>BMAV01017934.1:47393-97593 GCA_019973955.1 Trichonephila inaurata madagascariensis | reverse complement strand
AAAAGTATTGATTTATCAATTTATTGAATCAATTGAAAAGTATTGATTTAACAATTTATATGATGAAATTATATTATTCTTAATGTTTCACATTTTCAAAAAATTGCAATCATTGCATCCGATTTAAAATTTCCAGCACAGATCATGGAAAATTTTAATCGAAATATTTACAAAAAAACTCAAGCAAAAAGTATATAAGACCATTTTTCCACTGAAATTTTATTTCATCAATTGAATCAATAAAGTGTTAATAGGTTTGAAACTGTCCCTTTTCTGTCATAGTATTGAATCACTTTTAGAAGCAAACATTGGACAATGTTTTTTCTTTTTCCAGAATTTCTTTTTGTAGGGGAAATAAATGTAAAATTCAATTATTATTTTAAAATAACTAGTTTTCAGGCTGAAGATTTTTTTGTATGAATAAGTAAATATAGGAAAAAAATTTTGAATACAAAAAAGCTACTCGTAGCAACAACTAATTTTAAAAAAAAATCAGAAGGTCAAAATGATGAGAATTGAATTTTTGCTGTACCGTAGCAAGAAAAAAAAAACGAAATCAAAACATGAAGGCAATAAAAAGGTTACAATTATAAAATCATTGCCTAAAAAAAGAAAATATTAATATAATGAGACATAATTTTATACGCACACAATCTTATTTATATAGTTTAATTTTACACGGTTTGGAAATGTTACGATTCAAGGAAAAAATGCTTTTTACGCAGTTAGTTAATTTTATGGTTAGGATCTCTGATTATAATAGGAAAAAATTACAACTAAAAATATCAATTAATTGCTGATTTAATTTCTTATAGTCTTAAATTTGGTGATATGCTGCAAAATCATGTCTTAAATGCTGATCTAAACATGAAACACTCTCTGAAATTCTAATGAGATTTGTTTTGCTGGGAACGAAGAATTAAATAAAGAGCCTGCAAAACCAAAAGAGCAAATAAATAAATAGCAAGATAAAAAAGTCAACATCGCAAAATTCATTTCGGAAAGCAGTTCATCTTTTCAAAACATCATTACCAGATGAAAATGTTTCCGAAGGAAGTTCTTCGTTGGATTCGAGCACACATATACATTCAGAATGTGGTAGATCCGTCTTTCTCAGCCTTTTTTTACTATTCTCCCGTAACCTTAAGGTTTCATATATATATGAATATATAATGGAAAACTAAAATAAAAATAAAAAATTTTGTGAGATCCTTGCGCTTGTGATTGTTTCTGGAAAATGATGCTTCTAAAAATGAAATTAATAAAAATTACCAACAGAATTTACTTACCATTCCTATATCACTAATATTTATTTAATTTAGGTATTTTTTAAGCAATGATACTTTTATAACGATTTTACAGACGCTTATTTAGAATTAATATTTCAATGATTAATAAAGATCGATATTCCAAAACGCTGCAGAAACTTAGATTCCAGCATTCATTATTTCGTTCCATTCAAAATAAATAGCGCGATTGTGTTTGGAAAGAATATTTTATTGTCACGAGGTCAAATATTTATTGCTTTTATTAAAATTCATCTCATATTACACAACCAAGTAGTGAAAAATATTTTTATAATAGGCTGTATTATGCACCAATGAGTCCTTTTTCGAATTCCCTCCCTTAAGAATCAAATTTTCCCCTAATGGGTCGTAGACTCCACGTTCAGAAACAATGTGGTAGATCTTTCCTGTAGAAACAGCGATTTTGATTCCTCTAGTACGCAAATTTCTTTATTTTCAACAAGTAGTGACGAATTATTAATTAATATTACTTTTAACACTTTAATTGAAGTTTTTAAAGCTTGAGGCAATACGGAAATGCATGCTTTTATAATTGTATTTTATTTATGTATTGAAACATGCAGGAATTTATTGATATAGGTATAAACAGTTAATCCTCCAAATTTAGTTCGAAGTTATAATATATGTGCTAAAAATAACTGTGTGATTCCAAATTTAGTCTGAATCTCCAGCAATGCTATATTCGTATAATTTTTTTTTTTACAAAACTCTTCTAAATTTAAAATAGTGTATCTATTTTTGTGTCTCAGGGCAAACTGTTTACTATTTTAAATCGATTAAACTCTGAAGAAAGTAGTGAATTCCGTTTTTAGACTTCCCCATTGAAAATAAAGAAATAAACACAAGTTTAAGAGTGAAAAAATATTTAATTCTAACAACTTTCTAAAATAATGCTCCTAGTTTATTTTCTTGCTTAAAACAAACGAATGAAAAGAGGTATAGAAAGTTTTATTCATAATTGAAATAATTGAGATAAAAACTGAATTTTTATTTATTGTTTTCTTAAGACTTTTTTGCATAGTTACCATCCAGAGTTCTACAATTTCTCTCGCCCTTTTTCACCTTTCGAAAGCTATCATTGTAGAACTGAGCAAATTGCGTTGACAACCATTACTTTATCTCTTGAATTACATTTGTGTTGTCCCATCTCCCATCCCGATATTATTTTTGTTTT
Organism: Trichonephila inaurata madagascariensis; assembly: GCA_019973955.1. Taxonomy (NCBI): domain Eukaryota; kingdom Metazoa; phylum Arthropoda; class Arachnida; order Araneae; family Nephilidae; genus Trichonephila; species Trichonephila inaurata. Next base: position 95,112 of record BMAV01017934.1, on the reverse strand, counting down.
CTGGATATAAGAAAATATCGCTTGGGATGAAATCGGAGGAATAAGGGGATTGTAGCAAATTTGTCGCTTTGAAGACAGATACATTTTTTTGATCAGAGAATCACTCAATTTGTTGATTAATGTACAGTAATAAGGATTAGTGATGTCTGACCTTCTTCAGGAAATCTGTAAAAGCGATTCCACAGTAGTCTCAAAAAGCAAACAGCATGACCTTTCTTGGGGGCTTCTGTGCCTTGTGAATTTTTTAGGAAAATAAATTTCCTTAAATATGAAACATTATCTTTAGTTTCAGAAGTTTTTATTATCCAGTTTTTATCTTACGAATCATTATTATTAAGATCAATTCTTTCTCGATATTACGATATCCAATACAGAATATCACTAGTTCAAACCTTAACAGGTATTTTCAGAGTTTGTGATACCGCCCCCTATGGTGACCATATCTTTGATTGTCAGCGTGAGCTAGAGGTGTAGGGTTTGCAAAAGGAATAGACATTTTTGATTCTTAATATGACTTTATTAAGAATAGAACTTAAATGTCTAACAATTTAGATAATATTGATTAAGCGAGAATCTATAATGAACAAACACACAATAATAGTTAAACCGAATCGCGTAACTTAGACCACTATAATTATTTAATTTGCCTACTCTCACTTCTAATAATATTACAAGTCCCAATATCAAATAATCATTCCTACCTTAATCCAAATTTAAATTCTATCTTATGAGGAAACGTCTGGGAGAGCATGCAATGGTATGTACCTTGTTTTAATGGTTTGTTTTCCAGGTAACTTCACGATTGGCGGTCAATTCACATTTGTCTCTTCCACACATACTATTCCCCAATATTGCCATTTTACTTACTGAAATTTCTGTTATTTAAAAGCTATCTTATTTGCATTTCTTTTTCACATTTCGCTTCTTAGGTTTGGGTTGGAAAGGGCCATTAATCTTGGCCACCAAAGAATTCAGAGGTTATGTTAAAGAAAAGACGCGTGAGCCCGTCACAAGTTTCACTTAGAAAGAAATCAAAATTATCATAATGACTTTCTTCTCTTTACATAAGAAAGAGGTACTACTTGCTCTTTGCATTAAAATTATTTGAAATTAACTATTTTTTAAGATTAAAGTTGTGATTCAATCAAAAACACTTACATGTTTAGCTTATGCATCAAATATAGTTACCTTTATTCGTTTTTATAGTTTATATAGTTTAAGATGGTTATATTTGTTACTTACAATATTTTATAGTTATTTATAAAAAACCAGAAATTATTATAACTATTTACTTATAACAATTCTTTCAAAAATACATTCTCTTTCGAGAAAGATAATTATTATAAATATTAAAGATTTTTAAGACAATACTATAAAATAATTTAATCTGGGAGAAAAATTAAAAATGCTGAAAAGTTATGCCAAAAATGTTTTAACATTTTAAAATTATTTCTTAATTGAGTAACATATGATAGTAACTTTAGTAATATAAAGAAATATGAACTGACTTTTAGAAAACAGATATCACACACACACTTCGTAACTCATTTAAATCATGAGATTTTTAAGGTTTCTATGTTATTAAATACAAATTTAAAGTTTATTTCTATACTTGATGAAATTTATTATTATTATTCTTATTATTATATGTAAAATCTATATATTTATATACATGAATATTGAAGAATTTTTTTGATATCAAGCAAATTGTTAAACGAAATAGTATATTAATAACATGTTTAAATATCAAATTATCTAGGAAGGCAAATATACAAATATTTTTTTAAATATTGGTACTAATTTTGTTTTGAAAGGGAACTGTAGTGAGAAAGCTTTCATTATAACGACTAAAACATTTTTTTCTTCACCTTTTTCCTAAGCAAACATATCACAAACATAATTAGATTATTAATTATCTTAAAGCAGTGAAAGTTGTGCAGTATTTTCTCATGCAAAATTGTTAAACTAATTCAATTTATTTTTTTGTTTCTATTTGTATTTTATATTCCTTACCTCATTGAATAGATAGTTTTTTTTATGGAAGTGACTCGAAATTTTCTTCTCACCACTGAAAAAAAAAATTATTTCTGCTGCTAAATAAGTTATCAAAAAAAAAAAAAATCCAATCTAAATGTAAAGAAAACTAATGATATTTTTCGAAAGAGAAAATTCAAAAGTGAGAAGTTATAAAATTTCGTTTTAATATTTTATTCATTAATATTTTATTATGTAATAGATTCAACTATCGATCCTTTTATTATATTTTTGATCTCTTATGTTTCAACCCTTATTACTGCTATTTCTTTTTTAATATAGCCTCTTATAATATACCTACACAGTTGTTCATATATTAAACAAGAAACATTTTTCTTATGAAACATAATTTTAAATGATGATCGGTAGTAAAAATTTTAAGAATTTTCTAATTTAAAAATTCAAACAATATACCAATTGTCTGAAAACTATGGCTACGTTTTCAAATATTAATTACAAAAAACGAATAAAGATATCCATTTATTTTTTTTTTGTTCCATAAAGAAAATTTTAAAGTTCTTTACAATACTTTATTGCCCGATTTTATTGGGCGCACTATTAGCAGAACGCAGCATATCGAGTCTACACGAGATTTCTAAATACATTCTATGAAGCACTGCAAAATTGACACTACGAATGGCCACTGTAATTCGACTTTTCCTTTCACCATTATTGCTAAATGAAGATTGATACTTAATGTTTTTCAAGCATCCTTACAGAAAGAAATCCAAAGGTGTTAGGTCTGGAGATCTTGGTGGCCACGTTATTGTACTTTCTTTTTTCATCCATCTCGCCCTTGGAACTTTTTCTCAGTTCAAAACTCCAGTGTGGTGGGTCTCATTTATGGTGTACATGTATTGCAACTTGTGCTTGTTCTTGCGATGAAGCCATTTTGAAACGAGAATGCTGCAAAACGTGGACGTTGTGCCATCTAGTTTGCATTTCATTAAACAAATCTTCAACTTCTTTGTTTGTTTATACTTAATTAATTTTTTTGAAAGTGTAGTCATACTTTTCATAAAAATCTAAGATCAATATTATGCATGTGAAACTTGGTCCATGTCTCGAACAGATGAGAACATGATAAGTATCTACTAAAGGAAGAAGAAACAGTGGCAGTAAGAAGGCTGACCTGAAAAAGGCTTCTTGAGAAGTCCAAGGCCTACCCTGGGCTGTCGAGCCACTGAAGAAGGAAAGAAGTCATACTTTTCGGACACCTTATATTTCTGATTTTCTTTTTATTTACACTTCATGTGATATTCTTATTTAATATTTGAATTTTAACCTAATTTAGAGCCCAAATCTAATCCAGAATTTAGAATTCTATGAAAAAGCATAAATTTTCTAATATGTCTCTCTCAGAATTAAGAATAAAGATACAACTCCTATACTTTTTTAAAAGTGTATTTTATTCATATGGATATGCAGACCTTAACATCATTTACATCACAAATTTTTTTTTTAATTCATAAGTTAATATACTTTATTGGAACTTTTTCTAGCCCTAAAGTAACGCGAATTTTCATACCTTCACTCACAACTACATATGTTTATCTGCATAACTCAAATTTGGAAAATTTCACTACAAATGTTACATGGATATATTTATATCTCTTTTTTTTACTCTATTCCGAAGGATAGTTGAAGAATTTCATCAAAAATAGGAATTTGAAAAAAAAAAGCATCGCATTCAATTTTTCTTGATATCTTCGAAATCGTGTCAAATTTTCAAAACCGTTCCCTGAACGATGCGATGGAATAATTCTGGATTCCATTTCGCAGCGCAAACAGCCTAACCCTTACGTATCATTGTAGAGGACATCGTAATTGAAAAGGTTTTCTCAAATGTATGAAAATGTTTGGTATTTTACAAGTGGTTTGAGCCCGATGAGGTACTTGTTGAAATTTATTCGATTTGTGTGGACATGTTTTCTCCCTGAGGATATGAAATAAAAGCGAAAAGAAATATAGAAATATCGCACGAAGTTCTAAGACATATTTTAAGAGTATTTTTTGGATTTAATCTTTATTACTTTTGCAGAGTATGTGGTATAGGGACTATGTAAAATAACAGTTGAGATTCAATTTTTATATCTTATTCAACCAATTGGGAAAAGACAAAACAATATACCTTAATTTTTAGGCTTTTAAAATCACAGTGTTAAAAACTACGCTCAACCAGTACGTTACTCACTCAGCCGGTACGTTATATGCCCCGGACGTATATATACGTCCTTCCGAAATACGATTGTTCCCTTTGTGCTGCTAATAGTAAAACTATTCGGAAAGTTTTGGAATGCAACAAGATGACCTTACCAGTGTTTGTGAAGGATTTACTCATTTCAGAGAAAAATCTGCTTATGTGTGCTTTTTTTTCCACTCCCAAAACACTACATAAGCGCGCCTTTGTGAAAACGATGGTGATGGGGAGTGAATCGTGTAATTTTTAACCGGCAGGTAAGGGGTTAAAAGACATTTATAGTTAGCTTATAAAAACTATTTTGCTTGCAAGTAGTACACTGAAATTTTCTGCCTTGATTTCATTTGTATATGGTATTTTTTCCTAGCATTATGTTACACTTAATATAATCTTTGATCATTTATAGATGGTTTTTATTAATGCTATTGTGATCTGAATTACCTTCAGAATTAAGTTATTGTTGTAATTCTACATTTTAATCGCACTTAAAAATTTCTTCTTTTAGAGAAATCATTATATTAACATTCAAATTTGACTTATTGTTAGATTCATGTCTTTAGGTTTAATTTTGAGTCTAAGAAAGTTCATAGGGCTATATAATTGTTGTCAATGCAGAATTAAAATTATATTTAAAGATAATTGTAAATATTAAGGAATGTTTTGAAATCTCTATTAAGGGTTCATAAATGGAAAATATAAAATAAATAAGTGATAACTTTGATTGGATGATAATCTATAAAGCAATCATTTTACTTTAGAACATTTTTTGTTACTTATACCTAAATTTGTTTCTTACACTTATTTCTGTAAATACAGTTTACTTACGTTTGAAGTTATTTAAGAATTTAACAAATTAAAATTAAAATTATTGTAAGATAGTATGACCTAATTGTAGATATAATTAACGATGGTTATAAATATCAATAAATTGAGAGGGAAATATATGCAACTGTACAAAATTAAATAACCAATGGAAATTACTGAAATTTAAACAAAATTATACAACATATTAATTTAAAAAGTAATGTTATTCTAATCTGTAGAATGTATAAAAAATGATAGAGTGATTTCCATTTGGAAATAAAAAATTTGCGGTATCTTGCCATTTTCAAAATTTAAATTACTTAAAAAGTTCTTGGAACTACATAGTAAATCATAGTTGTGATACATTCTTCGAATTCATAGGTAACTGTATTCAATCGCGTATGTTTTTACAAACTTATGAATACTTATTCTATGAGTAAATAGGCTTGTTGCAGTTTTTTTAGTGCTATAGAAATTTATTTAAAAAGGAGAGAAAATTAAAATAAATTAATTTACATTTCTTCTTAAATAAATATGATACACCAAACTCCTCGTCCACTATAAAACATAATATTATTTTGAAACCAGACACTATGCAATGTTATAAAGCATTTCACAATTTTACAATTAAATGTGAAAAGTAACATACATAAAATATGTAGAATAAAAATTGTATTAAATAAATAAACACAAAAATTCTATCTTGAATAAATACTTTTGTAAAAAGGTTCATTCTTTAGCGTCTAGATGTTTTGGAATTGTGTATTGATGTATGCAAAATATCTGAAAATTTTAAAAATAAAAATAAATTTTGAAAAGAATATTCAATTCGATTTACCATGTGTTAACAATATGATATAGTTCAAAATTTCTTCAGTGTGACTTTACTCGTATAAATAAACACATTTGCAATAATATTTACACAATTACAAATTTCGACTTTTTGAAAATATATTATTTAACCATGAGTTTTATTCAGATTCTTTCCCTCATTTTAAAATGCAACTTTAAAAAATAATGTAAATGTACTTTAAATATTTTTTTAATGGACCAATTTTAAATATTCACGAAATGTATATAAAAATTTATTCAGGTTTACCTGAGAAGCACAACAGCATTGGCTAGAAGTTGTGTGACTTTAAACTTCTAAGATCTTATTATATTTAAAATAAGATAAATAAATTATTTTAAGCAAAAATATACAGTGAAAACAATTTATATTGAATACCTTTTAATTTCTTTCATGATTTAAGAAAAAAATGTTCATTTTTACTGTAGAATTAGCAATTATGAATATTTATTACGAGATAATTCCAATTCTTAAAAGAAACCAAGAAAAAAAATTTCTGCGAAATATAAAAATAAAAATTCCTTAGTACCAAGCAAGTTCTCAGAACCTAAATACATTAGTTTTCCTTCTGTACCATTAATGTTTAGTTACTATGATCATAAATCATTATAAAATCTACAGTTAAAAAACATAATTAACGGTTCTTCGATAAAGAGGCTAAAATCCATATTTTTTTTTTAAAATTAGGTATATCTATCAGTAGGGAAAAGGTTTTAAAATTATTAGGTATTTTTTTATTATAATTATTTATTTTATTCGTTGCATATATAATAAAAAAAACTCATCTGAAATTTTAGGAAAAATTTTATTATATCTATGAAAAATAAAGTAGTTGCAATTTTTTAATATATAATTTAGCTTTTAATTTACAAAAATTAAAAATCCCACTTAAATATAAGGTAGGTATCCTTTAAGATATAATTGAAATTGTCAACAAGTTCTTCGCGTATTTAACACACTACATAATGAGCTCAAGAAATAAAATGACTCTAAATCTTAGATAAAGTAAATTATGCTGGTAAATTAATTAATAAAAGAAAAATAGGATACATTTAATATTTGTGAACGAAAAAACTAGCATTTGAGATACTCTTTAAGTGTATACGGAACTTTAAACAAAAAAGTATGAAAGTAATTTTGTCACGTTTTGCTAAAATTGAAAGGATAAAGTTACTTTAAAAAAAGGTATTAGAAAAACCGAATTTAAAAATAATTGAAGCCACAAATAACAAAATAATAAATGGTTTTTTCATTAAATGCCCACAATCTCATTAAATTTAAAAGCTTAATGCACGCGCTAAATTTATTTAAGGTTCAAAGAATGCATCTTTATTTTGAGCTATATGTATTTTTTTTCTCTCCCGTTAATTGTCCAATCACAATGGCCAAAGTCTCAAATCAATTTACTTAAAAGTTTTCACTTGTATAATTAATAGTTAGGACCCCATGCAACAAAACCATTTACTGTCTATCATTTATTATGCCTAAATTCTTATTTAGAAGGGTAAAAAATTGTGGCTTAGTTTTTTCCCAATCTCTTCTCTTTCTTTTATTTAAAATAAATAGTTCTTTAAAGGTCATTTAAATCATTTCAGTGTTAGAAAAAGTTACTTCGAGTATTTTTTAGGCTTTAAGTTTTTTCGTTTAATGCTAATGATGATTAGAATTTAAGTAACGAACAGGTAACGGTTAAAAATAAGTTAAATACTATAAATTAAATAGCATTATGTGCTGTGAATATGAAATTCCAATTTTTCCATCTGAGTATAAAATGAAAAATTCATAAACTCAGAAAAATCAACAGTCAATTTATAAACTCTAAATCTTATTAATGAATATTTTATATGAAGTTTTATTGACATTTTTAAAGGTTAAATACTTTTTTTTCGCTAAACTTGAGGTAAAACCACCATTTGCAACTCCTTACATTTAGAAAAAGTTCGTTCATTTTTATTTCATTTATTTTTTTTATGTATATTGAGTTACCTTCCCTTTATTTTAGTGTCACATTTTGAATAGAAGAAATATATTTTAAAAATCCTATAATATTTTTTAAAAAGTATAAGCTATGTAAAATATTTTACATTTTTAAAAGATTTGTGTATATAGTATAAAGTTGTGACCATATGAAAGTGAAGTGAGATTGCTACGAATTCGTTTCAAGCGTTATTTCTGTTAAATCGTGACTGTGAATCCTAGTTATAGGGAAGACCCAGTATAGAAGTACTTTAAATCAGTTGAGGCTGTAAGCCTTCATGTTGGCAAGGAAGAGAAGTTTGGTGTGTGAAAACGTCGTTCCTCATCATTTGAACGTGGTTCAAAATTACAAGGTCAATCACCAAGTCTTTGCATCTCTTCAGAATGCAGCATTAATAAGCAATTCATGTAATACAGAATATTAACTGCAAACAGGCAGATTTTGCTTCATTAATATGAATATTAAAAAATATAGCATGCAGACTTTTAAGTTTCCTTAAATCAATATTTTAATTAATGCTTCTTTTTTTAAAAAAATTTTAATAAATATTTATCGCTTACAAAATATTAAAATTAAGCAAAAAGATTTTACAAAATCATTTTTCTTTGTATTATAGAACTAGACAGTTAATATATGCCCATTGTGTATTTTTGCCATGCATTGATTTGGAATTTAATAGACTTAATATATTAACATTTACATTCAAGATAATTATTAAGGAACATTAAATAAATTATGCATGTAATGGGAGTTTTGTATTGAACAAAGCTATTCTTTATCGTAATTTCATTGTAAAAATATATTAAGCAAATATAATATTTGAAGAACTCCTATTAATTCTATCGTAATTATGATGTTTTTTAAAAAATATTTCATGTAATCTTTGTAATTTTTTCATAAATTTAATTATTATTTTTCAGATATTTATCTTTTATTTAATGTTTTACATCGTTGAGGATCAATAAATATAATTATTTGAAAATCCAAACAAAATTAAATAAGACTCCACCCATACACTTCTTCATTTATTTATTTAAGAAAAATAAGTTTTGTATTGGTTTACGATTTACATAAATATTTGATTTATGTATCTGAAGAATTTTAAAGATAACTGTTCGGAAGCTCCTTTTAAATTAAATTTTATTTGAAAAAAAAAGCTCATTGAAAGTTCTTCCATCTTCAACGCATGTTGAATTAAAAAAAATCATTGCGGTCTCTTTTGACATCATCTGAATAATTGAATAACTTTTTTCCAATTTAGAAGTGACTTTTTCTTGACTATTGGATATTGATTTAATTACCGGTGGCCTATCTTTCTTAAGTCTTATTCCAATGCAACCGATCGTCTAGATGTAATATCTGTCACCTCAATTTAAAAATTACCTTCAAACTAGTTAAAATTCGTTTCGAAAGCATAATTAAATTTCTTTATCTCCGTGTGCTATATGAATCAAATAAGATTTTAATTAGTTTAGGTATTATATTCTTTATTACAAACATATTTTAATTTAGTTTTAATGTGAATATATATATAACCAATATAGGATGTAATACGAATATAATTTATATTAAAATATTTATTTAAATAAAAATGGCAAAATATCAAATTTATATTAAACTAATTCTCTTGTTAGAAAACTGGATAAATCTTATTTTGGGTGGATAAATCTTATTTTGCAAGTTGCAGTTTTAAGTTTCAATGATTCTTTTATTAGTATTTGCTTTATTTCATCATAAAGTAATTTAGTTTTGTATCTGAGAAAATTGTAATCTGAATTTAAAATTTGGAAAATAATAGCTTGGAAAAGTGTGAATAGATTTTAAAAACAGCAATTTAAAGTAAACTTATGTAATACAATGCTATTGTATAATATTCATTTCGTATGAAAATGGAAGTTTTCTTTCTAATATGGACTCATGGGAAATATTAATGATATATCGAAAACAAATACTTTATTTTTAAACACAAAAAACAATAGACAATTTCCAAAAGTACTTATAGTACATTTATATTTCTGAAATACACATACAGTAAAAGTACACTTATATTTACAACTTTAAAAGTGTTCTGTGAAACATATTTTTACAACGTTAGGCTTAGAAAAATTAAAATTAAAGAAAATAAATTAGGCTTAGCGTAGGCTTAAATTAGGCTTAGGATAGTTAAAATCTTTAAAAAAGTTTGCAGACTTCTAGCAATCATTGTTATTTTTTGTTTACTTTTAATAAAAGTTTTAAATCGGCATTTTAACCTAACTAAAGTTAACTAAGTTTTGAACTTTTTGGATAGTTGAGTTGCAAATATTTAAAAAGAAACACAAAATAATGGAATGATGTTCGCGCTTCATCTGAAAAAAGGAAGATTTACACTTTCAGGCAATGTTCGAAAGCATTTTTTCATTTTGATATACGGCTCTTGATATTTACGGAGGTAAGCTTCTTATTTGACACTTTCCTGGAATTCCAAAATATTGTCCCATATCTTTTACCATTCTGCGTTACATGATTTCATGGATTATAAATCGCGACACTTCACAATCACAGAATCCATTTTTGAGCCTAAAACTACTTTTAAAAATACTCAAAAATTGCCATCCATTTTTTCCGGAAAGAAATGCATCAACTGTTGAAGTAAACCGAATGCGTAAAATGATAAACATGTCTATAGTATGAAACGCCCATTATGCGTAAAATGGAAAGCATTTCATCGATTTTTGACGTTTTAGAATGTTGTACTGGAACATATTTGTGCTTTCAAGCACTTGTATTCATTAAGAAGATCTTTTTTTTGCAAAAGTTCCACTGCGATTTTGAGATGCTTTCAGAATATCACCACTTTACAAGCAATATACTTTCCAGTTCAGCTGCGTACTTTTGTCAATGTTCGTTATTTTCAATGGATGCATTGTTCGCACTTGCATTGTTTTCGAATAGAATAGGAACATTATTTGTTCAAAGTTTGCTAGCAAGGAACAGAAAAATAGTTAAAACAGTACAGAGACAACAAAAAAAGGAAATATGTAGATTCGAAGTAATTTCGTCAATAAATATTGTTTTAAAGAATTCCAATGAGAGAAGTTATTATTTTAAAGTGATTATTGGAAATCTTTTTTATTTTATTAAATATTTTTATAAAGCATTTTACTAAAGAGATTATTTCTTGAAAGTCAAATAACAGCCAGAACTTTCCTATCGCATTGGCACACGTAATTTAATTTATTTGAAATGTGAAGTTGAAAGTACTGATACTTGTTTATGATAAGGCTTATAGCATTATAGCATTTGTCGTAACATATATTAGTTTTGAGTGTATTATTTATGTATAAACCTTTAACTTTGTTTACCTTGCTTTTATAATATTAATTCTAAGCGATTAACGCAGTAGATTTGACACAACACTGCAGTCAATGCACAAAAGTATAATAAATAATTAGTATATAGCATTAAATAGAATTAAAATTACTTTGAAATATCCTTTTTATTACAAATATTCTTAATATTATCAAATATCCTTATTTGTAATATTTTTATCATTGCTTTTGACTTGCTATGACTTAGACTTGAGCATAGAGTTAGAAATTTGGAGTATAGAACAAAAAATAATATAAAATTTACTCTAAACTGTGTTGTAACTATCATCAAAAACATTATTCAAGAGCATTTCTAATGACAAAATAATCAGCATACATTTCAACATTTAAATAACATTAGTACAATAAACTAGTTTAACAGGCAAATTGTATTCTAATTTCTGAACTTCCCTCTAGAAAGCTCGTAAATGTTTAATTGCGAAAAATATTCTTCAATTTCAGAAGTATTTAAAACACTTGTTTGAAATAACTTCTAAAGTTAATTATGAAACTTCATTGATTAGAAGTTTAACATTTGGTCTCATATGGTGCAGCAAGCTTCTACTAATCCGTATACAAGCCCAGCTGAAATGTGGTTTTACTGCCAAGACCGATTCAGAGTAGGCTATTGGTGTCGCTACAGTCTTTTCAATTTTGTGAGTATCAGAGGTCTTTGTGTGTGCAAAGGATAATCCAGCGTTCTCGCAAAGTTTTCTCTGTAAATCTTGGCTAAGAATAGATTTAGGGAGAGTACAGAAGGAACGACGAGAACTTAATGGGGAAAAGTTGAATAAAATGTTTATATCAATTTTTGTCTTTTCATGTTTTAACAGGTTTCTAAATAAATATTAGAGATTAATATAAATTGTAAAATCCTTTAATAACATGTACGAAATCGAAATATTTAATTTTGAGCGAAATTTTTAAATAAAACGAGAAAAATTATTGATGCTTTTAAGATAAAATTGATAATTTTTCTTCTGCAATGAGACAATAAAATTTAATTTTAAAAATATCCCGTTGAATTAAAACTTCATAAAGCATCAAAACTGATTTACTTTATTGAGTACAACGTTTGTTTCTTAATATGAAACTGATAATTTATCCTATTATTATAAAGAGATCAATTAGAATTTTTACATGACCATCTTAACTAAATATTTCGCATAAATAACATTAAAATGGCATTTGGCCTTTTTATACAAAACTTTTTATTTTATTAATTACAGTTTTGATTGAATTACTAAAATAAGTATGAACAAGTATAAGTATAAGTATGACCAAAAATAACGCAGTCTTTTCGATTGTAAGATACATATATAAGTTAAAACACGTTTTTTCTTTCTCAAGAAGAGTATATCACTTATGATTATATGCTAATTTAAAATAATTAAGATAAAAGAAGTACTCTTTTAGTTCATAAGGAACATCAATTGTTACTTTTGAATTCTTAATCTGCCAAGATCAAGCTTAACTGTATTTCAAATTTAAAAAAAATTCTTATCATTCTTTCTTATTTGAAGCTTGTTACGTTCTTTCAACTAATAATCATCTTGGGGAATATTGGGTCTTCAAAAAATTTTCTGTTATAAACCTTCCACCGAAGAAGAAGATGTGAGTATGAAAATTAAGACGTATATGAGGATTAAACTTAGAAAGTCAAAGAGAGAGAGAGGTTAGACTGCTGACAGATAGCAGTGATTGATTTAACGTGAAGTTAAGCGTGTGCACTTTGTACCTTATTAGAGTAATATTAAGATTGATGATTTGGTCAATTAAGAATAAAATTGGATTAGGTCACTTGGAATTAGAAGGTGTATTGCCTGGACGTAAGTGATCCGATTTATTAAGTCATCTAATTTCGCGTCTATCTCGCTATTGCTTTCTATGTTTAGTAATTTGTGCATTTCTTACTCTGGGTAGTTGAATTTGTGTCGTTGCTGTGAATTTGATAATAAATAGAATTTGTTTTTAACATGGCTAATCTTCCTTCTGACTCTCCCACACTAATAGACGTCACGGGGCGACCCTTACGAGTTTATTATACTTTTTAATTAAACAATTGTACCTGCTTAAGCCTTAATATGTTAAGTAATTTATACCAAATTGTTTAATTAAAATTAACTTTCTCACTCTCTCTTTCTTTTATTAAGGAAATCTATCACTCTGCTCAAACAACTTTTAAAAAATATATGGCTTTATATATTTTAGACGTCATTTAATTTCTAACTAATCGAAACATATTTTAAGTGTAATATATTCAAAAAATTAACATACATAGCATATATAATTCATAGTTTCAGCAATTCTCAGTATTTATGAGCATCCATGGTAATTTTTTCTTATTTAAACAGAGAATCTGGCACATGATTACAATATTTTTATAAATAAAACGCAACTAGACAATTCACCGATATGTATTGCGTGAGCATACATAAGTATCTCTACTCCTACACAAACAAGAAAACACAGCTCCTTCAGGAACAACAACAACAAAAAAGGAGGTTTAAAAAAATCACTTATAGAAAACAGCGTTTCAATCATTCAAAGTAATATTTCATTCAAGAGCTATTTCGAAGCAACCATATTTTCACTGTTACCCCCTCTAGGCGAAAACACAGCGGATGGTTTTTCTATAAAATAAATCTAGCAAAGAGATTCAATTTATAAATCGTTGATAAACGTAGAATGAGAAAGCAGGGCTCAATGGTTTGCCTCAACGCTCGATGAACTCAACATATCGATTGGAACACAAAATTGAAATTTAGGTTTTCGCAATTTTAAGAGAGACTTTTAACTTATACGAAATTTGAATAGTAATTGCACAGATGAATATTTTCTTCTTATTTTTAGATCGAGAAAAATTGGTATTTTTGTTTTCTATTCTTATTGCCACTTCGGTTGTACTTAAATGTTCATCGAAAAATACGTTTAAGAGAAGGTTTGTACTTTATTCAAAGGGAAAGAAGACTCTCAAGTTCTCAATTGATATAAATTTAACATTTTAAAAAACTAAGAGAAATATTAATGTTCACGCAATTGTTTAAGATGAAAGTTACCATTTTAAAAACGATTACCATGAAAGAGGGGTTTTAGATCTTATAATTCTGAAACCTAACTCAAAATAAAAGGAATGTATTTCAGAAAAAAAAATGAAAAATGTGTTGCCATTTTTTTCACATCGGTGTAAATAAAAAAAACTCATATAGTTGCAGTATAAAATTTTATTTATAATTCTAATATAAATGTAGAAGTTGAATCCTATTTTAGCTCACATCTTTATTTATCGCCAAATTGGAGAATTGTTATCCTCATATTGGATAGAAGTCCAATACAGAAAAATGAGCTGCTGGCGCAATTTGGCATAATTTGTTTTTCTTCTTTGTCAAAGCTGTGGGGTTAAATAGGATTTTACCAATGTTGGAAACAAACATTTTTTTTTTGGTATTAAATATTAAAAAAATTAAATATGTATTGGAAATTTTTTTAATGACTTACAATATTAACATAAAGCTAAATCCGTAAGATATTTTCACGAAATACACTCCCCCAATTAAAAAAAAACATAAAATTGTGCATTATACTTGACTAACAACTTGTCTTAACTTCGCTGTGAATTAATTTTTAGTTTACTCTTACAGTTTTTTATATGATTGTATAAATCTTTCTATGCTAATAAATTATATTCCTCATTTTATATTAAATACTATTCTCACTAACTAGCTCTGTGTGATTTGCAAATTCAAGATAATCCGTTACCTTGCTAAAATGACTAATTAGCATTACGAGGATAATAGTGATAGAAAGTTTCAATATATTAGCCATTGACAGCATGGAAGTTAAGATTGATTATCGTATACACTTTTTAATATATTTTTGACGTTTATGTAATCCATTTTATTAATTTTTTCAGAGAAGTAAGAATATTAAAAAAGTGTGTATAATAATATGCTCCCTGTTTTTTTAAAGTTATTATGAAGGAAAAATTTAATGTATCAAGAAATATTTTAATTTAATTTGTAAAAAAATGTTCTGCATTAGATCGCCTTTTATAAAATAATAAAAAAAAAAAGATGAAATTGCTTTTAGTGAATATCGTACATAATTAATATGTAATCATTTTATTTGAAATAATTTAAGTATATTCGTTCTAGTTTAACCATATTTCAAACTTTCAAATTTATCAAATTACTTCAGATATTTTTTAAGTTAAATTTTAATAAAGGCCGATATATAAATAGATCAGGAAAAAAATATGAGATTAAATTAATATATTCGATAAAGGACACTATATTTTGTTCATTATCGTAATACAGTCCTACCTGCAAACAAAGAAAGTTTGAAATGGATTTAAAGTTTTAAAGTGGTCTTTTTTCCCATGTAGAATTGCATACTTCTAAATAGTAAAGAACGTTTGATATTCTATTCAAAAACGAACGTAAGTGAAGATCCCATATTAAAGTGACAAAAACAAAATTTACATATGTAAAAACGAACGCATAAAGTTTGTTTTGTAAAATAATGATCGCATTTTTCAAAAGATCAATTTACGAAAGATGTTCTAAGGTAGAACAACAATTTTGTCGAATTTAGAATAACGTACAATAAACACGGTAAATAAGCTTACGATTTCGGAGTTATTTCAATTATTCTTAATATGATCTTTGACTTTTGACAGGAACAATAAAATAAGACTTTAAGCTACTAATAAATTTGTATTCATTTGCTTTAGGCGAATATTTTTGACATTATAAAAATTCCAATTTAATAGTTCCTGAATAATTTCTTTTAAATGCATTGTTGCTTTTATGACGTATTGTAGAGAATGAAAATCTCTGTTGCATAAGTAGTTTTCCTTTTTAATCATTTTAAATAAGTTTATGAAAGAAAAATATCGTTTGCTTTGTAAAAAATCCTCTTCTAATGCTTTATGAGAACAATGGAAAATATAAAAATAGAAACACGCTATTCCTAATTGAATTTATAGTTTTATTTAAAAAACCTACTTGAATTCTACGTTTTTATATCATTTTATGTTCTAAATTGGTGAAATATGTCTTAAATATTAGTCATACTCCGAATTTTACAGATTCCGTATTTCTGAAGTATCAGATGTTTTCAGTTATTTTTAATAAGAAGAATGATAGTTATGCATTTTGTTTTTAGAATAAGCCTGAACTTTTTTTGGACGAATTGAAGTGAAGCTCATATGAAAAACAAAAAATTTCTTAATCTATCAATTGCCATCATTAGCGTACTCTACATTTTAATAAAAATACAAAATAGTATTGAAAAATCAAACACACATTAAATTTATATTCTTAAGACAATTGGGAAGCGATTTTTTTCGTTACGCTGTCCTTATATGAATCTGGATCATATTTTCTAATAAAAAAAAATGCTGGAGCAAAATTATGTTCTAAATTCGTTATCCTATAAACAAGTGTGTATTTTATAACATTACTTAACTGTTTGTGAATTAATTTTTTTAGCGTAAAATGTGTTCCATAATTTGTTTTCAAGACTGCTATACTAAATGGGTTTTTAAACTTTTAAGTATGGAAATAGAAAAAAAAACTACTTTTCAGAATATTTCTAAGATTTAATAATAAATAATAAACGAATGTACGTGCCACTACTTTACGCATTGATATGAAAATTGGATTTAATTTTCTCGCAGGAAATAAAGTTTGGATCAGATTGTTTTCAAACTATTTTGCTATAACGCTTAATCCTGTTTCCTTACAATATTTTTATTTGTTTAATTTTTCTTTCGATGCCTTTATAAAATCTTTGTATGATGTTTAATTTGAAATCTACTTCATGTTAAGTCACTTTCGTCACAGTCTAGAATATTTTTTATTTGAAAGGTTTTTTCAGTAATTATTTCTTTTTTATTAAATCTATTGTTTTCATCTAACTAAAGTTCACTTTAAAATTCTAAAAGTTAGTTAAAGAAGTGGAAACTTATATTGTGTTTAAATTCAAAGTGTAAGGAAATGAGCTAATCTTTAAGTGAGATCAAACTATAAATTCTTCTTAGCTTAATTATCATTCCGAACGTGTATTCCATAGATGAACCTTTGCAAATGCAACTTTTCAATTCAAGAAACTTTTGCTTCAGTAATTTTTGAGAATTTACTAAAAGCCCCTGGTAGCGTTTAAAAACGAACCCATCCACTTAGAAAAAACTTTTTTTAATAAAATAACTTAAGTTTTTCTTTTTTTTTAATGAAATTTAATTCGTTCTTTTAAAGCAGAAAAAAAGTTTCTTCAAACCGTTCTTTCTAAAATACGTTCTAAAATGATCTAAAGATAGTCTTCCACAGGTAACTTGAAAAATGTATGTCGACACTGATTGGGTACTGAAGATGAACACTTGAGATAAATACTGAAGTAATCTCTTCTTCCTATAAACACAGATTCCATAGTTCTGGCTTCCAATCGTTCGCGAGTAAAAGGAAAAGATTATTAATATTAACTTTCAGTAAAATTGTGTGAAAAATTGCATTACAGTAAGAAAACAAATAGAATATTAGCCATTGCTATTTATTTATTAGGAAGGTTACTTGTGAACATAATATTTACTTCTACTGTTAGGGAATTAGTTGAAATCTTCAATATAGTATTCTCCAATTAAAATGTATGGAAAGGAAATTAGTCTAAATATATGAATAAGAAAATCCCATCTCTTTTTCAGTTCGTAAAATAGTTTTAAATACATAGTTTAATTAAGAAAAGAACAACAATTGTATGAAATTTCTCAAATATGTTGTAAAACAACAAGATTAATGATAGATTTTCCCTTTAAAAAGTTCTCTTTTTAAGTTTTAATATCTACATACATTGCAGAATTTAGACATAACGTTTTCATTAAATATAATTCAAACAGTAATAATTCTACTATTTTTAAGTATACCACACAATTGTAGAATTAACCGAAAAAAAGCAGCTGCATTCTTAGAAACAATAGATTAGTTTTTGTAAAAGGATAACTTACCGAACTTCGAAACCGAAATAATGTTTTTTTTTTAATTTAAATTTTACGCTGTCATACCATATATATATGGGTATATTAAAGCTTTACCGATAAATTTAAGTAATAAAATCAATTAAAGTCGTTGAAGTTTTGAAAATTCTCAAAAAATAGTAATTTGAACGTCACATGGTACAATTGATCATCTTCAAGCATTTACTTCAAAGTAAAGATAAATTTTGTTTGCTTTCGTGTTATTTTTTTTCTACTCGAGTGTTTATTTTTTTAAGAAGAAAAAAAGAGCTTATCAATTTTCTTTTCTCAACGGAAACCAAAGATTATCTCAGCTTATGAACTTTAGGTGTAAAATGTTATGATTATGATAAATTTGGATGTCAGTGTGGTTGCGGTGGCAGGAATGATGGATATGGCATTTGTTTTGAAAATATCTTAATTTGATCTTTTTCACAAGGATAAACCTTCCTATTATGAAACAGTGAATTGTTTATTTTATTTAATAGATAGAGCTTTCTTTATTGAATCATGTGCTGTGTATAGTTTTAATAGTTAAGAATAATTGTAAAGCATTCTAATTTCCCATTTAGGAGAGTTTATAAAGGTTATTTTTAATTTAATTTTGGGATAAAATTTAAGAAAAAAACGGTAAGACGCCTTGAAATTTTGTAGTGCTTATTTCCATAAAACAACAAAAAATATTTTAATCTGCTTATAAACTTAAAAATATTTCTTTCTATTATGGATTATTTAACCTGTAAAAAAGAAACAATAAAACCTTACTTTAATATTTTTGCATAACCGTTTTGTTTCAGATCTAAATACTCATAGTTTTTTATCATTAGAATTTTTTAATTAGTTAGACTAAGACCATAACCATAACTCAAAAAAAAATCAAGATCTCCAAACATTTGATAGGTTTATTTGAGATAATTTATAATTATTTGTTATACAAAAGAAATGAAATCTTTATTGATCTTATTAAATGAAATCTACAATTAAAACCTTTAGTATTATAATTAAATAAAATAAAACTACTATTCTCATTCAAGTACGGCAAATAAAAGGGTTAGTAATCGATTTTTGCTAAAATTATAATATTTTATGAGTTAGAAATGCAGAAGGAAAACGTTTTTCTATTGCAAGCGATTCTTTGAGAGCTTCGCATCCTTGTAGTCTGTCTTAATGCGCCTATAATATTTATGACTACTGTTTTTTTACTTTTTTACCTCTAACAAAGTATAATGTTTACGATCTTGTTATACGGTAGGAAAAAGTACTGAAAATATGTTCCAAGGTGACTTGTTATTCTGATGTTATGATCCATCTTGTCCATGGTTTCCATAATTCTTCTCTTTTAGAGGCTTTGTATTTTGAAAGGTTAAAAGGAATTATTTCCGATTTCAATACAAACCATTTTACTCTTTGATTTTAATGTACAAGCTACAAATGATAAACAATTTTGCATAATTAAACTAAGTTGAATATTAGTTTGTATTGTTTTTACGAAAGATGTCCCATTTTGCTTCAAATTTTACATCACAAATTGGCATTAAAATCTATTAAATAACAGAAATCATTATTAATTGTCACCATTTACTTTGTTAATAAGGTTTCAGACTGTGATTTTAGTTTTGAAATCAGAATTAAACATTTTGCTGCAATATTTTACTCGAATGAAACTAAATATCGGTTGAAATTAAATAAATGAATATAAATGAAGTAAAAATAAAATTTTAAGACTGTGATGACTTTTTCAGTGAATTCCTATCAGGCTTAAGAACTTTATTTTGAAAAGATTCATGATAAGTTTCAAGTAAATTACTTCGAATAAAATTGCTTGATTAAGTCTCCCTCGTATGTAGTATGAGCTGATGAATGAAACTATTATTATTTCAGTTGATTTATTTAATAATATTTGCTTAATGTTTCATAAGAAATTATAGCAAGTGGCCTCATAAATTTATAGGTCAAATAACAAGGATGAAACCTGAACTGATAACTTACTTTATGAAGTCTCAAGTAAAAACATACAGACTTTGATGAATATTAACGAAAATATAATTCTTAGAACTATAATTCTACCACTATTAAGCATTCAAACTTAAAATTAATATATAGAGAGATAAAAAGAATTCTCTCTCTCTAACCGAATTCAAACGTACAAGATCTTAACACCCCTAGACAGAGTGTCAACAATATAGTGGCAAGGACACCAGTACCTAGTGTACAACTTTGACCAATTGAGACCTCTGAAACAAAATAACAACAGATAAGATTAAAATAAATCAAAAAGAATTCATTCGGAAGTTCATGTCGGATCCTGGGGAGATAGTCGTGTGTTATTTTTAGTAGGTGAAACCCCACAGGTTACACTACAGGAAATAAGCGTGAGTCCCCCTTGTTACGTCATTTGTTTTCTTTTTCGAAAATGACCGCGGCAATTACGTCATTGCCCTACGTAATCATTCAGAGGAATCAGGAACTGTATTGCTCGTAAAATACTGACCCATAGAGTGGAGAGTTGAAGAGTAAAACTATAATTAATTTTAGCGTACATTTTTATGGAACTGAAAAGGTTAAAATCTCTATTTTATGTTCGATCTCCTAAAATTCTGCTCTGAAATGGGTTTATATCAACTAAGAATATTTAAAAAATATATATATATAGTTTTCTCATTTTTAAAAACATTTTATGATTTTTTCACGAATTTAAAAAATTTTATCATAATTTAAAATTTAAAAAGTTTCTAAGAAGACAATTTTATTGATTTTAAACATAGAATTAACAACTAGACCAATGAGGGTTTGAATTCAATCATTAATGCACTAGAAAGAAAAATAACTCGATTTTTGTAATACAGATTATTTGGGGGTGAAAACAAAGCTCTTTATATGTAGTGAAATTTTTAATTAAATTACCAAAATAAGTTAAAAGTTTTTTTTTCTATGTGAAAAAATTTAATTTCAAAGCATTGTGGCTTTTAAAGAAAATTCCAAAACAGGGAATATTTTTTTTTTCAAATGGGGCTACAGATTTTTAACTACCATTGCTGACCTAGTACGTCCTCCTGGAGCTGATATCACTTTTTTTAGAGTGGCTCCATATTGGTGGGTACCAATTGCCATAATGCAATTTTGATGCCCGGTTCCCTCTCCAGAGGGAAGCACTTGAGCTCTGACGATGCGAAATAACAGGAGATATTTTCCTTTTTAAAAAATCATTTTGGAAAAGTACAAAAATAAAAAAAAGATAGGATCAAAACGAAAACCCATTGAAAAGTATTGTCTTTTAATACAAAAAAGACATTAGACTGAGTAAAATAATATTAACTATTGATGATAAGTAACTATTTATAGAGCTTTCTTTCT
This sequence comes from Trichonephila inaurata madagascariensis, assembly GCA_019973955.1. Classification (NCBI taxonomy): domain Eukaryota; kingdom Metazoa; phylum Arthropoda; class Arachnida; order Araneae; family Nephilidae; genus Trichonephila; species Trichonephila inaurata. The sequence continues at coordinate 73,533 of BMAV01017934.1, read as the reverse complement.
TAATTTTGGTCTCTTTATATCTGCCCCGTGTCCCCGAACTTACTCAAAACAATTTATTTAAAAATTTATTTATAAATAAACTTTAAAAAATCTAATTGTTTTTTATTAAGAAAACATGCTATACACAGGCTGCCGAAGACAGATTTTTGAGCTTTTACCTTGAAATTATTCTTATGCCTTCACTTTATATATTATTCTGTGTGTAAGTGATAACACTAAACCATTATTTTATTACTTCCCAAAGTTAAAGGTAAAACTTTTTCGTTTAGATAACATATCTAATACAAACTTTTGGTATCAAAAGTGCTTTCAACGTTATGCATTCTATTGTGAAATATTTTCTAATTATTTAGTTAATTCCTTAAAAGTATCACTTATAAGAGAGTATCAACTCTTCTTGACTGAAATTAGAAGTTTGTGAGCCAGGAGCTATAAATCTTGGAAGTTACAAAGCGTGTCTAAAATGTGACTCAAAATTGCAAAGTTTGAGGCATTTAAATTTCCACATCACTAGTCTTCATTAAATCACAAAGTTTGCATAGCATAATTGACCCAGCTTAAAACTTGAATGAAGTAAAATCTATGTTAAACTTACAAATAAATCTGTAAACTAATTTAAAAGGTATGGTAAAGAAACTTTGGAAATAAATTTAAAAAGAATTTGACATATATATTGCATACACTTCATTTTTGTCTTTTAAATAAAAATTCTTTTTTTAAGCATGTAATTCACCATACAAATTATTCCTTTTAGAAAGTAATTGTAAGAATAATATTTTATATATTGTAGTGTTTTACAACCCAAATATATTAGATAATATTAAACAGGTATTAAAATATATTAATTAAATATTACAATAATATAGTGATTTCAATTTAAAAAGGTTTTTTAGAAAAAAATGTATATTTATTTCATAGAGCAATACTAAATCTGAACTATAAACACAATTTGATAAGTGTTTAGGGTACTTACGAATTATACTTACTAATTTCGTTAAATCAAAAGACATCTCTAAATACTGCAATATGTAGCCAACAGTGGAACACAATAATAAAACTTGGCAATATTTTTTGAATTGGCGACCTTTTTTGATTTGGCGATATTGGTTGACAGTAGTAAACATAAATACAGTATTTACATGTATAGAATCTAAATCACGATTATTTCACATTTCTCTCTCCTCTCTCTATAGAAATATTATTATATAATATTTTAATATAATTGTTCATGAAAACCAACTTATTTATTATCAACAATAGCTATTGTTTTTCAATATCAAAATATAATGCAGAAACTAAAATATCAGGAGGCTTTTCAGATTTTAATTAAAATGTTTTCTAGTATAACACTTGTCACACATTAATTGAATTTATTTTAAAGGAAAGACAGAATTTTGACATGCAATTATGACGTTGAGTACATTTACTAGTTTATGTCATAAAATGCGAAAACTAATCCTTACAAAGCCTAATAATATCTGAAATACTGACCATGTAAATTTATTGAAAGTTATTATAGTAGATGGAATAAGCTATTTCCTTTGTCATTCAGTAAAGTTTTCAATCATAATTAGGAATTTAATTCAGTTAAAGGTTTTAATAATTTTTCTGTATGCCTGCATTGGATATTAATTCTGTTTGATCTAAAATTTTAAATTGGGTAACTACCGTCAAATCCGGCGTATAACGCGCAACTATACTTTCAAGCTGCAAATTTTAATTCTTAGGTATATTCGCCATATAACACCCCCCCCCACCCTTTTTATGAAGAAACTTGAAATGTTTGTGCTTAATATTTTATGTTTTGAAGTCATTTATCCAAGATATTATTCCAAGCCTTAGAAAAAAATAGCATATTTCTAGAACTGCAACCCTTTAAACTCATAAGGGCAGTCATTTTTTTTTATATAAACAGTATTTAAATCAATGTAGAAATCTATTCTCGCCTTTTTCCTTTACTTTTAAAGCTCTAAATTTTTTTTTACCTGGCGTAAAACGCGGACCCTTAAATTTCGATCTTATTTTTTGTGTTAAAAGTGCGCGTTATACACCAGATATATGTTACGGTATATATTTCATTATAATTATTACCTATAACATAGAATATTATTACTTATTTATAAACAATAGTGTAGAACTAATTATAAACAAACTGTTTCATGGATTTTAAAAGTTTTGAAAATATTCAATACATGATTAAAATTTGATTTCTTAAAGAAAATAATTAAATAGAATTCATTCTAATATCTATATCATTTTTCATTGGTCCTCATGTTCTTAAATATTATTATTAAACTATTATCAATCATTATATCAAACAATGAAATGATTTTTTAAAATTTATTTGTGTAAGAACTACTGCCCCAACTAAAATGTAAACTGATAATGAATATAATTTTTGTTTCAGAACCAGCCATGTTGTCCGACAGTTTCCACACATACTTAACTATTTTCGGAATCCTTCTACTGGCCACTTTCGTCCGAAGCCAGGACCTCGGCCTGGAAGAGTAAGTACCTGTATGATAATTCATTTTTGTTTTGTTATTGCTCATAGTTTAATTTGTGATCTTATTCAGAATTGCAGTCACTTTATTTTTTTAGCAGCAAACAATTTAGATACCTTATTTGCTTCAATTTTAATTGTTCTTTTGTTTTATCTCATCTTTGTTCAAGTAGGAAATAATATCGTAAAAATTTTTTGTTGTTTTGTTTTACATGGGACATTGTGTATTTGAAACTAAATCAGTATCCTATGTTTTTTTTTTTAAAAAAAAAAACTAACTATACTTAATTAAATCAATTCCGAAAACTCAAAATTTTAAATTTTCACTCAAAACTATATTACTGGTGTTTTTGATATAGGAAAATCCAGTACATAAGAAACTTTTATTCGATGAATAAGTGTGTGTTTTCAGCTAAAATATTGACAGTAAAAACGGATAACAAAATATGGGAAAATATTCCAAGTTGATTTGATTAAAAAATTATTGGAAAGAAAATAATAAAGTTAAAATAAAAAGAACTGCTATAATGATTATTTTTGAAGAATATTTCCAAGAATAAATATTTGAAGTTCGTCAACACAACTGGAGCTATAAAAAATATTAACTAATTATCCTTTAATATTTGTTTCAGAAATTGCCACCAATTTTTTTTAATCCAAAAATGTAATTGAAAAAGTGAGTAAAACATCTCAAACCATGAATAAAAAATTTAAAAATTGAATGAAAAATTTAAAAAAAAATGAAGAATGAAAATTAAAAATATAAAACAATTAAAATATTGAAGCCTAAAATGAAGGAAATTTTCAATAAACTCCATTGTTGATATAAATTTTCAAAAATTTGTATTCTTTTTTTAAAGTTATGTAAATAACTTGGATTTTTCTTACAGAAACGTCAAAGAACTCTTGGCGAGACGAAAAAGCTTGGATTACGTAAAGCAACTCGTTGAAGACATGGATAATCAGCTCAACAGGCTGCAGTATGTAGAGTTTAATTTTTGAGTTAAAATAATGGATGTGGGGAAAGAGAGTGATAAATAGATTAATATATTTTTATTTATTGCCCTTTTACATATTTTTATAATATGGTTGAAACAGTGGCGTCCCCCTGCAAAGTCAGGTTGCGGGCCCCAAGCCGGACCTTACAGTAAATAGGGAGTGGGATGCCAGCATTAAAACTGACGTTGATAGAGCTCAAATGAGAGAGCAATGAACTTTAATCCAAAACAAACAGATTTATTATCATCAGTATAAGTTTATCTGTATCACCAATTTATATATATATTTCGGAATTATAATCAAGACAAAAAGCACTTAATAAGGACAAAAGACTCTCTCGTACGACAGGACTGGGATGGTATGTCCACTCGGCATGAGTAAAGTCGTAGAAGTGATAAGCGCGACAATAGTGGGAGTATACAAGGTACCAAAACTCACAAAGGATAACATCAAGGGCTTAGCTAGCGCTGTATCAATGATACCGGGCCCCCAAGTTACAAGGGCCCCCAGAATATGTAATCAAACAATCGTAAAATATTTATCGACCTTCAAAAAGAGCCCCCAAGGAATTTTGATACAAGGTTCAATCAAGACTAGCAACGCTAATGGATAGCTTAACATAGGCTTTGGACCCCCGCGATGCAGGGGGTACGTTACGGCACTGGCTTGCATCTAAATCTTTCGAAAAAATGAAGAAATATATTTACATGAACCAATTTCCAGATTTCTCCTAAAGAGAAATTTGAAAAATTTCAAATTATAATAATTTTGGGAATTTTTTTTTCTTTCTTTAAGCAATCATATTCTGATCGACCTAAAAAGAAAATAAAAATTTCACGATATCGTGGGTAAATATATTTTGAAACACTTAAAAGTGGTTTTAAAATTTTTTTCATGTATGTAATTGTATTGATTTTATCTCTCGTTCAAAGCTAAGACTTTTTTGGTTTTTTTTAAAAAAACTTTTTAGAGCTACTTAATCAGATACGAAAACGTACTTGACTTAATTTTTTAGAAGCAAATATTTCTCGATACGCGTCAGTTAAATATTTTACTGTTAATAATAATATCTTTTTAAGTTTTTCGGAATGTTTTGTTTTCACAGATTGGCATAATGAAATCATCAGAGAAATGCATATCTCTTATTATAATGAGGAGAAAAAATTCAGCCGCATGTGCAGGTCTCTTTTAAAAACTTATGCACACAGTTTACTAAAGAACGCTCTTAGCCATGCAAACTGTTAAATTTTTATATACACAGATGTTTTGTTTATAATTGGTGAAAAGCTTGCAAAAAATATTTGAATTGCTCTTAAGTATTAATTAATAACATGAATAATAAAAAGGCGTATTATTCTCTACTTTGCCTAGAGATAATGGCACATATGAATTAGACAAGGTATAATTAATGAAGTTAATTGTTCAGTAAACACATTCCAAAATTTAACTGCATTTACCCAGCACTTGAAACTTTTACTTAAAAAAAAATATGAATAAACGCTAATGCTCCAGGCAAATCAGCTTTTCTATATATTTTTTTATCCCTCTTAACTCCTTTACCTACTTTTTCCACTAATTATAAAAAGTAACAACGCTTTTTATTCGATACTTGATCATTATCAATCCTTCTTTTAGCGTTTTGCATGTGTTCTTTTATTAGTATAAATGTATCCATTGGCGATTTCATGTATGTATATATATCAATGCGATATGCAAAGAGTTACAGATATTAAAGATATAATGCATAATAATTAATTATTTATTTTTATGTATACGTTTATAATCATAAACAGTTGATAGACTTGCTAATTATTTAATTTTTTCCTCTTCATTTTATTTTGTTTTTTACTATTTTTAGCAGATATACAAATACGCGTTGTGTCTGAAACTTGAAATTTCTCTTAAAAATTATCTGAACTTAATTTTTTTCATAAATATTATTCATTGAATAAAATATAGATTGTATTCTTTTCTTAACCCTCCAAGCGGTCTGCACGTAAAATTCCGCCATTCCAGAGATGCTTTTTCTGCCTTCAAGCAAGATTCCCAAAAGCGGCCGAGCCGCATTCTTAAAAATACAGCTCAACCGCTTTTGAGAACCTCACCTGAAAGCAAAAAAATATGTGCGGTGCATTTTTGAAGCATCTCCTGAATGGCAAGACCTTAAGTTCAGACCGCTTAGAGGGTTAACTTGCATATTTTACTTATTTCAACCCTTACATTTTTAATAAATTACAAAGCTTTTACCGAATATTTGGATTTCATTATGCATGCCAGTTCATTATAACTATTCAAGCTATAATATAGTAAGCACCAGTATCTATACCTCACAACTTTTTTATTGCGCGTGCTGTTGTATTTTAAATAAAGTATTTATTTAGATAAATAAACCAAGAAAAAAATTGAACAAAAATATCTCAACCTTATATGTTTTATGTTACTTATATGTTTCATGTGTGTGTTTTTAAATATATATTTCCCAATTGTTTAGTCTTGTATTCCTTTGTGATTATCTGCTATAAAAATTATGTTTAAATATCTGAAATAATGTACCATCGTTATAAAGAAACTTTAATGTTGTCATTTTTTGCACATTTAAATACCTTCAAATGATTATAATGGTAAAAGTATTCCTCTGATTTTCATGTAGTTTCTGAATTACTTTAATAGTTATTTATAGAAATGTTAAAAACAAAAGAGGTAGGTCTAAAGATTAAATATATTAATTCCATAAATATGGCTATAGTTAATTTCCTTATTGAATGCAGGGTCTCACCTAGAAGTCCTTTTGTAATTTCAAAGAAAGGAAGAATATTACTTGAACACACACAAATAATATTTTTTATTTTGACAATATTGTACCAATTTAACATAGAAATATAATTAAATGTTAAGGTAAAAATATAAGCAATATGAATTAAAAATTCTTCTAAAGGTGTAGATTGGAAAATTGTTGATTTCTTATATTTAATGAAAATCAGCAGTCTCTCATAGAATTTCGAATATAAGACATCAACCCTTTAAATTTTATCAAAAAAGAACATTTTGTTTGTTGTCTAAAGAAAAAAAATTTTCATTTAAAAAATACGATTCCAAAATTTGATTAAAAAAATTTAGTTATACATTTGAATCAAGTAAAAATAATTCAGATTATTATTAATATATAGTTTTCTTTACATTGACAATAATTATTTCTCGAATTTAATCTCTGACGAGCAAATCTGTATCAATTCTCGATGAGAAATAAAACCTTTAATACCTAGAGCTCTCTTTTCAACATTCATTAATAAAATTATCAAAGAAAGACTTGGGGAAAAAAAGAACCACAATTGAAAAAGGTAACTGATAAGCTCTAATTCCTCTCAGGTCTCTAAATATTTCAATCTAATCAGCTTGAAGATTAGGAAAAGATTATATGGTTTTAAAAATCTTCGATCTCTTACATAGTCTCCATTTAAAAACCTTTCAAAACATTCATTCAGATAAATTATTGTAAGGAGACACGTTAAGCATCTAATAGCAACCAAAGGACATAAGATACACGAGAGGGTCATCAATATAAAGTCTTAAACTTATTTTAGTATCGCATTTGTTTTTTTGTTTGTACTGTGTTTTGTCCTGTGCATGTCCTGCAGTCCTTTGTTACCTATTTGTTGTAGAAAAAGAACCTGCTACGTAAACGCCGGCATGTCTGACTCTTGTGACTACAAGGCCCTGGTCAAGGACCTCAACAACGAAGTGAGCTGGAGCGCTGGTGAGACCCCCGGCAAGCGCAAGAGGAGCGGAGCAGCTCTCAAAGAATCTCACGCCGACATCGGCCGATTCTTGAGATCCATGCGAGTGCTAGCCGCTAACCACAAGCGCCGATAGAAGCCCTACGACTTCCCATTCAGGCAGTGACGTTGTGTTTTGTGTTTTTGTTTGTGGTAAGTGTTGTGGCTGTGTATTGTTTCCATCCCCCTGTCGTGTTTATATTTGGAAAACTTAGAGCTAAATAAAGAAATGTAGATGTCTTTGTTTTTGTATTCATTGGCTGTATTAGATAAAAGACATACATTAACACTTTGTCTTTCAGATTTGATTGAACGTATGATTCATTTAACTTTTTGAATATTTTCTTTATTGGACTCATTTGAAGTTTGTTCCTCTGATAGGAAATACCAAACTGGACAATCCTTAATTTCTGAAAAAACTTAATTTTTCATAAATTTAAAAAATAATTTCTAGGATTTCTTGAGTATTTTTACATGAAATTAATAAGTTTCATGTTTTGGTTAGGTGAAAATTCGAAATCTCAATCTTCTTTTGACCGTATGTGTGTTTTATAGAAAGATCACTTGAGTTCCAAAACGGGAAGATTAATAGGAATGAGGCAATAATTCCGTTCAGTTTGAACACACACAAAGTAACAATTCAACGTAATTTGTTAATAAAAGTTCGAGATAAAGTAGATTCTCCAACAATGTTATCTGTTTGTATCCCATCACATTTGTTTCTGAAGAAAGAAGAATATTAAATTCAGATTAAATAGTTTTTTTTCTTTCTAATGAGGCTGCTGATTGGTAATTACCATTGCACACCGAGTACCTTACTCGGGAACTTTTAGTGTATCACTTTTTAGTATGACAGCATATAGATGAATATCAATTGCCACATTATAAATTTGACACCAGGTTCCTCCCCAGAGGGAGGCACTTGAGCTCTGACGATGTGAAACTGAGCTAAGATTTTAACTTTTCAGAGAGCACCCAAGAGGTTTAAATAGTAATTTCAAACAAAATAAAAGATTCTTGAAAGAAGAGATATCCTTTTCTTTTTCTCAGCTGTCCTTTCAACTTTTCTTTCAAAATTACTCCTATATCTTAATTTTAATTAACAGAAAAATATTTAAAATGTGTGGCACACATATAAGTCAATCAGTTTGTAAATAACTTCTGAATATAGTAATAAGAAATCGTTTATTTAAACTCTAATATTTCTTTTTTTTTTTCTCGCTAATAAAGTTCGAATTAATGTTCTCTTGACATAATTCAATGTTAAATATCCTAAAAGAGCAAAGCAAAAGCAAAGTTCAGTATTGGCGAAGATTTATTGGATACGAAACTTATCCATCTTATCCCACAAAGTGTAAATAGAGATCAAATATTGAAAAAAATCAACCTTATCGCTTAAGGTATCTCAGGGGTGTTAACTTTGTCACTATGGCTGAAAATATAAACTATTTTCTAATAGATATAATTCTTTGAAATTAAAATTAAATAATTCGAATATTTTACACATTATTTATAAAGGAATGAGGCTTCAAAAAAGTGCAAAAAGTTTAAAATATAATCATAATTTAAAAAATTATAAGCATTTGAAAATAAGAAACATTCATTAAGTCTTAAGGTGCGCATGATATTTTCTAAAATAATAGCTCTACTTACTAGCAATAAGTTGATTTACAAAGTTGAACGTATCTTTATTACACTTAAGCTATTTTTATATAAATAGAATAATAAATTAATATTTTTTTAAAAAATAAAGAATTGTATTTTTAAATTAGTTTTTAAAAAGTTCACCATTTTACAAATATTTTGAAACACAAAAGATATATAATACTAAAATTAGGTAGGGTTTAAAGAGTTTGATACATTTTATAATTCTATAAAGTTTTTTTACATCAAAGGCTACTATTTTAGAAAATAGCATGCGCAACGTAAAAATTATTTAATATTTATTACAGAAATGTGTCTTATTTTCACATACCTATCACTTTTTAAATTATAATCATATTTGAATCCACATTTTTTTATAAATAATGTGTAAAAGATTTGAATTATTTAATTTTAATTTCAAAGAATTATATTCATTTAAAAGTTGTTATTTATATGTTCAACCCTTTAGACAAAACTAACATCCTTGAGACCTTTTAACAATTCAGCATGTACCATATTAATGCCTGTTTCGCCCATACACTCCCCCCATTGGATATAACCAACATTTTAAAAAAAATTCTTTTGTTTTTAAATATTTATCCGTTTATGTATATGGTGGTGTGTCCCTTTTCATTACATTATCTATTTACTTAAACACGTTAAAGACTTTAATTCCCGTTATAATAGAAAATTTGTCATCAATACACTACTCTTTCGCTTAGCAAACGCTCTTGCGTCTTGCGCTTGCCTGGCATGGACTGTGATTATGGCGGTCTGACAGGAAATGCCAAAGACGAGAGTTTCTGGGTAGGAGATGATTCCCCTGGCAAAAAAAGAAGCTACCAGTACAGCTGCGATTTCAAGATTGGAAATCCAGAAGGATGCTTGGGCAAGCAAGTAGATGGGGACAAGAAGGACAACTCACACTGGGGGGATCCTGATGGCCCAGGAAAGAAATAAAGTCAACCAGAGATGTCGATAACAAAAACGCACACAGGACTGGAACCGATTACCAATGGTAACATTCTGAGTGTTCAGGTTGTTGGGTGGCTTTTGCAAATTTCCCTCATGATTTCTTATTGGTGAAAACCTTTCTAATAGCTTGTTTCCAAATTCTTCAGGAATTTTATTTGCTTTATTTGCAAATACATGGTGGTGGTCTTGGCTTATTTTTCATGGAAAAAGTATTTTTTTAATTCTTATAAGCTTTTTACTATAAATAACATTCTAAATGGTTAGATAATGTTGATTTCCAGTGAGGTTTTTGTTTCTTTGGTGGATGTCTTTCGAACCGCTTTTAAAACTTGTGCTTTATTATTTGGGTGATGGTCTTTCAAAATTACTTATATTTCTTGAAAATATTTTATATTTTTCTAAAAGTTTTATAACTTTTCTGTGAAACATTTTTTTAATTTTGTATCACTTAATGCTTTTGAAAACTTTGTTTCACAGATCTATCTATATAGTCTTATTATTTTCTTAAGTTGAATTTCAATTTTAAAATAGTTAATATTTTAACTCCCTGTTTTGAATAAATGATTCATGTACTTTTACAATTTTTTCGTATCTTGGAAGTTAAATACATTGAAAATTTTAAGAACAATTACGTATTAAAAAATATCTTTCTTTCAACGTTAAAAGAAAAATAAATGCATTTAAAGTATTCTATTTTTCAGTAAGTATGTTTCTATTTTCTTGTTCCATTTGTAAAAAAAATTATATGAAGATATTAAATATTTCGAAATTGTAAGGAAAATGAATAATTTTCAATGTTTTGTCTTATAGCCATTCGTTTAATTTAATAATCGGAGAAATATTTTTATTATTTAAATCTCATAATTAACAAAAGATAAAAATTGCAATGTCATGATGGATTTAGTTAAACAAGTTACTTTGTCATGAATGATTTAAATAATCAAATCATTATAATGTCGCCTCTGCTTTATAAGAAAAATAACATTTTACTTTAAAAGTGAGCTAAATATATATTTTATTTTAATTTTTGTTATTGTAATTACAGGTATATAATTACTCTTGGGACAAAACAATGCAAATTGTGTCGTAGCATATACATTCAAAAATGAAATTAATTATATTTTACTTAGAAAGAATGTTTGAAAAATAAAGTACTTGTTTTTTTGATAATAAATAGATTATATAGATTGATTTCAAAGAAATTTTTAATATATGTAATATATATTTTGGCCAATTCCCAGGAATTAATACAGTTTGTTATTTTCACATTCATATTAAGTCTTATACATCGAAATACTATGCAATAAAATATTCTAATTATCATTTTATTTTCCTTTTTTTTTTCAGTATTCTTAGACACTGCTGCTGAAAAAAAATCATTTATGCCCACCGCTCACTAGCTGATAGTCAATGTAAACGCTGCTGATTTCCAAATCTGAAACTACTGGACAAGTTGCTGTATACTCAGCTGTGTTCATGAAAAAAAAATACAAATATATATATTACAGTATACGTTGTTTATTTCTATAAAAACTAAGATTCACTTACGTATGAAATACATGTCATTGTCACAGCTTTTTAGAATGTATATACAGTTTATTTCTTATAAATTGGCCAAAATAAAATTATTCGTTTAAAAGTCGTTTGCAAATACTTTTAGAAAATACTTCATAAAATTATACATGTTAAATTTGGGTTTGGATATATTTTGACATTAACTTATTAATAAATATTTATTACCCCAGCTATATTATTAATAAAACTGTAAGGCAATATTAAAAAATTCTGAAGAAAATTATAAATTTCAACATAGTTGTTTAATTCTTTGAAATGTTAAATGAAAACTGAAATGTAAACTGAGTTGGATGAGAAAAGAGAATTCGATAAATTCAAAATAAAGGGGAAAAAACGTCGTAACGCATTATAAGTTTTCTTGGTTAAAAAAAAATTATTAATTTGTAAAAATAGAATTTTTTTGGAAGAACTGAAATTTTTTATGCGGTCAACTTACACGTTGTATTCTTTGAGAAACATTAATTATGCTATATTCCGAAAAAGTAAAGATGCTTTAAATTTCGTTCTGGATAAACTATCGATACTTTTTAAGACATATTCTAAGTTTTATTTAATCAAGATTTTAAGATGGAATACTAATATTCCTATGAATTTTTTTCAATAAAATTATTTCCCAATTTTTAGTCAATTAATCGTAAATTTATCGCTAATAAATATTGTTACCTTATTTCTTTTTTCTATGAATTTATTTTTTATTTAGTCAATATATAATTATGAGGTGGGAATTTCTTCACTTTCGATACAAATACCATATTACTAATTTATATTTTGTCACAATTTTCTGCATACAAAATCTAAAATTTCAATCTAGATTTATTGAAAAGAACACTTTCATTAGTTAAAATAATTTTAAATATGGCAACAATCTTATACAAAGCAACACGTACTGTTTAGAAATTTTAAGTGTAGTGAAAATGAAATGTGGCTTTTAAAATAAAAAAAATAAGCCAAAATTATTTACATTATTAAAGGAATCACTTTCAGAAACAAGGGGGGGGGGGCCATCTTGGGTTAAAGGATTATGCATCTGTACAACACACGTTTCAAATAAATAAATACATTTGAAATAACTATAAATAGCTTTTTAAAACATAATATTTTTGAATAACCAGTACATATAGGAGATAATTGTACTACTTAAATAATATGAACAAAAAATATAATTATTTTCTTGTTTGAAGAAAATACATTGCTGCATATTTTATAAAAATCAAGAAAAATAAAACTTTTATATATAAACTTCTACAAAAACTGAAAAAGGAGAAATTTTATGAAGGGAGGAATTTTTTGGGGGAAAATAATTACTGAAATGTAAAAATAACATTTTTTTTATTTCAAATACATACAGATAGCAAAAAAATAAACGGCTAATTTCTAATTTATTAAGTTATTTTGATTTATTATAACATTGGACAAGAAGCTATGGATCACATAATTTTGAACCATGGACAGATGGCAAGGACAACACTTGATCTGATACCTAAGTCCTTTAACTTCCTCATCACTCCAATGGGAGGACTTTGAGCAGCGATACTCGGCCCGCGGGCAGCATGCTGCCCCCCGAGCCTTTTTAAGTGGCCCGGTCATAGCCCATTTCTCTGAGAAATTTACTTATTTAAGAACATTGTATTAAAAATTTGGTGGGAAATTTCTTGTCAAGAAATCAAATATATTAATTCGGCTTTTTGCTGTCGGAGTTGTACGGGCACGAATTGATATTCTTTTTCTATTTGGAACGGTTACGGTTAGGGGTAACAGACAACAGTGGAGTAGAGACACTTTTATGGATGGAACTAATTTTTAACTATCTTTCATATCTTGCAAGCAAACAATATTCGAAGAAAATATGCTGCTTCAAGACGATTGGATCAGTAATTATTTGATTTGACACGAAAGTGCTGTATTTAAAAAATACCAATAAACAGGAATAATTCAATGACACTTTTCCTTGAAGATCTCTTTCAAGAGATAATAAATAGGCTTTCTTGAATAATCTTTGCAACAGAAACAGTGTTTTGTCAATGATAATATCACAACGGTAACAAAGGCATCCTATTAAGTTTGTTATATTATTGGTAATAATATGAAACTGTTTACTAATGCAAAAATTGTAAGGAATTGTTTCTTAAATGCTTCTAATTTAGTGTTAGTGACAAAAATAAAAAATATAATAATTAAAAAAAGCAAAACAGAAGTTGTAACATTTTGATCAATTTTCTACATTTTAAATTTCCAATGTTATCTTGATTTTAAAGCATTTCTTACCCCTCCCCCCATTTATCCTTTGTTGCGGCCCGCCTGAAGTAAGTAACATGTGTATGCGGCCCGCGTGAAACAGCCGACATATGTATGCGGCCCAGCAGAAAAAAAGGTTGAGTACCCCTGACTTTGACGGCAGACGCAGCATACATCAGCTCCTTTGCACAACGAATTTGTAGTGATATTCATGGAAATTCTGTTAGATCAAATTCAATAAAATTTATCAAATTTGGTTCTTATCAAACCAAAATTAAAAATTATATAAATAAGAGAAGTTTTTTTTTAAAGCTACTTTATTTAAGTTTATTTCGAAGTTCACGGATACGTTTCAAAACCAAGACCACTGCAATCACAATAAATCTCTGCCTATTAAGTACAGAAAAAACAATTTTGAGAACAGGAAACAATTTCGAAAATCCTAAATACATATTTTTATTTTGTGATTTCAATCTCTCATTTTTAAACTAAGAAATAAATCAGGTATAAAAAAAAGCGTTTGAAAAAAGATAATTATTCAAAAACAAGGAATCGTAGTATTGTCGGAATAATTTTTAAGCACAGGAAAAAATCAAGATGAATTACTTTAGTTCAAATTTTTTACCTACTATCAAACACACTTGGCATTTAAGGTTTTAATATTTTCTTTATTTACGTGACTTTTTATATTATAAATGCACTATAAATATAATTTTTAATAAATAAGCATCTACTTAAAGATTCAAAAAATAGTCGAGTATTACATTCGACAAATTATTTAGCATTTATTTTTGAAATAATTCATGAAAATATTCACGAAACAAAAAATTAATCAGGCTTTTAAAAAAATATAATTACTCATAAATAAAGAATTAGAAGAAGAGAATTGTTATACATAATGTAAATCAAATATGAAATAACAATACAAAAAATATTCTAATTATATTAACCTTACATGATAATAAAGCATTTAATAATTGTATCGCTTACACACACAATTTCTTTTATTTTAAATAGCCTCACAAAAAAAAACTGCTTAAGTACTTCCTTCGTTCAACAAAATATCGTTTACAACAATTAAATTATATGCTCATGAAAGAAAGAATATGATTAATGTAGCCATTTGAAGGGGATTTATTATAAAAAAGCAAATAATCACAGGATTTACTCTCGTATATTAGAATTATTTTTATGTATAATGAAAAAATTATATATCTCGATTATTCCAGGTATTAAACAGATCAAATATTTATAATTATAATAATTGATCTCTGTTGTAACTTTTTGTAGTATATTCTAAGTATATATGGTATCGAATTCGACCGACAAATTCAGAGGGGTAACAGTAGATAGCATGGGGCGACAAATCACCTTAGAACATGGAGTCGTAAGCCACGTATAGTTGGAGTAATTCTCATAAACAATTATGTATGGTGTAATGTCGAGTGTGTGTGTGTGGAATAAAAAGGACCAAAAAGAGGTCAGAAATATATTTGTTAGACGTAAAACATGATAACAATATAAACAATGCATCACAGCAAAACGTCAGAAATGCAACGACAAGTCATTGTCACGGAAATTTTTCGAAGTTGTAGACGCGTAGATCGTAGCACAGCCAGTGACGTCTTACGATTTTTTGAGCCCCTGACCCTCTACAAAAGTTGGCTCCACCAGAAGCCATTTTAAGTTGACAATGTACAGCATATCTTGTGTAATACTCGTACAAATGGCAACCCGTTACAAATAAATGTACGCAACTCACAACCTCGTAAACCTAGGCACAAACCGACTTCCACCTTTTCTACCAAATGATTAATGATTGTATATGGCTTAGACACGGACGTGACATAATTATTTGGGACGTCTTAAGACTTCTTGAGGACCTGGGC
Source organism: Trichonephila inaurata madagascariensis (assembly GCA_019973955.1). Taxonomy (NCBI): domain Eukaryota; kingdom Metazoa; phylum Arthropoda; class Arachnida; order Araneae; family Nephilidae; genus Trichonephila; species Trichonephila inaurata. The sequence goes on along the minus strand of BMAV01017934.1, from coordinate 57,940 downwards.
CCCTACATAAATGTAGGCCCCACCTTAAAAAGTAGACAGTACATAGCATACGTTGTCAAATACTCGAAGCAAATAAATTTGCATGACTCACAATAGCTTAAACCGGCTCGACCGACTGACACCTTTTGACCAGAGAGTAATGATGGTGTACGGAGATAGGCCTAGGCCTGTGACTGGACAACGGTCATCACATGTAGCCAGTTTACATATCGTTCCAAGCTCCCAGGTTTTCGAAAATTACAACCGGAAATAACATTTGACAGCTGAAATTATTCAAATTATGATCTTATTAAAGGCGAGTCGAGAACGAGACAAGGCCCTTATTGCTGCTGAAGTCCTGGTCCCAGTCCCAGTGGGCCATAAGACGTCCCTGAGCATAGCCGATACCAACAGACGATTGATTGTCGGACGTGTTCAAACAAATCCGGTGTTCTGACAATGTCAGCTGAAACAACGATGATCCGTGCCTTGAGATCCTCCAATACATCCACCGCCGTCACATACAAAAGCGATTTTAGGTAGCCCCAGAAGAAGAAATCCAAGAGCTTAAGGTTCGGCGAGTGCAGAGGTCAAACAATAGGTTTGCAGCATTCAATCCATCTCCTAGATAGGCAGTATGGAGATGGTTACGTACCGCAGTAGAAAAATGTTCTGCTGTACCATTATAAATGAAGGCCACGCAATGGCCGCTACTTCCTGCAGCAACTAAGGGAGAAGTGAATCTGAATACGTGCAGGTTTCTTCAACCCTGCCACAACGCTCCAGATCCCCTCGTTCGTTTGGCCCCTCCCCTCGTCTGGCTCATGGTCCTCCCGACGGCTACTATTATTGCGTACTAAATGTGGTTTGCCACCCTGTGTTCTATGTTGATTCGTCATCCTTATGCTGCCTACTATTACTCCTTTGAATTTATTCGTCGAATAGGGGGCTCATCCTGTATATTGTAGTGTTACTCTCTCTCTAATTACTGACGAAATAAAAATATTAAAAATGACACTAGAATTTCAGAACGTGAATTTTCTTTTACCAAAAGCAGTTGAAATGTTTTATTCAGGCTTAACGTGATTCAGCATTGTCAAGGAGACAAGAATATGATTGGTTAAGGAATGAGCCAACTAGACCGGGACCCAGGACCTCACCCTCGGTAGGCGGCTTTGTCTCGTTTTCGTTTGCTCTCAACAAGATCATGATCCGAATAATTTGAAACGTCAAATGATATTTCCGAGCATATTCTTCAAAAATCTGTGGAACTTTGAACTATTTGTCAAACGTAGTAGTGGCAAGACTGAATCTGCAGACCGCTCTACATAACGGGTATTTAATGGCGTTTGGATTAGAAACCACGGTTCAATCAAAACAAAACTGACCACGACCACTCGGCTACAGTGGCTATTTCAATTCTGTCGACCAAGGGTAAGTAATAAGTATGAAGAATTGTTTTTAAATATTTATGTTTATTATTTAAAAATTAGCTCTTAATATTCATTGACTTATAGAATATCAAAAGACATGTATGGATAAAAAGTACAATGCAAAAGTTTTGAATTTTTTCAAATGTTCAAGATCAATGACAGCGGCATACTCTCTAGAGAAGGAATTGACCCTTCCCCAACATCACGGACCAAGGATAAGGATTTTTAGCATAAGGATTATACCTCGGAGCTTTCATCCTCTTTGTTTAAATGTATCTCTCTCCCTCATAAAAGAAGTCTAAGCGATATATACTCAGAACGCGGTTTCCATATAACGCGGAGCTGAAGTTGCGGCAGCCCTCCTATAACGCGGTACTCTTACAGCGTGGTTTCCGTTCAACAACGTCCCATCAGTTCTTTCCTTGTACCCAATGAATGGTTTTAACTGGATATCGTCGGTCTAATTATCAAACTGCGTAACTCCATCTGGGATGCTAATTTGATACAGTAGGGCTAGGCGCCAAGTTGTTGTTTATGTTCGCCAAGATAGGCGATAATATTACAATATGGTTTACTTTGATATTTTTATCGTGCGATAATGTGGTTGCCATGGGGATAACGCATATTAGAGTTAGTTTTTTTTTTCCCGCGAGATCTCTGCTCAGCAAAAGTAACACATTGTTACAAATTTTGTGTAATGAACGCTTAAAATAGTGTAAATAATTTATATCTGAAAGTGTAATACATTAATATTACTTTCTGTTGTATTTATTTTATGTTAAAATCTTGCCACCACCTCTCCCTTCGAAATCTAGTTTTATTATGAAATAAAAAAAAGTAGTGATTACGTACACTGATCGAGGAATAAATTAAAAGCGGAGCGCGCACTGAGGCATGGCGTAGACAAAACAAAATGATTAAGGAATCGCGCCAAAAAGGTTTTTATTGTCTCCATATAACGTGGTACGAATGATGTGATTTGTACTAATTCTGAGTTTCTCATAGCGCGGTTTCCATACAACGCGGTAGACGGTTTCCATAGAACGCGCTACGAATTAGCCTGGATTGTACGGTTAAATACAAGTTTCTTATAGCGCGGTTTCCATATAACACGGTACGCACTCACCGCGTTATAGGAGGGTTGACTATATATGTACAAGATGCATGGCCAGGCGTTGCACGGGCTTCTTCACGTGTGTAGCTATTTGCCTTGGAAATTTCCTCTTTCCCTCTTAGTGTCAGCAATTCTTGGTGTGCATAGTCTTTTTCAATGGGTATAACTTTATCCCTATGTATATTTTCCCTTTTTCTCTTTCTTTCTTGGACTCCAGCACTTCTGGATGTGTGTGTTTGCGTGATGGGAAAAATTTCTATATTTATGTCATTTAAATTACAAAATTTCTTCCACTTCTTTTCTTTGTCAGATAGGTTTCTTTTCCCTCCGCTTAGCCCGGCGTTGCATGGGCTTTTTCAACTATAAAACTCTTTTTTCCCCGGGTTAAGATCCTTTTTTTTTCATTCTAATTTCTATTTTTGATTAATAATTAACAAAGCTAATCCAGTGTTATTCACAAGAATGTACAAGTTTATTATTAAATAATTAACTTATTAATAAATAATAAAAAGCAATGCAGCTTTAATTTTTTTTTAAAAAAAATATATTAATTTATATCCATTTTTGTTAAATAATGAACCAAAAAAATTCTTACAGTTAACTATTGAAACGACTGCTCATTTTAGGATGCATGTTTCTAAAATCGTAGATAAACAAACGTACCTATTTATGCGAGGCTATCTTCTCGCGAATCGCTGAATGAAAAAACACTCCAAAAGTATCAAAAGATCAATATGAATGATCCAAGGAACCCCCCCCCCCATTTTTGGACTATTTAAATTCCGAAATAACAATTATATAAAAAGATATTAACAAAAAACGATGAAAAGCATAATTCGAGCACATTGTTGTAAAAATACAAACCCGGTTTGACCAGTTTGGCTGAAAATCTGTTTTAGACTTCTACTTACGTCATTTTTATAACAATAATGTTGTTACAAACATGCAGGTGAATATTCAGTTGAATGTTTTTCACATTTTTAATTCATATCTGACGTGCAATATCGGAATATAAATGGTCAAAACTGCTTTCTAGGATAATTCCCAATCTTTTGGTACCTTTGGCGAGTTTTTGCGTCTTGCGGCTCGTGAGAAGATAGACGCTCATAGAAACATAGATAGATAGATAGATAGATACGTTTGCTTACCTTCGGATTTTAATAGTGCAGATATATATTCAGTCAGACTCTGATTTAACAAATTCAATGGGACCGAACATTCTGTACCTTAATTCAGGGTTATTCGTTATATCGAGGTTCAAACGAATTTTTGCACTTATCTTTTGGAAATTCTAGAAGAGACTACATAAGAAATATCCATAGTTAAAAGATGCACATTTTTCCCTCAGCAGTAAAAAATACTATAAATGAATTTTAACACTCGAGTTAATTGGAAATTTTTAAAATGCTGACCAATAGATGCTTTAAAATCTTTTTCGTTCCTGACTCGAAAGAGTTCTTTTTCGGATCTGTGCAGAGAAGAAAATACTGCATACATCCTGCTGCATAAGAGTGTGAACGACTTACCCCTGAAGTTGCTCCCTCCCCATCTTGCCTATCTAAGGGTGTAGGAGGAATAAAAGCAGAACCAGAAACTTCCTTACTAACAATTATTTATTTACTCAAACACACCAACCAACAACACTTTAATCTCTTTAAGCAATGAGTGTTAAGCAAATAGGCGTAAGTAACTAATTTAACTCAACCTAATCTATCGTTGATTACAAACCCCCAACTAATTTAATACAGTGGCAAGCACCACTCTTAATCTTAGCTGCGAAAATCAACTTTACTCAATCTCACCTGCGTAGCGAATATAACAGCTTTTTAACTCCTTCTATTACAATTACAAAACTCTGACTCTATAGTCGAACTAATCTAAATATCAAGGTTTCTTCTTGAGAGGGATGGCTATGAGTTAAACGCGAAGGCTAGCCCAAAGATTCCCCAAAAGGATTAGTTTAGACGTCGCGTATAGATTCGTCACAAGAGAAAAGTATGTTTTCACAGTTTCCAAACAATGTAAAACATTAGAAAATTTAACAGTTTTTATAGGAGTTTCATTATCGATTTCTGCATCAGAATCGCTATTCATTGGCTCTGACCAGTGGCGCACATAAAGGGGAAGTCCTTGGGGTCCGGGCCCCCCCCCCCCCAAAGCCATTGATTTTTTTCGGATTTATTATAATTCTAAGTAAGAACGTAAAATTTAATTAAGTATTTGTTATTAATGATTAATTTTATTAATTAATGCTAATTATTTATTCAATAATTAGTTTTTTACTGTGTTTTGTTCCCGAAAATCGACAAAATCCAAATCAGCATGAACTTTCGCCCCCGGCCCCCCCCCCTTGAAAAATTTCTGTGTGCGCTACTGGCTCCGACTAATCACAATTTTCTCAGCTTCAGTTGCACAGATAGGCAGTCCCTCATTTACTGTGTCATAACAATAAAAATCTTAAAATATCCCAAGCTTTATGGATTGGGATGAGATAAGAAAGGAATTTCCTGCCCTACTCAAGATTTACATGATAGGTTACACTCATGGCTCATCTGCACCTGTAAAGTCTAATAATGGTTTTCAACCTTCTCTGTTGAAATTTGCCGCTTACAGGAAAAGTCTTTTTCTGTGTGTTCCGGACAAAGGCACTAAGTCATTTAAAAAATAAAAAAATAAAAAAAAATCCAATTTTTCCTAATAACAACTAATAAAACAAATTTTCTAGCAGCTGAAATAATTCGTTAATTCGAGGTTTATTATTCGTTAAATAGGTGGTTTGTTCCCCTTTTAATCGACGAAAGAGAAAAATTCGTTAAATCGCGAAGTTCGTTAAATTGGGGTCCGACCGTATATATATATGTACGTAAAAATTAGCGTGAAATTTGTTAAAAGTTAAAATACTTCTAAATGTGAAACACGAGAAACAATAAAGGACTGAATCCTTTTTTTACAAAATGAATTTATTTGCAAGTTTTCAGCGTAAGCACAAAGCTTAATACAATCAATTAATGGCTCCTCAGTACTACGAATGTGTTAAATAGAATGAAAATGGATAACGCACTTTTTTGTTTTGTTGCGAATATTATCAAAGAAAACATTTCACTACAAAGAACAATCAATTTAATTTTATCAACTGCACTTAGGCAAAATTTGTTTTCCTGTTGCCTTTAATCAATTTATGTTTAGTTTATTATGAATCACGATTCTGATCATCACATAGATCAGGAATTGATCCTTATAATAGTTTTATATTACGAATACTTTGCTGTTATCAGTGTTTGATTGTTATTTTAGCAGTTGGGTAAATCTATCTAATACGTTACGTAATTAGAATTATTATTTTGTTGTTTACAGTTTATCTGTGTCACATTATATATACATTAACTTAATAATCTATTTTCTTAATTCTACAGACAAACAATTAGTTATCCAGATAAGCAGAAATTCATAATTCAATTGTCTTACTTAATTAAGCTTCTTCAAGATAAAGAAGCTTATTTTATTATTCAATTATTCTGGTTACAGTCATATTGCTGTGAAATTATAGGAAATGGTGTTTTTTATTTATGGACGTTTCTTATTCTAAAAGTTAAGCACCAAATACAGTATTCTAACTTCCTTTATTCGTGTTTTTTCTAATATCTTGCTGTACAGAGTTTTAGGCGACATGACAAAAATAATAATCAAAGAAGCAAACGATGCTAAATATTGTTACGTAGATCCGAGGGTTCGTGGATTTTATGCAAAAACAATCACAGAGAAAATAAACAGTTCATCAAGAGCGATGTGAATTTATTATCAAAATTCCAATCCTTTAAATACAGGATTCAGCAGCAAAATATTCACAGAGTAAATATCCAAAGGTCTTCACACCTTCAACAACAAACACAATAACCAGTGTTTAAAAATACACGTAAGTAAAGATTATTCACAAGCACAGCCACAGGCTAATCGCTAGTCAAAACAATCCTCACTACTCGCTGGTTTAATGCAGACCCCCCTCGTCCCGGCGAGCATCTCATTTATAGGCGCGACAGAAACTTCCAGAAATATAACAGCTCGTGTCATTGAACGTGACACTAGTGGATAGATCTACTACTTTCTAGAAGATTCCCGAGGGTTCCGAACTCGCCAACATGGTTGCCAACGCCAAAATGGTCGCCAATGACGCCAAATTGGTCGCCAAAAATGATGCCAACTTGGCTCTACCGCCAAGATTTCTCCAAGTTCTCATTGGATCACCATTATAACGTAAGGGGCGGCATTGCTTATTAATGGTACAATTTTAACATGAAATAAACATTACATAGGGTAATATAAATGCATTAAACACTCAAATACAAATTATTTACACTATTTACACAAAATTCGTATCACTATGTATAAAGAGATTGAATTAAAAAGTAACAAAATTACTCATTTGCTTTTGAATATTGTTATGTAAATAGGAGTTGGTGGATTTTATGCAAATTTATTCCGAAGATCAAGACAGTTCTTCAGGAGCGTTGCAAATTTATTGTCGAAAAACAATCCTTGAAATACAGGATGCAGTACTCAATTTCGCTTAATAAATCTCAGAAGTCCTCCACACCTTCTAATGCGCTCGGACGCACCTATCAGTGACTAAAATATATGTATGTTGAAAGATTATTCGTAAACACTCGCTCGTCCTATTTAACAGCTGAAGTAAACACTAATCGCTGATCGACTCTTCAAGGTCAAATCAACACCAATTAATCGCTAGTCTAAACAAGACTTATTCAGTAATTCCCTATTTATAAGCCTCATAGATCTTACGATAAAAACCCTTTTGCGCCATAGATATTAATATTAGTAGATTTCTCCCGTAATTTCCAGAAAAATCCATAGGGTTGCGAACTCGCCAAAAAATGGACGCCAACATGGTCACCAAGTGGTTAACATGTTCGCTAAAAATGATGCCAATTTCGATCCCATTACCAAGATTTCGCCAAGTTTCCATTAATAATGTAAGGTGCTGTGTTCCTTGCGAATATTACAATTTTAACGTGAAATAAATACAATGAGAGTAATATAAACGTATTACACATATAGGTATAAATTATTTACACTATTTTTTTAAAAAATTTTTACACAATAATACACTTTTCATAATAATATTTTCAATTAATAATTTCTTTAATAACCCCAGAACACCTATTTAACAAAGGCAGTTCATTTCATAAATTTTTGATCATAATTTTCTCCAATTACCGTTGCATTTTAGGCAGTATATGCTACCTCCAGAGCTGCGACTCACAGTATTGCAGGGGAGAGAGTCAATATTAACGTCCTACTATTCACCTATACTCGAGAGCTTTTGGCAACGGACCTCGTAATTTTGAACCATGGTCAAGTGACGAGGACGACACATGACCTGGCAACCCTCTCCTTTCCACATCACACCAAAGGAATGATGTTTCAGCCTCGACAAATTTAACTTGCATCAGCCCCCTCTGCACGGCGGGTCTTCAGCGGTACTAGGCTCGAACTCACGACACACCGGCCACGAGTCTGTTACCTTGACCACTGGGATACCGCGGCCACACGTGTTCCATTGAAATAGCAGTAAATTATTCTTCCCCTCCCTTTACGATCATAGTAGCCTAGTGGCCATGACATGATCATGGACTCATGGGTGGCATGTCCTGAATTCGAGCCTAGTGCCGCTAAAGATCCACCGTGTAGAGACGGCAACTGCATTTCGAATCTGCCAAGGCTCAAACGTCCTTCCGTTGGTATAATGTGGAAGTTAGGAGTGGCGGGTAAGCTCAGGAGTCGCCCTCGTCACTTGATCATGGTTCAAAAATACGAGGTCGTCCCCAAAAGCTTAAATGTGTGACTCACTCACTTTTTCATGTAAAGATTATGAGGACTGTGGCGGTTGTAGCTGAATAGTCATGGTCACAAACTCGTAGCTGGCTTTGTAGAATAGCGGGCTCGAAACCTAGTGCCACTAAAACCGGGGTTATCAAGGGACTTAACCACCTTAATTCGGTTGTCACTTAAAGTTCTCCCGTTGGCTTGGCTTAGAACTTAGGAGAGATGGTGATCTTAGGTGTCATCCTCGTCACTTGACTTGGGTTCATAATTACGATGTCCGCCCAGAGCCCTCGTGTTACTTCATTGTGTGAAGTAAATTAAAAGCAAATTAAATGTGTGATGCAATAAATAATACTGAATAATTTCACACGGTTCAATAATCTTGTAAACCACATTGATAGTCTTATCAACTACTCTACACTGGTCCCCAACCCTCCATATTCGCAGACTGGTACCGGTCCGTGGAACAATTGATACCGGAACATCAATTTAAATTAATCGTTTGATGTAACTGTATTTTATTCTAAAGGCATATTTAAATACAATTAAATTAAAATTATTAAATCAAAACAATTTAAAATCTAAACAATGCGGTATGCGGGGGGGGGGGGCCCCTCAGCGGGCCACAGTAAAATTATCAAACGTTGACCGGGCTTCCACGATTAAATGGTTGGATAGCAATACACGACTACATATTAATAAACCTATTCAGATTCCTATTGTTCACTTCAAACGTAGTTAGAAAGTTAAGAATTTGAGTCTTGATCCTACTAAAGATCATGTAGAATATTGTGCCAAAGCTCAACAAAACTATATTGTGTATCACTGGGGTAGCTAGTCTTGAGTGGGCCCTGCGTCAAAGTTCCTTGGGAGTCCTTTTTAGGGGCCCCTTAACATTTTGTGATATTTTGCTTACACGTTTTGGGCCCCCAAAGCATCGGAGCCCCGTATCATTGATACGGTGGTTGCTACGTCCCTGTTGTGTGTGTGTGTTGTGTGTGTATTATATATATAACAACAAACCAACAAATCTATATTACTCAAATATCGTGTCAGTTTATCTGGTAGCTCTACAAATCTGTTCTGCTCTGGCAGCTCCATGAATCCGGCATCTGAGTAACTAAATTGAATTTTATCTGTTATGTTGATTAAGGAACTTTATCTTTCATGTAGCATATTGTAAAACGTTTTGTGCTATCTATTGAAGAGCTTAAAGCAGACGTGTTAAACTCATAGGCTAACTTCGGCCAAACCAACAAGACTTAGACGGGCCGCAAAAGAAATCAATATTCATATAAACGTAGGTTTATTTTGAATAATGCATTATAATAAACATATGTAAAAGATCAAGAAAAAACACAAGGTTTTCGTCCTGACACTTAATATCTATTCTCTACCACTATCTTTCCTATTTCAGGAGAAATTTTGATATTTTAATACATATTATTGTGTGCCGATATACCACAAAATATGCTGATATACATGCGGCCCGTGAGTTTGACACCCTGTTTTAAAGTAGCAAAATACTACCTACTCGCTAGGATGAGTTCTGGTATATTACTGTTCTTAATACACTGGTGTGCAAAACTTAAGCAACAATTTAAAAATTTAGCAGATAGCCATGAAATTGCGGAAAAGGAGGTTTGGAGATCAGTACAGTGAACACGTAAGTCAGTAGAAACGTCTTGCGTATCCAAATATCAGGAACAAAACGTCAGAAGCGATGTGAGCGTACACAAAACGCGTGATGTCGGCGCGCGCTGCTCAACAGTAGAATAAAATGAAGGACGGAGACGCAATTCAACATATTCGCTGCAAATGCCAGTGAGTCAGTTTGTGAAATATGGCTTGAAGAAATCACCTGGACGACTTTACACGTGGAAGAATGATCGGAAAGTTGGAGGAGGGGCGTACTGTCACCAGTGTAGCTGCAGAGTTCGGAATCAACAAAAGTGTCGTTTCGCGCGCTTGGAAAGCTTTCCAAACCACAGGTACAGCTGTTAGAAAGGTTGGTGGTGGCCGCCCGAGGACAACAACTGCAGGGGATGACCGATATATCATCCTGCAGGCGAAAAGAAGTCGACAGCAGTCAGCAAGCACCATTGCTCAGAAACTCTGTACAGCAACGGGTCGACAAGTGTCGCGGTTTACTGTGGCCAGACGCCTTCACAAAGGGAGCC
>BMAV01017934.1:17694-37485 GCA_019973955.1 Trichonephila inaurata madagascariensis | reverse complement strand
ATATCTTCAACCTAGGAAGGAAGGTGACTCTATAAAAGGTAATATTTTGTATAGGAAGTTAGATTAGACAGTTAAATTATTATAATTAAGATAAGTGATCTAGTTGTGCGATCTGACTTGAATTTAAAGTTTAATTGTTGGCTGATTCTCACTTTAAGAAAGTTGTTAATTAGAATTAAGTAATTTAAGTTATTCTTAATAAAAGTTGTGTTAAGAATTACATAATGTCTCATCATTTAGATAATCCCACACCTCTAGCTTACGCGAATCATCCCAGACATAGTTATCACAGGATGGCTATGTCTCAACTTGGCCATTTTGTATATAATGCTAGAAATTTCAAGCCTTATTGACAGACAAAATAATTGATGATTTTGCAATAAATAAAGCAAAATGAAAATTTGTGTTTTTTTTTCAGATTTATTTAATATGTAACGTAATGAAATTTTTCATTACTTTTCAGTTTTGGTTAATAAGTTTGCGAGAGTTATATTCCAACTTGTTTTTCTAACTTGATCTTGAGAGCCAAACAACTTGTTGTTGTTACTGATGCCACCTAATCGACAAAGGCCAGATCAAGGCCCATGAAGTTCATCATGGTAAAGGGCTAAGTGACGCCTGTCGTTAGCCGTAGCTTTGAGCACCATACAGGTGACAGAACGATTTAGCTCGGTTTCACCCTAATTTAGAGAGAGAACACCCTGGGGTGGTCAGGGGTCTCCCACCTCTCTTCCATTTCCACCAACCTCACGAGAGGACTTGCGGCTTGACGGCTATTTAAAGTGTTGCCAGATCGTGCGATTTTTCGCGAATTTTTAAAACTTTAAAATTTTTACTTTTTAATTTTTAAAATTTTTACTTTTTAAAACTTTCCGCTACTTTTTTTTTTATCCTATTGCTACTTCGCGAATTTTATGCTACTTCACTTGAAAATCCCGCTACTTTGTGCTACTTTCAACCATATATAAAAGTATTAGAACAAGTTTCGAAAAATTGAAAAAAATAATAATAATAATTAAATTAAAAAATAATAATGACCTTAGTCTCTAAAGAAAACATGAAGTTCCGTATGTTTTACTACTCCGAAACGACACGAAACGCTGTAATTTCTCCCCCTCGCCACCGCCAAGTATCAGAGCCTATCTATGCGGGACTCTCCTATTTTGCCACTCTTTTTCCACTGCAAGTGGTAGAAAAAAATGAGTGGTGGGATTCTTTCTAATCCCGATAGAAGCATGAAAATGAAACACGTAATATTCTTAAAAAATAGGCTTGGAGAGAATTTCTACATAAATATTAAACTGGAAAAAAGTAATTGTGAAAGGACAAATTCTTATAGAACTAAGTGTATTGTATCATTATCATCAACGGTACTGCACATTGAATTAAAGAATAAAAATCTATTTTTGTAATTAACTTACATTGCATCACTAAACTTATAAAAAAATTGCCTACAAAGATAAAAGTAAGCACTCGTCATCTAGAGAGATTATGTGATAAAAATCTGATTAAATCCCCCATTTGAAAGGTTTTTAACCTAGATTCAGTGGCTCGGACTACCTCGCACTGGGGGCTCAAAGGGGGGCTCAAATCCTGACTTACGCCAAGTACATATTAGGGTTTGGGGTTCTAAAACTGACTTTGCAAGGGGCCCTAATATTCTCCGTTGCATCACTGCCTGAATTCCTCTCTTTCCAATCACAACTACTTCTCTTACATACTTAACTTAACTTCTCTTACTTCCTTTACTTAAATTAATACAAGGGTAGAATTAAATATTGTTGAATTACAGCTGCCAATTTTAGCAGAACTTGAGTGTATTAATTTGCTCTTTCAAAGTGATCATGTTGACCATTTCAAATTACTGAATGCATTTTTGAATCCATTTTTAAGAGATTTAGCTATATTTGCTTAAAAGCCTTACAGCCTACCAATAAGTAATGCCACTGTAGAAAAAGCATTTTCCAGAGTGATGTAAAAAAAAAAAAAAAAAAATTAAGGAATCTAATGTGCCTCGATCTGTTTGAGTCATTCTCAGAATCAAAATCACTTTGGAAGAATGAGGGACTTGCTGCGTTGATTTCATTCCATCGCTACAAATGCTTCAATACAATTGAGAAATTTGTAAAAAGGACAAAGCAGATCACGATATTTAGAAGGAAGAATTTGAATGTATATTAAATGAATTAAATAATTTAAGCATTTTAACGTAGTTTTACAAAATTAAAAAAAATTATATTTATGAATTTCAAAAGAAAATCGATTCGCTACTTTTTGCTACTTTTTTTCCCTCTTCGTGCTACTTTGCTGCATAAGTTTCTGGCAACTCTGCCCCCATGCCGCGAAGGCACTATATACATTTACAAACATCCATGTCTTCTCCGGGATCCAAACAACTTTTTAATCTCTTACTCTGCCTCGACCTAACTTGAGACGACACTGGATAGGATTCTGTTATAAATTAAGAAAGGGAATTATATGGTATAATATTTCTTCAACTATTTTCTTAAGAAATGTTTTTCTGTGAGTTTCTTTGTTGCATAAAAAAAATATGGTTTTTAATCTTTTTCCATCTTTACCTAAAAGAATTATGAAACATACATGTCTATCTTTTTTTTATTTACGAGAAATACGAAACATAATATATTTCTCCTTACTTAGAGGCTTAATATATGTACACTGCCATCTATATTCCTTTATTAAAACTAAAAGTTCTGTGCTGCAGTTAAATTTAAAGCAAAACCTCCAACAAGTTTGCATTTAAATATTAATTTTTTAAGTTGTTTTAAATTTAAAAATATATTTCTTACATGATTACAGTCTGAATTATGCATTAACTAGTAAAACTTTTAGAAATTCCCACAACGATTGAAAAAAAAAGGATTGATTTGTTTTGATTCAAAAGAAGCATCAAATATATAAATCAATCAAAGCATAAAAAATGATTGAAATAAATTATGAAATCTTGAAATCTAAAAAGTAGTATGTTATATTATAAGTACTAAATTGTTAAACATTTTTTGAGTCTTGATAAAAACGAAATTATAGGGCACAATATTAAGAAAAAATATACTGATTACCTAGGAAAGTTTTTAAAAATATTAATAATAATAATAATAATGCCGTATTCAAAATAAGAATATTGACATTTTTAAAACTGAAATATAATGAAATATAAGGATGGTAGTACTGATCGAGTGTTTTATTCAATGAAATTCTTGTTCTATACAATATTTCTTTTCTCGATGAAATGTTTAAAAAGTCATTCCTTGTTAAGAACTCTTTATTTGAATATTTATACTTAATAATACTTATAAACTAAGAACATTTTTTATTTACATATGTAAATTACACCTAAAAAAATTGTGTATAAGTAACTAAATGTTGCTTTGTTGTTGTTATGTTTGACGGACATATAATTTACTAAAGGCATAATTTGTACTACCAAATTAAATTTATTATATAACAAGTAAGAAAAAGTTTAATAAAATAAATATATATTATTTTTCTGTTAGTATGCGATACTTAATTGAGTACAGTATTTTATTATAGAATACGTGACTGATGATAAGCAAGTAATATACTGATATGCGATCACAATATCTTGAATCTTGTGTAAATTTTTAATTGGACTTCCCTCTAAAATAAATTTTAATTACACTAGAGCTTTTTTTATATTAATATGAAATTTGAATGCAAATTTTCTTTTAAAATTACGTAAATCTAATTGTAATTTAAGTTTCTGCGACTAAATCTTACAAGATTTTGAATTATAAAAATGATGGTATAATAGAGCTTTTTGTTGCAAGTTTTCACGATAGATGGCAGCTCAGAAGTAACATCAATCTCCTAAATTACGGGTAGGATTGAGTGTTTAACTGCTTAAGACGAGAATTCGCGAAGTCGGGGTATAATTCCGCATATAAATTCACGTAAATTATTTTTATTTTGGGCTTGAGACGAAAGAAAATAATAATTTAGAAGCAAAACTGTGCAATAAAATCGAAGATAACACAAATACAAAATCAATACAATACAAGTACGCAAATACAAACCGAAGTTATTTTGATGTAGAAAGTTTCATCAAATCTAACAAAGTAGTTTGCCGGCCCAAAGATTTTTTTTTTCACCCCCAAAATTTCCCTTTAGTACCAGAACGATTTTTTTTTTATTCCTTGTTTCGTCGAAAAAATACGCTCTTCGTTGGAGTATGTATTTTGAAAATTTTGTAATCCATTTTCAATTGAACTGTACTGAAGTCTTCTGTCAAATTCCCAACCGTCATTCGATCTTCTGATTGAACTGGGTCTAAAAACTCAAGTTCTTCAATGTCTTGCTCTTGATCGTACATTTTTATGAGCTCATCAATTGTCAGCTCCTGATTTTAGGATCCCTACAGTTCTTGAACCTCATCACTATCCACTTTTAAATTTATTTACCTCGAAAGATCGACAATCTCTTTAATCACAATATCAGTTTCATCAGATTCCGACACTAATCACGCCTAAGTTTCAGTGGTGGAAAAAAAAAAGATGAATCGATATTTGAAAATCGTGTAACACCGGGGTCGCGTAAATCGAAGGTATTACAGCATATGTTTAAATGTATAAATAGTATCTGAGGTATTTTTAAGCTCAATCAGTAGCGTAAAGAGACCTCTCTTATGGGAGGAAGGGAAGTGCCTTAAAAAACAAGAGACAAAATAATCCATACGGTAAAAATTAAAAACCTGTTGATGCATAGGGGCTGAATTACAACCCCTCTCCCTTGTTGTTGAATTGCATTGATGAGGTGTTCTTGTTAAACGTTAATTCATTTTAATTCACATTTAGACACAAATATCAATATTGAACGACATATAACACAGAAAACACCCAACACAAAAAGACACGCACGCTTTACATTATGACAAAGACAAAAGAGAGTCTTTCCAGAGTATCTCTGGGCTTTTATATGAAGTGGGGGGCAACAGGAAGTCTTGGAATCAGCGTGATTTTCGTGGACGGAGCCTATGGTTGATAGAAAGGTTTCGTTCGAAAGATTTCGATACAATCTTACTTTAAAAACGCAAAGCTGTTTATTTTCAAGACATATGGTTACAATTATCCTGTTAAATAGGTAAGCTAGCTGCTAGTTTAGTAAATAATATAATTAACATATATACAGTTACCGTAAAATCCGGCGTATAACGCTCATCTGTACTTTCAAGCTGCATTTTTTAATTTTGAGGTATATTCGCCTTATAACGCGCACCCCCTTTTTTACGAAGGAACCTGCAATGTACGTTAGCAATGCTATTATGCATTAAAGCCTTTGGTGATGGTATTATCGAAGAATTTTGAGGGAATAGTATATTTCTAAAAAAACAATCCTTTAAATTCACAAAGTATGATATTCCTTTTAAATAAACAATATTCCGATCTTTGTAGAAGTCTAAGTTTTTTTATGCACATTTCTCTTTTTATTTTGGAAGCTGTAATTTTTATAACTGGCGTATAACGCGCACCCGTAAATTTCGATCTTATTTTTTGTGTTAAAAGTGCGTGTTATACGCCGGATTTTACGGTAATTATTATCTAATATAGAGAAAGAAATCAATAGAACACTATAGATAAATGAAACTTAATAAAACAACTACTGCAATTTTAAAAACATAGATGATGCAGTTTTATAAACATTGGTGACTTAGGACAGCTCTCTCTCTCTTTATATATATATATATATATAGGCTCTACTAGCAATAGTTTGGCTAACTTACATTTACACTTGTATGAATTTATATTATTAATAATGATTATATTACATTTTTAGATATATTGATAATCTAATTATTTTTGCTAAAAAAAATAATTTTAATCCCAATATCAATTTTTATCCGGATTACTTAAATTTAGTTGAAATTAATTATAATCCAATTAATACTAATTACTTAGATGTATCATTGTATATTACGGATTATAAATTATATAGTAATATTTATGATAAAAGAGATGTCTTTAATTTTAACATTCTTAGAGTGCCTTACTGGAATTCAAATTTATCTATATCTATTTCTTATAGAAATATATTTAACTGTATTTATCGTAATAATGTATTAGTTAGAGCCATAAATCTAATATATATTTAAATTTTAATAACTTTATTAAACAATGTATTGAACATGGATGATGATATCCTGCTAACTTTCTTTACAATTATATTTCTACTAGTTCTCAGTGAAAATACAATATGTATTAATTATTATTGACATTATGTTTTAATATTATTATTTTTAATTAATTATACAATTATTCAATTGATGACGCCACATGTTTAATAAATTAATAATATTATTTTTTAAATATTTTTGTAATCATTTATTTTCTACAAATTTTTATATCAATATATATATTTATGGTTCTTTAAACGTACATATATATATGTATATATATATATATATATATATATATATATATATAATAACAGTGAAGAAGTACTAGAACCTACAGTGCTAAAGCAGGAAGAAGTTGGAATTCACCAGACATAACAAATGTAGATACAAAAAAGTCTTATATATATATACTTTATATTATTCTATCATAATTTACTAACTTTATGCGGTACTGCTTTTAATCTGTTGTATTTGGAGGGGAAACAAAACTAGTTGCTATACTCACGAAGTAAGTCTTACAATCTACGTCTTTAAATCTATATCTGTGAATACTAGTAGGCTATACTTTTATCGTTATATTTTAACAGTATAGTGATTTTATTTGTAACATTTAAATTTCTCCTAATATTATTCTTTCCTTTCCCTTTGGCTCAGTGGCTTAGGCAAATTACAGATGAAGGTTGGCTCACCCTAAAACTTATTTAAACCTGCAATTTTGGTTCCTAAGGCCAGGAGTTTGTTATAGTACTACTGTGGCCAATAGCTAATATTTCCTATCTTGACTAGTTATACTTAGGTTTTATAGCTATTTGTATATATTTATGGATTTTATATATATATATATATATAATTGAGGTTTAACATTTTTTGCGTCGAGTCCGCCCCCCCCCCCCCCTTCTGTTTATAATACTGGCGAAAACCTATTGAAAATAGTCGAGAGAATTTCTAAATCTATAACAAGAAAAAGGTAACTTACTTAAAATTTCACTCAAAAATGCATAGCCTGAGCTGAATCTGTATAATAAACAAGTTATTGCCAGATTCTAGATCCAAATATAAAGCATAGTATTATTGGCTGAATTGTATCATTTAACAAAAAGTATAAAATTATTAGTACTAAAAAAATTATATTTTACGTGCGTAAAGATAAATATGTTCCATAGTTACTTGAGAAACTCTAAAAATACATTTGTCTACAAAACATTACTAAAGTTAAAATAAAACTAAAGGAATAAGTTCTTTTAACGGTAATTTGAATATGCATGTAACTATAAAATCAAATTTTAACTGATATGGGTTTTTTTTCAGATGATACTCCTTTTGTTTCTAAATTCACGCAATCTTAATCAATTAAAGCATTTATTAATTTAGTCACTGTATTAATGATTTAATTTCTTAAATTTATTCATCAAGTTAAAACTAAATTAATACCATTTATTTTGCTTAAATAATATTTCTGAGATAATCTATGAAATTATTGTAAACGATTTCAGTGTGGCAACTCGGACCACAGATTATTGATGAATTTTAAGCGCATCTTTCGAATCCTATGGGGAAATTCAAACATTATTTCGTTTGGATCACTTGAAATGATAGTTCTTGTTCAGATTTATTTTTGCCCAATTGATTACTGTACGTTATGTCATCGTCTGACTTTACATTGTACTTGTACTTTTATAGGTTACTTGGCTTTGTTAACAAAAAGAGAAATTTAGCATCTGTTTGGAATTGGTACGGATATTGGAATAAAGATATATCTTTTCTTACCTATCGGTTCATTTGTTTTTTCATGATCCTGATAGATGAGTATTATTTAATCATAGGTTGCATAAAAAAAGGCAATAATGTTCATATCAGGACCATTTAAACCTTTATTCAAATTTATTTTCTAAGTTCCTAAAACAACATCAGCAATCAGTAGCAAGAGGATAAATGAGGAAATCCCACGTTTTTTACACCATGCTCAGTTTTGTTAAATTTAACATTATAATTGTACTTTAGTGACAAAAAGGTATAAAGAAATTAAAATTATACAAAAATATAAGGTTGAAAAATTCCCAAAGATTGGTATATTTTTATTACATAATTTTTAAATTATAATTAATTTATCAATATGCCCGATCCTCTTACTATAAGTCACAAAGTTTGGCTAGACTCGTGCAGCCATCTATTAAGAAAAACCTCAACTAATGTTGTCCTAACATTTCTTATGAAACTGTTGTTACAGTATTGTGCTTAGGATACAAATTTAATAAAGACTGTCTTCAGATAAGCTATGAATCTAGGAGTTTCATGGGTTTTATTACTGATTTATACGAACAGATCACATTATTTATCATAAATTTTTGTCCAATTAAATATCAACACATTTTTCAGAAATTTTATTTTAGAAAGTATAGAACACAAAATGTGAAGAAATTTAGTATCGATAACTTAAATGTTAAAATGGAAAAATCTTGTTCGTCTAATTATAATATTGTGATCGTGATTATATATACATATTATATTTGTGATTATACTTATGGAATGGGACATACTAAGGGGATATACTGAATAATTTAAATGTTTTGCTTGCTTTAGCGCAAGTTATGAACTTGATTTATAGCTTCAGTTATAGATTGAATATATATTGATTTATAACTTCAAAAGATTTATAGTTTCAGTTATAAAATTCTGTTTGTTCCATTCACTGATATAAAACATCATTCCAAGATAAATTGTTTTATTAAAATATTTTTCAAAAGTTCTTGGGAACATATATATATTTAGGTATACTTATTATTATGATGAGTAATATAATTACTAATATATAAGTAATAATGAAGTTAATTTTATTACAATTGCTTGATTAAATAAATAGTAATACATTGTAACAATTAATGATTAAAACCTTAACCCTAGTTAAAAAAAGAAAATAATACAGTTTATCAGTGGCGTAACGGAGAACATTTGGACCTCCCTGCAAAGTCATGTTTTAGGTATGGCGTGATGTGGGAATCTAATTAATGTTTAATCCAAGTCATAAAAGTAGTAATAATTCATGATAAAAAAAAAGTTAAACATATTTTTAATTTACAATTACATTATAGAACATTATTAAAATTACTAACAAACTACTTAGGTTAATGCATGAAAATTTAATAAGGGGAAGAGTGCGCGATGATGTCTCGCGCGAGTCAGGCAGAGAAGAATAAGTGAGTGTCTCTGGAAGTTTTTTGAGTGTACGTTCATATCAGTTCACTTCTCTCTGCTAGCAAGCTCGTTCCAGTTAAGGAGAATTTAGGTGGGTGCCGAGGCACGCCACATTGGGCCCCCAAGTTGGAGATTTTACAAAGTATTGGCGGCAGTTAGGAGTTGCACCTCCAACCCGCCCCCCCCCCCCCCCCCCCGTGATAAGGAGTGTGCGAGGGATGTACGTTACGTCCCTGCAGTTTATCTAAAATTTAAGAAGCAAAATCTGTTTGTTCTTCTCATAAGATGTCAAAAGAAAGTTAAAAGGAGAGTAATTTATGCTATTTTGTTCCGTATAACTTACACGTTATATACAAATTAATGTTCTAATTTTCTTCTATATATATATATATATATAAACCTTCAATTTCTTTAAAATAATAATAATAAAATTAAATGAATTTTAATGATTAATTATGCATTTGAATACCCTTAAACACACAATGTTGTGTGTTCATCAGCCTAGCTATTTTCATATCACATTTAACAATTTTATAAGAAATTACAAAATCAATCAATATCAAGTAAAGAATACATACATACTTGCTTATATATTCGATATTTTAGAATTCAGAATTTTTTTTAAATCCGCGCTTTGCTTTTATTATATCTTTTAAAACCTTATATGTATTTGATAAACCATTGGTAGGCCAAAAGTAATCACATAAAAATTTTAAGTAAATATCGCATTCTTGTCGATGAAGTTTCGAATATATTTTAGGTTCAATGTAACATTCAAAGAATTTTAAAAAATGGTTGTTTTAACTTCTGGTTTGGCAGAATATAGTCCCTCCTCCTAACTCCAACAATTTTCATTATTTATGATTATTTCACTCGTTTTATTTTGATTTATAGTCACCAGATGGCATTAAATACACTGAGATAGAAAAAGTAGTTTAATCTTTGGTTACTAAATGGCGACACCAATAAAGTACAAAATAATGTAACTAATTTTACTTCATGAATTAAAAAATTTTATGGATTTACGCTTGTTCAGTTTCTATTCTGACATTTATTTAATGTTGTTACGAAAAAAAATTTTCTGCGCGCTAAATTTATACTGATTTAAAAATTATTTACTAAACAACTTAAATGCATTGATTCAAATAATATAAATGCATATATTGTTATTAAGTAAAAATTAAATAATTATTTATTCATTATTTATGTTTATTTACTACATGAGTCGACAGCATGACATATCATTAATACAGTTAAGTACGCTTTTTTTTAAAAAAATTAATATTAATTTTATTTAGATATATTTACTGTTTTCTTAAAGGAAAATAGTCTGTTTAAGTAGCACGGGTAGTCTTAGATTAGAATACACGTATAAAATTGTTTTAAGAATAGTATTACAATAAAAAAATATTTAATTGCGATATTTGGGCAAAAAATGAACAGAGAATTTTTTATTTTCAAAACATTCTCCTTTTTATGGAAAATGCTTCTATAATAATAATATTTTGTGTGTCTTGATAGCTAAGACTTCTCCAGAGAGCCTGAACTATATTGAGAAATTCACTTTTTTTCAGAGTAACTACCAATTGAAATAATAATCGGTGCTGTTTTCTTAAAATGTTTTCATTTTGATGTATTAAATTATGGATAAATCCACTTATATGTTTCAAAAATTGTAGTTGAGCCTCTGTACAGAGGTCTGAGCTATATACAGGCAAAATATTATTATAATAGAAGCATTTTTCTTAAAAGGAGAATATTTTGAAAATGGGTAATTCTATGTTCATTTTTAGTCAAAATATTTTACTTAAATAATTTTTTTTTTTTTGTAATAATATTCTAAAAACAATTTTATACGTGTATTCTTATCTAAGTGACACTAAATATTAAAAAAATACTTGTTTGTACGCTTTTGCAAAATCATGTTTCCGAACGTAGTCGGATACAAATTCATATAACGTCATAGTCACATGATAATGCAATCACGTGTTTCGGACCAATCAGCTCATGCACCTCACTATTGTCCACTTAAGCGTTTTATACAAACTTTTTTTTTGTAAATGAGTGTATTTGTTAACAGTAATAACGAACAAGTAAACAAAATGCATTTTATTTAAAAATATCAGTATATTATAAGAACTTTTTATTTTTTATTTTGAAAAACTTTTGAAGTATTTTAATTTTTGAACAACTACCCAATTATCAAATTAATTATTGTATCTGAAATTCATAACAATACGTATATGTCTAATGTCAGTTTCGAGAATTCAATGGAAAACACGATTTATATGAATGAATATTAATTATTTATATTAATGAATTTACTTCATTGCTACAATTTGCTATTAAATATTTCTACTAATATAGTTGTGGCACTACATTTGCCCTTAAAATTTTTCTGTTTTACGTTACCTGCTAAAATTTATTTTTATTTTACGTTTGTAAAAATGAAGTTCTGCAATCAGTTTTCTCACGGCTAGAATTCTAAATCTTGTAAGATTTGTTTTTTACCGATGTGGTAGCAGAATTTTTAATTTTTTCCCTAACTTAAAGTTAGGAAAATAATTTTTAAAAAATTAATAAATAAAAGATAATTAAATTATTCTTTTATTTATTAATTTTAAATAAATT
This sequence comes from Trichonephila inaurata madagascariensis, assembly GCA_019973955.1. Taxonomy (NCBI): domain Eukaryota; kingdom Metazoa; phylum Arthropoda; class Arachnida; order Araneae; family Nephilidae; genus Trichonephila; species Trichonephila inaurata. The sequence goes on along the minus strand of BMAV01017934.1, from coordinate 25,511 downwards.
ATAATTTCATGTGAAGGAGCACATCTGTTGATAAATTTCGTAGCATAAAGAATATGCTTAGTTGAATTACTAAATTCCCATACTGAAGTTATAGGAGGTCTATTGGCGATGAACCTCATAATTTTGAAGAAACGAGAATGCCATCTAAGTTATCGCCCCACTTTCCTAACTTCTCCGACCTGAGGAAATTATGCTTCAAAAGATTACCCTGTAGATGTACCAGGACTTGAACTCACAACTCGACGGAAACAACGCTGACTACAAACTCATCGGTTATCCAGTCCACAAAAAGAAGAATACGATAAGGCTCATGGGATATTCTAATAATTCAAATTAAATCTATTTTAAAAATAGTTGATGGGAATATTCGAGCAAAAATTGATTACGGGATTCCGTAATAATTCATTATAATTCAGACGACTGGAATTTCGTTATAACCTCAGTAAACTGGAATTTTAATTGCATGTCTAGTATAATATTGTTACGAATTTTGTGCAAAATAGTGTAAATAATTTGTATTTGGATGTGTAATGCCTTTATATATATAACTTACTCTAAATTAGATTTAATTTACGTTAAAATTGTAATATTCACAAGCAACGCCGTCCCTTCCGTTATAATGGTGATTCAACGGGAACTTGGCGATAGAGCCGAGTTAGTATCATTTTTGGCTACCAATTTGGTAACTTTGGCGACCGTTTTGGCGACGGCTATCATGTTAGCGACCATTTTGGGCGAGTTTGGGACCTTCTGGATTCTTCTAGAAATTAGTGGAGAAATTCACTAATTTCAAGACATATGACGCAAACAGATCTTTCTCGAATTATCCGTGAAAGATATAAATAGAGAGATGCTCGCCGAAAGTCAGTCAGTCTGGTTTTGACTAGCGATCAAGTAGTATTGCTCTGATTGTTGCAGCGATTAGTGATTACTTCGACTGTTGAACGAGTGATTGCTTGTGAATAATCTTTTATATACGTGTATTTTAGACACCGATAATTGTGGCTGAGTGCTGTTGAAGGTGTGAAGACCTTCTGAGATTTATTCTGCGAATATTGCTGCTGAATCCTGAATTTCAAGGATTGGATTTTCTACAATAAATTCTCATCGCTTTTATAGAACTGTCTTGTTCTTTGCGACTGTGATTTGCATAAAATCCTCGAACCCCGGATCTACGTAACAATATTTTGATTTTTAATGAATGTTTAGGAGTTGTATTTCGTGTTACTCATAGTGGCTTCATTTTCTTATCGCAATGTTTTTGTCCCCTCACGCTTTTACGGGTTTTTTTTTTCTCCTTCAGACTTCTGATAAACAGAAATACAGTGAAATAAGTTTAACCCCCAAACGGTCAAGATGAAATATCAGTTAACACGAAATAATATAATGGTCCCGATAAACTGATATATTCAGACGAACCTCCATATAACGAACCTCTATATTGCGAATTTTTCTGTATAGCGAACTTTTTCCTGGAACCAAGAACATTTCACGATTTTCTTCGTAAAATAACCTCCCAATAGCGAAGTTCATTTTCTATATAACGAACTTTTTCTCTTGTGATACAATTTTTTTCTCCCTATTTTTGAAGTATTTCTGGACATATCGAGTTTTCTCTCTTTTAGCACATTTGATGATGGTCATATATCTTGAACTGGTTTTATTAGGTGCCTTTTTCACTGAGAACAATAGAATAATTCTGGACATTTCCTCCAAGAAGTGCAACCTTTAACCCCCATTGTCCAGTTCACTGGAACCAGCTTCGAAAACCCCTATCGCTGTCAGTGGAGTCTCGTGTCCTTGAACTATTCTCCATTCATTAGTAGTATTGATCAGTCGTACTGGTAACTTCGTGTCTTGTTGCTCTAAAATGTCGAAATGTAAGTTCTTTAGCATCAAAGAAAAAAATTTAATTCTTCAGGAAGTGAATAAAGGCGTCAAGAAACTTTTCTTTCAGTTTTTCTTTCTTTTTTTTATAGGTAAGATATATAAAATAAAATATATTAATTTACAAAAAGGTATGTGTGTGTGTGAATAATTACTTCTTTAATATACAGTGCTAATGAGTTTAAAATTTGTTTTACGTCGTTTATAAAGAAAATCGAAAGAGAAACCTATATTTAACGAATTTTCTATACAACGAACTTTTTTTCGGGATTTAGCGACATCGTTATATAGAGGTCCGACTGTATTTTAATGCAAATTTTTTCTTGTGTTATGCTTCTCTGCTTTGGTTTTAAGCGCTTCCTACATGTTAAACATAAAAACAAAATAAGTGTGAAGTTTTAAATAATTATACAAGAAAAATTGATTTATGAAATTACCTAATAAAAAAGCAATTCTCCTTTACAGAAAACAGCTTTTAATGGAACTTTTTTACAATGAACATAGGGCTGAATTTCAAAATAAATAATAATTATTATTGTGTTAAAAATAATTTTAAATCGTTTGTTTTTCTTTAAACGTTATAATTATTGAGCTGAATATATCTGAGAATTTTTTTAATTTTACATATAATGTCAGTACCATAATTTTTCAAATACATATCGAGATATTTTTTCAGATGAACTATAAGTTTTATGAGATAATAAATAATTATAATAATAATAAATTTTAATAATGATAAATTTTTCGACTGAATCCCAAAACTCTATTTTATGCTTCATTGCATCTTAATATAGCATACATAAAGCGACATTTATTATAAATTGTATTGTAAATAATACATTGTACATACATAAATGTGTATTTTTTCTTTTAACACGAAACAAAAATCGCATAAAATGAAAAAATTTCGCTTCTGGGAATAACCACTTAATCAAATACTCGAGAAAGTTTCTGTATTATTTTTGTATCATCAGAAGAATTCGTTGCAGTAAATGATGATAATGTGTGTGTAGCCCAAATTAGGGCAGACAAAATCGTTTGAAGTTTGTTCAAAGCTAAAAAAATATCATTGAGGCAGATTCCGGAGACGAAAATGAAATGAATAATGCAGCTCCTGTTCCCACATCGTCCGAAATGAGAATCATCATGAAAAGTATGTTCAGCTATTTAGACGCACATTCCGATGATGAAATGAATAGCAAAATGAACGGACATCGAACAATTTCTCCACAATTTAAGGCTAAGAAAGACAATACAGAGAAAAAGATTATTTTCCCAAAACTCAATAAATGTTTTGTTTTTCTAAAAACTTTAAAAATTTGCATTAAATTTCATTAAGGCTGTTTTCGGTTAATGTTAAGGAATAGGATTCGAATTAGGTACATTTTTTCAGATACAAAAGAAATGAAAAATTAATATTATATTCTGGCTTAGAGAACAACATATTTTATCATTCTTCACTTTTTGACCGAGCTGAGCTATTTTTTCTGGCGTAAAATTTGTTTCGCGTTTTTTCTCCTATACCGTAACGTTAAATGAGCTTTCCTTTCACGTGTTAAAATGAAAAAAAAAATAATATTCAATGAATATTTTGAAATTTTAGAAACACTATCTTATTAACAGATTTATAAGTGATAATATTGCGAATTTTCATGAAAATTGAGGCATTTTTTTTTGTCTGAGAATTTGCTCCGTGTTTAGTTCAGGCTCTCGAAAACAGCCTTGCCGAAAACAGCCTTAAGATCTTGTGAATGTTTCCTTGATTTCTATAAAATGTATGCACATATACACATCTACCTATATGTAAATAAAATATACTCTAATAAATTTAATTTTGTTTAATATATACGTTTTCTTTTTCTATTCTTTTTCCCCCTATATTTTTAGCACCGTTTTCTTTTACCAAAAGAAATTTATTTCAGTCCCCCTCAGTTTCGAGTTACGCGATTTTCACTGTATTTACTTTAATAATAATTTTTTTTAACATTTTCAACATTTCACATTTAATATAATAATTTAAACAAGATTTTATTACTTGAAATTTCCCACATTCTTCAACTGTGTACAGGGGCTGATACATGTTACATCTATCGAGATAAAAAAGTCTCCCGTTGGTATGATGTAGTAGTTAGAGGAAAGGGAGGGGAAAGGGGGTGCCATTTCCTGTATCCTCGTCACTTGACCGTAGTTCAAAATTACGACGTCCGTCATCAATAACTCTCGTTTTGCTTTAAAATGTGACGTAAATTAAAATCAAATCGACATTGCTCATTACTTTCGGATAATCGGGAATATATTGTTACGTAGATCCGGGTTCGAGGATTTTATGCAAATCAGTCACAAAGTATGAGACAGTTCTTTAAGAGAGATGATAGTTTATTGACGAAAATCCGATCTTTGAATTACAGGATTCCTCACAGACTAAATCTCAGAAGGTCTTCACACCTTCTACAGCACTCAAACACAATTATCAGTGTTTAAAAATACACGTATGTAAAAGATTATTCACAAGCACAGCCGAGCTAATCGTTGTCAAAACAAAGCTCACTATTCACTGGTTGAAATCAGACTGACTGGTTGCGGATTGCACCGCTCTATTTATAAACCCGGCGGAAACTTTCAGAAAATTCCACACGTGTCATAGAGCGTGAAATTAGTAGAGCAATCCACTAAATTCTAGAAGAATCCACAGGGTCCCAAACTCGCCAACATGGTCACCAACAACACCAAAATGGTCGCCAAATTGGCCACCAATTCCATCTACAAAAATGATGCCAACTTGGCTCTATCACCATTTCACCAAGTTCTCATTGAATCTCCACTATAGCGTAAGAGACGGTGTTTGCTTGTGAATAGTACAATTTTAAAATAAAATAAATATAACAGAGTAATATAAATACATTACACATCCAAATACAAATTATTTACACTATTTACACAAAATTCGTAACAATATCTATTGTATATTTTGTTGCACAGCCGGCTGTGTGGCGTGGTTGGTTTGTCACTCGCTTTCTGCACCCAAGGTTGCGGGATCAAACCCGGCCCAAGACGGTTGATTTCCCTGATGCATAAAATCGTAATCGGCCATATCTTATGCTTATACGGCTTGTAAAAATTCCATAGAGTATTTATTTGGCTTCGGTGCTCTCGGCAGAATTAAATCCTAGTATCGTCAGAGCTCAGATTTCTCCCACTGTGGAGGAAACTGGACTTCAAAATTGCCTTCGGTGATTGATATCCACCTATATGGTGCCGCACTAAAAAGAGATATTAGCTCCCGGGGAATGTACTAGGTCTGCAATGGTAAAACAGCAATTCGCATAGCATTAGAAATAATAAAAAGAATATTTTATTGTACTACTCAATAGCAAGCAAATTTAATTTTCTGTTATAAAATATGTTCCATGTATCGTTTCTTACTTCCTAAAGCTAAAATTATATTTAATTGTAAAAATAAAAATGGAGCACTTATAAAATATTTCGCAATTTCAATGAGACTTCGTGATAAAAGAGTTAATGAATCATAAGCACGCAAACTCTCTCTTCTATTAATATTGGGACATTTTTTTTAATAAAAATCAAATTGCGAATATTTCTTACAATAATTATAATTGCTGTGTTAGTATGTGTCCTTAAGGCAAAGCGCTTTTTGATATATAATCAAAAAATAAAAAAAAGTAGAAAACAAATCTCGTTAATTTTAGTCTTCAACTTTGAAGTTAATTAACTTAAATTATTTCATACATAATTCACACACACACAGGCATTAAAGTTTCAAACATTATTTCATGCGTAATGAAGATACTTTTCTGTTGTTTTTCCTTGTAATAAATAACCAAAAATACGAGACATGTGCTTAACTAGATTTGGCGAGTTAAGTAATAAAAACATGAAAGCAGTCGAACTTGTGTCGAGTATTTTTGAAGTTACTGTTACGAAAAGCAATTATAGTTGTAAAGTAACACTGAATTTACAGAGTTATGATAATTATTTAAATTTACATTATTTCTTATTGTATTTCATTTCCTACTATTAGCTCACACTCTATATATTTATTTATTTTTATCTTGGTGAAATTTTCAATAGTTAATAAAATACATTTTAAAGCGCTCAATTGAGCTAAAATTTTATACACATGATTATTTTGAATGACAATACAATAATTTAATTATAATTAATAAAAATTAATTGATTAAAACAAAGAATTAAAAAAATACAGCCACTTTGGCATCATTTTTGGCGACTTAGCGGCCATTTTGGCGACTTGTGTCAAAACATGAAAAGGTTTTTTTTCTCACATTTTAAAGCGCTCATTTGAGCTGAAATTTTCTATACACTATTGTTTTGGGTAAAAATACGATAATTTAATTATAGTTAATTAAAATTAATTGATTGAAACTAATTATTTAAAGAATTACAGCTTCGACCACGTTGGTTTCATTTTTAGCGACTTGGGTAAAAACTAGAAAAGATTTTTTTTTCTCACGTTTTAAAGCATTCAGTTGAACTGAAATTTTATAGACACGATTGTTTTGGATGACAATATGATACTTTAAGGATAATTAAAAAAATTAATTACCACTTAATGTTGTGATTCTGTCAGATGTATATACATATTTATATTAATCGTAACTATTTAATAAAAAGTAGCTAACATAAAAATTTTCTTAGTTGATCTTAGTCTTAGATTAGTAGGAATTAACTTAAAAAATTTTTTTTATATATTACTTGTTTTTTAAGAAAAAAATTAAGAAGAAATAGTAGAATAAAATATAGAATTACATCATCTCTTGTACGTGTTTCCTTCTTACGTTTCTTAGGATTCGAATAATGTACGGATTTCCCTCTCTGAGATTAAGTTCTTTAATCTGTAGCAGCTGTTTCCGCATTGATCCTACAAATGTCAAAATATAATGCTGTATATTGATATTAGTAGAAATAAGCGGTACTTATTTAAGGTGAGGAAAATTAATTTTTTCGATTGATAAATATTTATTTACTACTTGTATAATGATGTATGCATTTTTTTAATATACAGTGGCCCTCAAAAGTGTTCCTACACTTGCAATTTTCTATAAAATTTAATGTTTTCGACTTATAAAGATTAATACATCGGAACTGTAATTTTTTGTAATATCTGCAATTTGTTCTTATTGAAATAGCATAATCAGTTTTTATCTTGAAAAATTAATAATAATAAAAAATTACGTAACAAAAAGTCTTTGTACACTTAAAAAAAATTTCAAGATAGTTTTAAATATTGTGTTTTTTCCCCTTCATTTAGTAATTAGTAGGTGCCTTTTTGTGTCCGCAACAACTTTTAAACGTTTCGGTATAGGTTTCATCATTTTTTTGTGATTTTTGCATCATGCTCATCCATTAACTGGCATGTGTTCTTACATTAAAATCAAATTCTCCCCAAATACGTTCTACTGGGCTTAAAATCAGGTGATTTAGGAAGTGTTTCCAGTATTTGGGGACAGCTATAGACACAAGAGATGTACGTTGAAAGCAGTGCGCTTGGGATTGTAATGACTTCAAACAGCTCTGGATCAAATCATTTATTAAAGTGTGTGAAATGCGTAAAAAAATATTCCAGTACAATTTAACTGCAACAAATTATAGTTTAAAAAAACTAAAAAACACGCTTTTATAGTGAATCGAACTAAAAAGTAAAAAAAAAAAATAGTTCTTAGTATAAGAATAAAATGATTATAACGAGAAAATTAATGTCATTGGGGTAAAAGCGTGGGGTGTGCTTTGTACTACATTTTTACACTAACTCAGCGTTTCGGAATAGAGAGAACTAGTAAGAAATTATAACAATTAATATAGAACACTCTACGCTTTTACCCCAATGACATTAATTTTCTCGTTAATCATTTTATTCTTATATTAAGAATTATTTTTTTTTTTTTTACTTTTTA
>BMAV01017933.1:0-66777 GCA_019973955.1 Trichonephila inaurata madagascariensis | reverse complement strand
TCAATATCAAGTTCAGTATATATTTTTAACAATATCGACGTTTACATAAAGTCAATAATGTTATATAAAATTCATATTTCACTTCCAAAATAGAACTATGATTAAATATATCGAAATTTACGATACTATCATTAACTTACAGTATCGTAAATTAACTTATAGTAGGTAATCTCATATTATTAATTAAATGGAAACTGGGAAGTGTTAAAAATATATTTTTCGTTTCTTTGTTCTCATATATCCCATTCCACTGCTTCTTCTATTTCAAGACACACAGCAAAATAAATAAATAAATAACTGCTTGTTCGGTAACATTTATTTTTATAGAACCATATGGGTGGAATTGAAAAAATAGTGTCTGGACAATATTGATTGCTGTCGTCTAAAACTATATAGATATTTCTAAAAGTGTAGCAAAGTAAAGTGTTCCAAAACAAGAAGTAAATAAATAAATAAAGAAAAATAAATATCAGGTCAGATTTTTTCATAAAATGATTTTAAAAAACCAGAAAAGATATGTGATAGATTGAATTGATAATCTTCAAGGAAAGAGAACACATATTTGTTTATTTAGCTCGTATTGACTTCTTTTCAGTAGTTTTATATTAATTTAGAGAAAGAATTATAATCACGTTTTCAAACTGATTGTGCTGGGTAGAAATTTACAAATAATTAAGAAGCATTTATTATAATATTTAAGTAACATAGAAATAGTTGTTTATTATGTAAATGGCTTAAATAGTTCTGTTAGTATACTTTTGTTGACCCTTTATGTGGTTTGCCCGTAAGCTGGTCACGAACTAGTTTAAAATGGTTTTTCCAACCATTAGTAAAAGACTGTCATGCCATCATTTTTACACTAACTACAAAATAACCCAATTTCTCACTGGTCATGGTAATTTCAAAAGCTACTTGAACAAATTTAATTTAGTTCCGACATCTTCCAGTGATTGTAATATTGGAGGTGAGGAAAATGTAGAACATGTGCTCCTTCTGTGTTCCAAGTATGTCAGAGAGAGAAAGATTATATGACTGGCTTTCAAGGGACTTAATATAAATTGGCCTCCAAATTTTCACCAACTTCTTTCTACCAGAAATGCTTTCAAAAATTTCTGTGAATTTGTTGTAAATATTTGTATTTATTCTTAACCTCAATATTTTTTAATTTTTTGTTTCCCTGAATGTGTGTTTATTACTTACTTATGTAGATCCCATGTGATACTTTGTGGTGCACGGGGATTTTATAATTGTTTTCAATAAAAAAACTAGTTTGCCCGTACGTTGTACGGGCCCTAATGTCTTCTACATTCTATATTTAATTTGCACATATTTGTCATTTTATATCGAGATTATTAGTGTTAGAGTTTTTAATAAATGCAATTTTTGTCCATGGTACTGAAATACTTCTCATTCGGGATTTTCTTTGTGGTGAATGCGGGAATTTTTTATTGAAAGCAGCGATTTAGAATCTTGAAAACATTACAAACAGAACAGTGATTGGCAAGGAAATGTGATATTTCGCGATTGAGAAGAAATGAAAATGGAAAGACAATCTGAAAAAGACGAGATATTATCTATGTGTCATTAATGAAATGTAAGACTTCGTATTACACCACGCTTCTAATTGTATTTGATTTTTTTATACACACTCACACAGAGAAAATCCTGAAAAAGAAAGAGGTTAGGTCACAATTTTTTTTGTAATGAGAGAAATTCTTTTAAGGTATCCGACTACGTTCGGAACCGTGATTTTAAAAAAGCGTATAAATGGATAATTTTCATTATATTTAATGTCACTCAGATTAGAATACATGCATAAGTGTTAAGGACATTTTGACAAAAAGAAAATTATTTAAATACAATATTTTGGCAAAAGTACTTGATAATCTTTTCAAATGTTCCCTTTTGTGAAAATGCTTCATATAATAATATATTGCTGTAAACTAGACCTCTCTACAGAGGTTCAACTAGAATTTTTGAAAAATTCACATTATTTTTAGAGTTACCACATATTGAAATAATTATTGGCGTTTTTTTCTTAAAATTGCTCCCATCTGCTGTCGTAAAATATGAATAAACCCACTTCTAAGTTATATATTTCGAAAATTCTAGTTGAGCCTCTGTAGAGAGGTCTGAGCTATATACAGGCAAAGTATTATTATAATAGAAGCATGTTTCACAAAAGGAGAACATTTGGAAAAAAGATTATTCTAGGTAAATTTTTTGCCAAAATATTGTATTTAAATAATTTATTTTTGTCAGAATGTCCTTAAAACAATTTAGGCATGTATTCTAATCGAGTGACACTAAATATCATGAAAATTATCTATTTATACGCTTTTCAAAATCACGGTTCCGAACGTTGTGGATACCTTAATATGTATGGAACACTCTTCATAACATGCAGAGTGTACTAATAAATTGCAAGTATTTGAGGCATTTTGTGTTCAACACAATTTTATTATAAAAAGTAGCCTAGTTGTGGAAGTTTAAAATTGAAAATTAAAATAATGTTTTGCCATTTTAGTATTACGTTAAGTATTATTCTTAGTCATATACCTTGAAAATATGCCTTTTTGGAACATTTTGTGCAGAAAAACTTGACCGGTCAAGAGGTTAAGGTGAATATATAAAAATGCGTTCTCATTCAAATGACAAAAATTCCGTATTATTTGGCAGAACTGACTAAAAAATCAATGCTTAAATAATTCAAAAATAAAACGACAAATATTCTCAATTAATAACGAAAACTCATCAAAAAGTGTTATGTCTACGGTGAGCGATAACTCTTCCATATTAGGTTAAATATACTTTATAAGGACAATTATTTACAAAGAAGGGTTACAAATTGACTAATATTAGTAAAAACATAATTTAAGAAGAGAAACTGATTTCTTCGAAGCATTTATCTGTTCAGCATTTTCTCGTCATTCTGGCCTCGTTTTCAGTCATTATTATTGCTATTGACTCTTTAGTCTCTTGTGTCCCCTTGACTTGTTGCCCATTTTCCTTTGTTATCCCCTTAATCAGCCTTTCTCAAACTGTGGGGCACGCCTTCCTAGAGGGGAGTGATAACCCTACGAGGGAGGCGCGAGCACATTGAAAAGTCGAAATCAAAGGATTATTTAAAGAAAAATGATTAATTTACTGAATGTAAACAAACAAAATACATTCTGACGTAATAAAACATAAAATACGCATTTGAACTTATATAATACACTTGAAAATGTATCAGTAATGCACAATGTATTTTAAATTTAATTTCATAATAAAGTTAAGAACAAGTTTAATAATTACCAGGGACTCCATAGGCTTGTCATATAAAAAGTTTTTGCAAAAATCAACACTTATCTTGGTAATTTGTAAGGTTTATAATTAATACCGAAATTGCCGATTAAAAGATACGGTATTCGCTTTTCAATGCCCCGTTTTTCACGTAGGGGTGAGTATGTTATGTACTGGGGGGATGAAAAGGAATACTTATAAATATATAAAACCTTCTATGAAATAAGTAAATCCTTCACACAAACACTGTCAAGGTCATTTTATTATATTCCAAAGCTTTTGGAATAATTGTACGGATAGCAGTGCACAGAGACGATCGTAGTTTCAAAAGACGTATATATACGTCCAAGGCATTTAACGATTTGGTTGAGTTAGACGTTTATATACTCCGGTGGCACTTAAGAGGTTTAAGACGTATTGTAGCTTCCGCGTCAAGGTATAGTATTATTGAATTCAATTTATTGTTATTGTATTGAGAGGGCGTGATAAAAATTATGATTGAATATTGAGTCACAAATACTGAAAGTTTGAGAAGCACTACTCTAACTACCTTTCAACTAGGTGGCTCTAATTAGTAAATCAAAGTAATTGGATATGGTATAATTATTATTAGATATTTTTACAACATTCAATAATACGATAATACAGCATCAAAGCAGATGTTAAGTAAGGAAACAAGTAAATTCATATAAATTAACAAAAAAATTAATACAAAATTAACAATAAAATACAAAAAGCGTAGTGTTCCAATTGAGGAACAAAACTTACTTCTTAAATTATTTGAAAATACAGAAATCAAGGTATATAAAAAAAATGTATTGAAGTTATAAAAAGGCTTGGCAGAATTCTTGAAAGAACTTTTCACCGAGATTTTCGTAGAACACTTAGTGTGCACATCTCTGCTCTCTATATTCGACACCTAAGTGATCCCATGGCTCCCATTAAAGATCGGGGAAGGAAAGTGAATTTATGACCACACTCCCTGATTTCAGCCACTAAGGCTTCCGCCTTCCGTCAAATATAAACTGTCTTTTAGCCCCACCAAGATAAATGTTTCTTTTAAAATTAATCTGAAGCATATCTTAATATGAAGTCAGTAATACATCGTATATGAATGGTAACTCCCATTTACGACAACTTTATTCAAGTAAAAAACTACAGCGGTTTTCAAAATAATTCTTCTGTAAAAAAAGTACAAAAGTCTTTAATTAATTAATCAATACTTTTTTCGTAAATTAATTTATAAAAATATATTGTATTTAAGATATCAATAATGAGTTTTTGAATACCCAATGGAATCACACTCAATTATTTAGTCATCCCAAATATAATTTTTAAAATAACAATAAAAAAACATAATTACATTGAAACGTAAGTTGATTGGACGGTGGAGGGATATAAAACACAAAGTTTAAAAAAGTTTAAAAATGTTAATATAGTAATATTAAAAAGGTTTTATTCTTTATGATTTTTTGGATATATTTTTCTAAAAGACAAAATTCTTGTATAAAATCAAGAATTTTTATTTTGCTGTGTTATTGAGATGCTAAGCTATGAAAATCGATTGTTGAAAAGGATCTATGGAAGCAATAAATTGGCCAATGTGGTTTCCTGCCAATTTGTAACCCTGTATTTAAACGAATGCAGTTGTATATAAATTCCCAGTTCAGCCCAGTGCATGCTAGAGTACCTAGACAAAAACTTATCAGGGAAACAAGACAACTTATACGAGCGTGAAAAATTTTGGACCGCCTTGCGCTCAATTTACCCTTTAATTTGCCGGAATTCTCAAATGATTCTTTGCAAAAAAGTACTTCTCTACACTGCTGTTTTGCGGCCCATCTTAACATACGCTTGCCCTGTTCAGCTAACTCAAACATTAAACTTTTAGAAAATGCCCAAAATGCTTTAATCAGAAATATAACTAAGGCATGTAGATACACTAAAAATAGAGATATTTACTTACAAAGCTATTAACATTTATCCTTTAAAAAATATATTCAAAAAATAGCAATTAAATTTTTTGATAATCTGCCAAATTCAAATAACTTAAATGTCTTAAATCTTGAAAATTACAATCCCAATGGCAATACTAAGAGGCCCAGAAGAATCCTTCTGGACTCGTATAATCCCCATAGTAATTAATTGCCATTCCCTCGTGGCGAATGACCATTTTTCTAATTTGTCATTTTACTTTCACATTTCCTTTCTTTATTTTAAAATATTTTCAATCTGCAACCCACACAGGCAAGCACTTTTTTCCAACTCAATTTCTGTTCCATAACTTCAAGGCAGCGAATAGAGTGGTAACTCACTGATTCTCTTTAGTCCACTAATCAGGAAGCTCCTTCTCAATCCAGGCCTCTCCACTTCAAGGTCCAAATATCTTTCGATATGGGTTGGAGGAACGTTCCGCGTTCCGTTTCTAAAATATGTCAAGCTTCCAGCTTCATGCTATGTTGCGGTTTGGATTTTTACGAGTTCTGGCTCTGTGGTATTCCGATTAGAAAGTTTGTCTGTAGGTAACGTGTATATAGTATGTGTAATTGATGTGTTTTATTTTTTTGTGTGTGTAAATAAACTGTGTGCTTATAAATTAACCAGCATTTCATCATTACTGGATTTAGGTTTTATTTCAAATGATGATTACGTAACATCGATATAATATCATTTATTTTCTGAAAAATGACAATTTTTTTCATTTTAAAAGCAATAATTAATATATTTACAATAGAAATTAACAAGATCAACATCTGGGATATGATTTAAAAATGAATGTAATTACAGTCTATATTAATATATTAATTTATCGTTCATTAAACCTACTTAATGATTGGAATAAATGGAATGAAATAAGATATCAAGTAAAAGAAAATTATCTTAGCTAATTTTATAAGAGAATATAGTATTGCAAGAGTTTTAAGTATTGTATTACATTTAAAAGACTTCTTATTATATTTTTGAAGATAAATGTTTTTTCTGTATAGTTTATCAGAGCTAGTAAATTTTAATATTTAACAACAATAAAGAGATAAAAAAGTATGAATCTGAATCTCTCTCTTACCATATAACTTCCTTTATTTAAAGATCCGAATCTCACCTAAATAAAGGAACTTGGCAACTTTTGAAATTTTTTAAATTTATATATTTAAAAATTATATTTTAGCATTTCATATAATGTTTCTTTTCAAGAAAATGATACGACAACTAAATTTTGCAAATATTATTCACACAATTTTAAAATTTTAATTTTTTAAAGAAAATTTGGAAAATTTTAAAATGGTTCTTCTTATGTAATTATTTATTTTTTGACCTGGAATTTTCTTGCACTATTTTGAAGGATATTTCAAGCAATTTAAGGAATCGATTTTACCATAACTTAATTAGTTTTGGAGAAAAAATAAATGTTGATATATGTATACTAAAATTCAACAAAAAAGCCTAATCTTCTTCATTTTAATTTTAAAAAGTATCAAATTTATAGCAAAATCAATATCTAATTTTGTTACATGCATTATATATAACACACAGGGAAAAATGGAAGTAATTAGTAAATAATTGGGGAAGGAGAAGCATTTTGAATGCTAAAAAAAAAAAAAATCAAACCCAGAAAAATAATTTTAAAGTATATTATTCTAAATAAATAATTATATTATAAGAAAAAATAAAACTGAAATATTACTTTAAAATATTAGCTATATATTTTTCTTAAAAATAATAACATTTTCATATTATTTTAACCTATAAATTTTATAAATTATTCTTTTCTTAGAGAATATTAATTGCACATGAAAATCCAAGGAAAAAATTTTTCCTTTTTTGTCATAACTGAAATTTTATAGTTTTTTGCTTCACATTATATTGAACTATTTATTTTTAAGAAAAACATATGATGAATATGAAATGAAATTATAAAATTTATAATACAAAATGCCTTAATTAAAATATTTTTCATACACACACCTTAGAAAAAAATTAATGTAATACTTCAAAACCATTCTGCTTTATTTCTAACACTTTCTTTCTTTTTTTAGTTATCCTTTGACTTTTGAAAATAGATTTTCTCTATCAAAAAGCTTTTTTAGCTATTTTATCTAAAACGGGGACCTGGTTAAATTCCCTAATTTGTTTGTTTACATTTTACAAGTTGAAGGTTTTTCCAACATCTAATTTTCAGGCATACAAAAGTGATCTATCAATCGAAAGATGATAATGCAAAGAATATAGTTAAATGAAATACGAAAATGATATTTATGTAATTTTTAAGGTGCGAAATACCTTTAATAAACAGCAATTCACTTCATTCTATGTGACAGTTGGGGCTTGAACCCATGAGTTAACAGTTATCTTCTTGTCCAAACTGATTGTTATTCTCTGATTGAAACTCTGTTATTTAACATAACCCTATATCATCTCCATTTCTACTTTAAACTTTAGGTGCATTCAGGCTTGAAAGTATTGCCAGCTCCAGACATAGAGAATTTGCCATTAAAATAAGAAAAAAATTTTTAACAAACTGGGATTATCGGACTCGCAATTTTTATTTGAAAAGATTGGTAACCTGGGAAATATTCGTGGTACATGATTTAAAAATACATGTTGGTCTCTTTTCAAAGTATTTCACGAAATGGATTTTTTAGGTTCCGTGTTGTGAATCTGAATCATTTCTAGATGAATTCAATACCAATTTAGTCTCTAACAGTTTCATACGTCTGCAAGCCCCATTTTGGTCGATTGATTTTCTCCCGCAGCTCTTCTGTTGAGATTGATTGTATGTAAAGTGCCTCCATTGCAATTGAACATCATTGATTGTGAGTGAAAGTACAGGGAATTCTGCTACTTCTTATCAGCTACGTCCATGCTCTTGGCGCGAGAAACACAATTATACCTTTTGATCTCTACTTACGTCGCATTCATTAATCCTACATTAACCTAACATATAAATTATACGTTAATAACTTCATGTTTTAATAAAGGTTAAAAATTTCATATGAACAGTAAATCGTTTTTTTAATGTTACTAAATCAAAAATTATTCATGAAACCTTTTCTTTAATTTTTAAACCTTTCTCCGTTTTACATTTTTATCCTTTACATTCAAATGGAGCAAACGAAAATACTGTTTTTAACCCCTTAGCAATACTACCTGTTATATACCGTCTACTCAACGGGTTTTAGTGCCCGGACAAACTTTTTAAAAACATTATTTAATTATGGGATCAGTAAAATTAAGTCATCAATGTAATATTAATAAAAATGATGTTTTGATACTATTCAAAAAAAATTTAATTATTTTCAAGAGAAAAATTTAAACTCATCATACATTTTCTTTTACCCATACTTATATATCCCATTTGAAAAAACCGGCATATATAAAACGTATAACCAGGCAATTTAAGTTATTTTTACATTGGTTTACTAGAAAAAATAGAAAATAATATTTTAATTATTTTTAAACATTAACATTCTGAAAAAGTAATCTCAGTTTACCCCGAAAATTTTAAAAATTAAACTTTGGGGAAAAGGGGTTAAAGTGAAAGGAAACTTAAAATTATACAAAAAATGGTCTGCGTATTTTTAGAATCTTAATTTTTTGTTCGATAAAACGGTGATTTAAATTCATAAATCTTATAAAGTAGTTTTTAAGTATTTTCCGTAGTTATTTTTCCTTTAGCTTTGCCAAAACAAGGTTTGTAATTAAAAGAATTTCAGTTTTATAAACTTATTTGAAATTATTTTCAGAGAAAAATTTTTTTCATCTTTCTTTTTTTGAATTTATTTAAAAATATTTAAAAAAATTTCGTCAATATTTGTTAAGGTTAATTAAGTTATATAAATCTTACTTTAGGAAATATATGGTTTTTATGTGAATAGAATTTTAACTATAACATTTGAAAAGAATTCATTTATTGAAAAAGACTTGTGGGAATAAATGAAATTATGGGGTTAAAAAATACAAGTAAAAGTTGTAAATTAATTTAGTTCACCAAAAGGGATTAAATTCTAAATCTATATTTAGTATTTTTTGATTAAATTTTTTTTGAAGTTTCTTTCCTAATAAGATTTTAATTTCCTTTATAACTTATCTTGAAACCTATTTTCAGTACATAAATACGTCTTTGTGTATCCGCATTTTTGTGAATTGTAATGTTAAAATATTAAATATTTCTGTCAAATTTTTAAGTTCAAATTGTGAATTTATATAAATCTTACATTTGGAATATATTATGGTTTATTATGTGAAATGAAATTCACCACATTTGTGTATGCATTTTGTTCATTTTATTAGAAAAAGACAATGAGAATAAATGAATTATGATAAAAACCAAGTAATGTTGTAAATTCAATTTAGACACCCAAAAGACAAAGCCCTTCTGCTCTACTATTTAAATTTATTTGATTAACTTATTTGATTATCAATAATTTACTGCCGTAATAAGTATTTTCTTTGCCTTTATAATTTAATCAGCTTAAGAAATAATTTTTAAACAAACTTTACTCAGTTTCCCCAAAATTGTCTAGTGCACACCTTAAGATAACTATTATATAAAAAAAACTTTTCACAGTCATTGGGAGAGAAAAAAAATCATATAATAAGAAATTCTACTGAAAAAAAAAAATTCTGTAGCTTGGTGGGGTTAAACATGAATAAAATTACATTCTGTCATTCACTTCTAAGACTTTCTTATAATTAGGCCTTACTTGCTGAAACGAGATAAACCGCTAATTCATTTCGGAACTATTTTTTTCTCCTTGTTTTCTATATTGACGTAACAGAAAAAAATTCTTCGACTCTCATTTTTATGAGAATAAAAGTACAAGTAAAGTAAAGGAAAAATGCCGAAGAATGTATAAAAAATATTTTTTTCCCTTTAAGTTGCTTTACTTAACGAAAAAACTCAACTTCTCTCAAGTAAAAGAAACGATTGAGATAGGTAAACAGAGTATTTGAATAATGTGAGTAATGGAGTATATATATAAAAATTACAAAATGAAGAGAATATAAGATATTAATTGAACATGAGCGAAGAGTTTTTTTATTTATTTAGTCTTTCTTTCAAATGTTTTAAGACCAAATGAATCAGAATTTCTCTCGCAGAGCACACAGCTATTAAAAATCATACTTCAAATAAAAAGGATACAACGTTTTTTTTTTTTTTCTAAATCTCCAACATAAAAAATATATTGATTAATTACATATATAAGAATTTTGATATTCAATTCACACAAAAATTTTATTAGTTCCCTTTTCGTACTTTCGTTCCATTCTGTAAAGGAAAATACGTGCAGTATGTGAACGGATAAAATAATCGCAACTTGTAGATGGAGATACAATTTCTGGATTAAAAAAGTAGGAAAGAAAAAAAAATGTGTTATCAAAATCGATCATTTTTTATGTATTTTATATCCCAGAAATTCATATAAAGTAATTAATGATTTTATCACAAATATATTTTAGAAACTTAAGGTAACTACTCTAAAATCAGGACTTTTTTTTAAGCTGACAAATTGTTTTATGATTTCTATTTTATAGACCACCATATTAGCTGTTTAACAATACCAAGTTTTTTTATTTTCCATTTAATAGAACAAAACCTACAAGTGTTTTAGTAAAAGCAGGTGCCATAACTTTACATAAGATATTAAACTTTAAAATGCGTTTTACTCGAAATGTGTTTTTTTTCCCGAAAAGGTCAAATGGGGATGCGATTGCTCAAAATGTTTGAAAATAATTTGAGAATTTTTTGTATATGTTCTGTATAACATAGAAGAGCTTTAGCAATTTTTTTTTTTAGATTTAGAGTTAAGTAATGCTTTATATAGATCGATGGTCCCTACAGCAGACATTTTCGACATAATAGAAAAAAACAGAGTCATGTTGAAAAGTTAAGCTTATTTCTAACACACGAGGATGATAAACCAGACAGTAAAGTAAAATGAAATTCTGAAAAGAGAACAATAATGTTTCTCTAATAGAGAGAAATATTAAGAAATATTCTATAGAAAAAAAGGATAAAAACTTACATGTAAATTTGAAAACCCTAATTAAGTGAGAAGCAAGCATCTTAAGCAGAGATCCCGTGCTAAATGGTGTTAAAATGGGAGTGTTAATACAAGAAGCAATTATATATATATATAGGGACAAAATGAACTACTAGAAGGAACTGAAACAAGAACATAGTTTGTCTGCATTGTTGTAACAATGCACACCCGGATTGACTAGTTTCGCTCAAAAACCTGTTTGATTGCCAACTTTTGTCATTGTTTTAACAGTTACATTGTTATAACAATGGAGATGAATCCAAGTTGGCGTCAAAAAAAATTTCTTTTAACTTGTTTAGATAAATACAAAGTATGTGTTTAAATATTGAAAAAACACATATATATATATATATATATATATATATATATTATGTGTATTAATATATTGTATATATATATAGTGAGATAGGGAGCTAATACCGAGGAATTGAATGAGAGACTAATAATTCAAATACAGACTAATTCCTCTAAATATCGCCTCTTTCTTTATATAGGGAAACGAATTTGTTTAGTTAGTATAAACTTCTACGAGAACGATCTAAGGAATTAAGCTCAGTTATATTTAGATCGCAGTAGAATTTTACAAACGGTTAATGGGAAAATAGTTTAATCTTCTTAACACATTAATAGAGAATTAAAATTTTCTATACCATGTAGTCTAGATTGATCGGGATTTTAATCATTTCTCCAAATCATGTGGTTAATATTTTTTTCTCGGGTAAAGGAATTAATTGCTATTACATCATAAGCTATTGATTGCTATATGAATCTTTCATAGGTTAAATGATTCAATTTTTTTTGTATACAGTTGTTTACTAAGACAATGAATGGTTCTATAAAAAGCAATATTGCTGTAACATACAATCAGTTAACATAATTAGCTTTAAGAATTATATCAGAAATTTGGTTTCTAAAATCGTCGTTGTTGAATTCCAAAAGAGAGTCTTTAGCAATCTTATTTTGATTATTTCTAAGTCTAAACTTATTTTTTTTTCTTGCTTTTATAAACGTATTTATTACTGTATCAAATAAATATTTCAGCTAAATAATTTATTAAATGAAGTAAATTTTTCTATTTGTTTCATGAGAATCTGTTAAGTTTGTCTTTTTCTAAAGTGCAATATTTGAAAAATTCTAAAAAAAAACTTATTTCACATTGAAACATTATTCACTTTTAATAACTTATTTTGAACTCCATTTGGCATTATATTTTAACGCATTACTTATTTCCTCTTAAATCCTGCGACGTATATTGACATGTATGGATCTATAGTTTAATTTCATGTTAAATAATTAATTGATATGACATATGAATAAGCTCTCAAATGCTGTAAATTTTAAAAAGATGCTATTTTATAATTTTTAGTTAATATGTGAAGCTAGAAATTGTATATAATTGAATAATTAACAACACAAATGAGAGTTTTTTATGTTACGATTTTGACTTAGATTTCTTGATAAATAAATATCTTATTTTCTCAAAAAGAATTTAATACTGTACGATATTATCATTCCACTTGATGCTCATTTTTTTAAGATAAGATTATAGAAATATATGGGCGTGAATAATATTTAGATGTTTAATAATTTTATTTAGAAATTCAAGTATTTTTAAATAGTAAGTAATTTATTTTGTAAACTGGTCTTTTTTATGTGATTTCATTTTGGTGCGATTTGTTTTTGCGATTTTATTTTTGTACAATTTCTTTTTTTGTGCGATCTTTATTTATGCAGTTTTGACGCCACTGTAATGTTTTCTATTAATGTACATATTTACACTTCAAGACCATTTTTGTTCATTGGTTATAAACAGTCTCTCGATAATGCACGTTTAAATGCTTTCCCTCAACAAACTAGAAGCACGAACTTGATTGAAGACGAAACTTTCAATGACAGTCACATTATCAATAATTTGATAGATTATGAAGACGGACAAGAAGAACCGAATTCTTTGAGAGCAGATAAAATATACTTAGGGATCCAACTTTGCAACAAATCAGAAAGGCATTTTCTTAGAAGAGATACTAATTCCGAAAGTAGTTTGAAATTCCAAAAAAGACCTTCGATTATGCATATATGGTTATCATGACGTTCACAAGTAACTGTACACCTGATCGTTGTCACAAAAACTTATCACTTACTTTACCGTGCCAAAAAGTAAATCAATTGAATATCTTCAAGTGACGAAAGCGATTTTCAACTAATTTGTCACAGGAAGATGTGTTCTTTGGATTGCGATAAGCAGCAATGAATTATGTATGTCAGTGCTTCTTAAAACGTAGAGCGTGTGAGGCGTGATAACTCTACAAGAAGGGGGGGGGGTTGAGCATATTGAAAAATCGCAAACAAAAGATTATTTTTTTAAAAATTATTAATTTACTGAAAGTTCTTAAGCAAAATACGTTCTGACATTATGAAAAATAAAATTAACATTTTTACTGATATAATACACTTATAAATGTATCATTACTGCACAATGTATTTTATAATTAATTTAACAATATAAGTTATGAACAATTTTAATAATAGCCAGTGACCCTATAGACTTGTCATATATAAAATTATATGAAAAAATTAACAGATATCCTGATAATTTTTTTAATGTTTATAATTAAACCCTTAACTGCCGATTAAAATTAATGCAATTCGTTCCCCAATGCCACTTTTTTCCACGTAGGCCAGCATATGTGATGTATTGGGGGAAGAGGAAGAAAAGGATAATAAATAAGGAAATTCTCTGAAATAGGTAAATCCTTCGCAAACAATGTCAAGGTCCTTTTATTGCAGTTCAAAACCTTTGGATCAATTTTATGGATAGCGGTGCACAGAAAATATTGTGTACTTCGGAAAGACGTATATATACGTCCGAGGTAATTAAGGCTTTGGCTGAGCGAGAAGTTTCTATACACCAGTAGCACTTAAGAAAAAGTCGTTGTGTAGTATTGTAGCTTTAGAGTCTTTGTCTGAAGGGAGGCGCGATGAAAATTATGGTTAATTGTATTGTAAGTTTGAGAAGCACTGATGTATGTGCATTTTGAAAATTTCTCCATGTATACAATTAGAAGTTAAATGCTTTTAAAATGTTTTTATTTTATTTTCAAAGTACTGTATCATAAATTTCAAAAAAATTTGACATATTTTTAAAGGGCGACTTTTCCTCATTCGGTCACTCTCCGCTGCATAAAAAAAATCTGTAGTATGTCGACAAAGTTGCTAGTTATATGTAAGTATTAATGAAATATCTTCGCATATTTTTTGTGCGGTTTCTTTCATGCGGTCCCTGACTAACGCCCAAGAACAGGTTTTATTGTATACGCATGAAAAGTGCTTATTCAACACATAAAACATCCGAGAAAAGAGAAATTTGTATATAAATATTTATTTCACGAATAAGCGAATAAACTTAAGAACACAGAAAGACAAAGGCAAGAAAAAAGGCAGATTGTGCTGCAAGAAATATTTTAAACCTTTGCACAAAATAAAGTTGCTGGAAAGAGTCCAAATTACATTTAAAAATGACAGGAATGACATAAGAATCTTAAGTTTGCCCCGAAATACAATTATGGAACTCAAAGAAGACGTGAGATCCGTTTCGTGAAGCTAGATTTCATGAAACATTTTTTTAAAGTAACTTGTATTTCAATCCATAATTTCTAGAGAAATAAAAGCAAAACAGAATGTCACTTTCAGTTTAACCCTTTCATTCACTGTGTTCTCTCTTCAGAAGAATTTTCATGCATTACTGATTATTGAATTATTTTATGATTATTGAGTGAGCTTTATAACAAGTTTTTCAAATTTTAACTTAATTTTTCCCAGCATATTTTTTTTCTTTATTATGTAGATGAATCATCTCGATCATGTTTAATGCATTTTTAAAGCTATAAAATTAATTTTTTAACGTGAATAATCTCGAAGTACAAATTTAAATAAAAATATGCAAAATACAAGGAAATAATCAAAGAACAATACCAAAAAAATCTAAAAAGGGGGTAAAAGGGGACAAAACTCCAAAAATTAAATAAATTAGTAAAAAAAAAATTTTTTTATCTCTTATTTAAACTAGACAAGAGATAAAAAATTAATAAAACATGTCAAATCTGTCCAATGTAGAACTTGAAAAATAAAATTAATGAATGGAGAATTCTTAAATAACTGTCTGAGACAAAACATCACGCAGGAAATTTCGTCAAGAAGAATAAGTTATTATGATATTATATTTTCTAAAAAGGGTATTGTGTTGCGTAGATCGGTGATGGTGGATTTTATGGTGACAGTCCCAAAGAACAAAACAGTTCTTCAACAACGATGAAATTTATTGTCCAGAAAAATGTTTTCTCACCTTCTACAG
Source organism: Trichonephila inaurata madagascariensis (assembly GCA_019973955.1). Lineage (NCBI taxonomy): Eukaryota > Metazoa > Arthropoda > Arachnida > Araneae > Nephilidae > Trichonephila > Trichonephila inaurata. The sequence continues at coordinate 51,099 of BMAV01017933.1, read as the reverse complement.
CCCTCAGAAACAACTATGAGTTTCTACAAATAGAAGTGCATAATCACAAAGATTACCCGAAAGCAATCTCTCAGTTGTAGGCAAGTGAAGACTTAAACAGGTGAAGCAATACTGACTCAATTTCATCCATTATTCATGGTCTGATTGGTTATCTCTCAGTGCTTTATCAAAAAAATCCACTTGCACGTCATAGGTCAAGGCGTTATAGACTTTTCAAATAATTTGAAGAAGCAGCCAAAATGGGCATCTAAGTTATCAAATATGGTTGCGGAAAACTGCTAACGTGGCTGTATCTGCAATATTTAAACAAGTTCCCACTAACAAACCATTATAATGAAAGTCATGGCGTTGTTTGCTAATATTACAATTTTTATGATCGAATAAATGCGAAATCAACATCAGGGTATTCTCTTAATGATCTACTAATGGTTGGACCCGGAGTGCAACGAGACGTGTATTCGATTCTGCTTTCCTGTACAACTTCTCAAATAGCTGTGTGTGCAGACTTGGAAAGTATGTTTCGTCAAAAAAGGATCTCATCGGAAGATACCAATTAGCAACGAATTCTATGGAGAGATAATCCAAAGGAGCCAGTGAAGGAATATAGGTTAACCACTGTCACGTATGAGACCTCATGTGCACCATTTCTTTCAGCTCGAACATTGGCTCAACTTGCACGTGATGAAAGGGAAAAGTATCCTTTGGCTTCATACGCTACAATTCATCATTTTTATGTTGATGATTGGCTAAGTGGTGCCGGACTGAAAAAGAAGCAGTTGAACTCGTCTGGCAACTAAAGGAGATGATGAGAAAGGAAGGGTTCAATCTTCGGAAGTGGCTGTAACGGGGCGTGATCAAGGTTCCCGAAGATCAAAATCTTAACGTGGTGCATAATGAAAAAATAAAAATCCTTGAGATGCAGTGGAATCTCAAATATGTTTTCTTCAGTTTCAGCGTTTCATTACAAGAGGAGAAATGCATTTATTTTAAAAGACATGTTATTTCTGAAATTTCTCGTGTGTTTGATCATCTAAGACTTTGATCGCCATGCGTTGGTTTCATGAAAATCCTGTTACAAAAGCCATGGAAATTAAATCTAGAATGAAACGAACCTATCCCGGAAGATTTAAATAAACAGTGGACAGCTTTTCGAAAGGAACTTCATCTTATCGAGAAAATGAAAATACCGAGGTGTGTCTTATTACCTTCATACATTCATTTTGAGATTCATGCCTTTTGTAATTCCTCCGAAAGAGCATACTATGCTGCAATTTACCTCAAATGTATTGCATCCGGGTTCATAAGTGTCTCGCTTCTCACTTCTAAAATAAGAGTAGCCCCGATTTAAACTCAATCTTTAACTCGTCTTTAGCTGTGCGCAGCATTGTTGCTTTCTAATGTATTACAAGTAGTACTAAGAGAGTTTGCTCTATCTATTTACAGAACCATTACCTGGATAGATTCGACAATTACTTTAGCTTGGCTGAAAACAGAACCATATCGCTAACAAACAATTGTCGCCAACAGAGTTTCTAAAATTCAAACAACAATTCCATTAGTTGAATGGTGTCATGTTTCTGCAATTGTGAATCCAGCCGATCTAGGTACGAAAGGATTCTTATCTTCTCAGCTTTTAGCTCATGATCAGTGGGTTCAGGGGCCTCTCTGGTTAAATCAATGCATGAATGAAACGCCATCTTATAAAATCCCAAAGACGTTCTCCTTACCGGATAATGCCTTGAAAGAGAAGAGGAGCGTTGGTACATGTGTTGCCAAAATTGTGCCTTTACCAGAATTTATTGACAGAATATCGTCTTTTACAAAGTTAGTTCGTGTCTGTGCATGGAGTTTGAAATTCATAAAAAAGCCGTTCACCAGCCTCAAGAACTTCTGGTTACTTGAAATCATCGGAACTTCCTGCTGCAGTTGTTACTATTGTGCTTCTGATTCAACAAATAGAATTTCCGAATGAAATTAAATGTCTTGTTCAAGGAAACCCTTCACCAAAGATAACAAATTGCTTCCATTGAACCTGTTTTGTGATTCTGAGGGAATACTTCGGCTAGGATGTAGACTTTCGAGGAATAAGCTTCTATCATATAACCAAAAACATCCCATGCTTTTGCACAAAAAAAAATAATGAGTTCACAAGAAACATAATAAACTATTACCACATTACTTATCTTCATGCAGATCCACAACTGATATTGTCTTTAATAAGATAAAAATTTTGGTTTATGGGTGGTAGATCAGTAGTTCGTCACACGCTCAAAAAGTGTCTTATTTGATCCAAGATGAATCTGAGATCTCCTCAATTAATGGGAGATTTACATCCTATCCGATTTCAGCAAACTCGTCCATTTGAGAGTACTGGCTTGGATTATGCTTGTCCATTAACCACTAAATGTGCTCATAAATGAAGTTTGTCAAAATTTAAATCATACATTTGTACTGCTACTAAAGCTGCACATCTTGAGCTTGTTTCGGATTTATCGACTGCTGCATTTCTAGCTGCTTTACGTCGTTTCATTCCTAGAAGGTCTTGTCCGAGCTAAATCATCTCGGATAATGGATCAATTTTAAAACACTTCGAGTCATCTGAAAAAGCTCGTGGAGTTGTGTCAGCAAGAAAAAGTACAAAACTTCCTTTGTCTCAAAGGAATTGAGCGGTCTTTCATTCCTCCATACTCCCCACACTTTGGAGGTTTGTTAAAGTCCGCAATCAAATGCGCCAAGCAATTCCCCATACAGGCAACCAACTCTGTACTTCTTAATTTTGAGGAGTGTTCTACCCTATTGGCTTGTCTTAACTCAAGACTTCTCACAGAGCTCTCTCCAGATCCGTCCGACTTTAACACATTGACGCTTAGTTTGAGGTTCTATTCATCAATTTCCAGAGCCATCTCAGCCCTCAAGATCTGTAGGTCTTTCTGAAAGATATAACCTGACTCAAAGACTTCGTCAGTGCTTCTGGGATCGCTGGTCTACGGAGTAGTTACATAGACTGCAACCTAGGCCCAAGTCGTGTAGAATTAAGCGAAATCTTCCAATAGGAGATATGGTTATTTTCAAGAATGAACAAACTGCTCCATTAAACTACACTCTTGGCCGAATTAATAATCTATTTTTCGGACCTTACCAAAAGGTACGTGTTGTGAGTGTAAATACCAAATATGGACAATTAAATAGAAATGTAAACAAGATTTATCTTTTACCTAACCCTCAAGAAATTTGAACTTTAACTTAATTATTTTACTCTTAATTTATCATATTATTATCTTTATATCATTGTTATATATTTCATAACCTACTTTTGAAACCCTTCTGAGGTTTCAAGGGGGATGGTATGTTGAATAGTAAAAGCCGCTTTAGGTAGCGCTGTTGCAGTGAGCCGCTTCCTTTTAGAAGTAGTCTTGTGGCAACAGTCAGTGCATATATCTTTCTTAAGATGTAAACACACTCTCTAGTAAGATATTCTCTTGAGAAATATTCTTGTGTCAAAATTCTAACTTGTGAATTATGCTATTACATGTTAACAATTTTATTCATATTGAAGCATTCTTCAGCATTTAAATATATCCAATAATATCAAATTGAATTTGGACTTTTCATTGATTCAGTTTTCTTTTTACAGACTGGAAACAAAAACCTTTAGTCTTAGATTACAATTTATTACAGTCCGTTAAATTCGACGCTAGTGCTAATATACAAGAGTTGATCTATACGGAGAATAACCGATCCTTCATGAATTCCTTCAACAATGGGAGTTCAGTGTAATCGTGCATTACTGACTTTAAAATGTAGTCAGGGCCCATAGCACCAGAAAAGCTACACATGGCTTCTAGGATATCATCCCTATAGCGCTGTAACAGTACCCGCATCTAAAATGTGCAAAGGTGTAGGACTGCCCAACATTATGCCACCACTCACAAGGAATCCTTTGCCACGAAATCTGTCAAATATTTTTACGTAGGGGAAAGAAAGAAGCAGCTTCATTTCTTTCTAGGTGAAGACGCGAAGAGATTCACTTTGTTGGTTATATTTCCATTTATCACTGAAGCGAACAAGCCTCATCAACTTTTTTAGTTGTCGTTCCACGACTCCCAGAAAGCCGGGTGTAGAGGCCAGTCTCTGCAAGACGGCTTTAGTTATTTCCTTGAGAAATTCTTCTTCCAGACACAGCAACAAGGTCGAGGAGCAAGCTGAGGATCCGTTGTGAGCTTATGTCGTAGTGCGCTTATAACCAAAAGCGATTCTGAGCAGATGTTGATGCTTGTGGTGACCTTTGCCGAACCTCCTGGTGACAATAACACCTGTTTGGAATTGATTCCATAAACCATAACAATTTTCGAAATGCTTTATGTTATTAAACAAATATTAATGTGTTGAAATTTTTATTGGAATCCTATTTTTTCAATTATTGTTAAACTTTTTCAAATGTCGATGAACTCAAAACTTTTAAAAAAACTCTATGAAAACATTTCGAAAAACACTTCTAATTGAATACATTGCCTCTAACTCAAATTAAATAGCATTTATTCGAATTAATGCTATGTGTCTTAGTGTTGTATCCAAATTAGTGAGAGAGAGATAATAAATTCTTTATTTTAAGTTATTCATATGTTAGAACTATGTGGCTCAAATAACTCATTTTTTCCGTGGTAGACGTCTTAGTTATTCATTTCATATACTTATTAATTAAACAGTTTTGAATTAATTAATAAGTTAGTACTTATTGTAGCAATATGTACCCTTTGCTTGTACTTATTTTGTCAAGGGTGATGATTTCTTTAGAGATCCAGCACCCCCAAAGGACGCTTCTCCTCTGAAATTGTAAACCTTAGTCTTAAAATAGAATAAGATTTATGTTTGAGAAAAACAACGTTATTAACTGAAATTATTCTCCCCTATATCTATTAAATTAAATTTGTGATAGTATCATTAGTATTGCCTTGAAACGCCTTGGTAAATTATATTTGTTATGTCATCATTATAATTATTGCACCATTAAAAAAAAACTGCATCGTATCATTTCACAGTAATTTTATAAGGAAGCAAAAACGAAGTTATACTTCAGCTTTCAAAAGATATTCCGTACAGATTTAAGAGAAATTTATGCTATCAAATTTTCTATGTCTCACTAATGCTGTGTGATGTCGACCGATAAATTTCTTTTTGAAATTTGTTCTTCCTCTAGACAGGCAGACATAATTGATGGAAACTTTTATTCTTCATCGTTAATAAAAGGGGGGGGGGCAATGAACTTTTTTCACAAAAAATTCCTTATATTCTAGACTCACTGGTGCCTACCGTGTTTGAATTTTGTAACTTTCATTTTAACATCAAACTTTACATTAAATGAGATGTAATTTGTTGTATTTGCGTGATCAGAGTTTAATTAAACTAAATTCGTTCAATAATAAATTAAGAAATAAATCTCTAAAAAATGAAAACACTAAATAAATAACAAACATAAAAAAAATCATATAAATATATAAAAATGAAAATGACAGAAAAATATGTAATACTTGATTGTTTACTAAATAAATTTGGAAAAAGAAATGTATTTTGTATGCAATTTTTAAAATTACTCTTGTGGTATCTACGCAATCTTTTTTTTTAATTTTTTTATGAGCAGAGAGTTAAAAAAAGGCTTCATACGCTTCTGGAAAGTACTAAAAAAGTAAACGCTCAAAAAATTACAATTTTTTACTTTAAATCCTGTTTTATCAAAATGTAATATTTTTCAATTTATGTACATTTTCCTCAAAAACTACTTATAATATAATCCTCAAATATTCAGTGAGCAGACTTTTAACATGTTTAAACATTTTGATGGAGTAAATTAGGTATATCTTGCAAACTGTTTTAGATATGGCCTATTTAAACTAAATTTTAGAGAAAAATTGACAATTTTTAAAAAGCTCGTAATTTATTTTTTAACAAAAAACAACACCATTTGTTAAAGTGTTATTGATAGTACACATAACCTACTGTAATATATTTATTTATGAGAAGTAAGTAGCTCCTATGAAAAAGGTACATACACTTTCGCAATTTAACATGGGCTCTTATGGATGTGCCGGTCCCTTTAAAGTATTGGTAAATGCATTAGCATAGTTTGAAATAATAACAGAAAATATGAAATAAAATTTGCAATATTCTCTTAAATATAGAAGATACTCTATACTTCATATTCAAATGATGCTTGTATGTATTATTACTGTATTGAGGTAAAGCGTGACCTTTTTCTGAATTTCAATTTATTGCTATTTTATACAACTTTTGAAATGGTGGCTTCAATGAAGTCAAATATACCTTTAAAAAGTGATTTATTAGATCCTTATATGCTGCTAGGTCTTACATATGAAATGTATGACTGTATATATTCGTTCTCGATATCAAATAAACCATGCGTGTTGAACGGTTTCGTTCCATTTCCATATTTATTTGTAATTTTTTACCAATTTCACGGTCAAAGTAACTATTTCCGGATTCTGGGAATCAAATAATCTCTAGATGTAGAATAAATGGTGTGGAAAAGAAACATAAATAGGGTTTGGTATTCTCCCCGACAGAAAATGTATTACCTAACTACATTGAAAAACGCTTGGTAAGATGAAAAATCATTCGAAATAAATTTACTATATTCTTTTCAAGTTTCTGAATGTCTGAGATATTTCAAACCTATAGGTTAAAAATTTATAAGTATAACAAATATTCAAAGGATTTTTTACTCATAAAACTACCTTTTATACTCAATTTCTCTGCCTCTTTAGAACATATAGAATTTTTAGATTATATTATTTGAATTAACTATAAGGAGAACTTTCAGAAGGAATATATTTGAAACACCACTATATGTAATAATTTCAGATTTTTCTTTTCTATAATTTTAAATCTTTTTCTTATAACTTAACATATATATAATGCACAATATATATATATATATATATATATATATATATATATATATATATATATATATATATATATATATATATATATATATATATATATATATATATATACAAATAGCTATAAAACCTAAGTATAACTAGTCAAGATAGGAAATATTAGGCACTGTAGTACAATAACAAACTCCTGGCCTTAGGAACCAAGATTGCAGATTTAAACAAGTTCTAGGGCTATTCAACCTTCACATGTTATTTGCCTAAGCTACTGAGCCAAAGGAAAAGGAAAGAATAATATTAGGAGAAATTAAAATTTTACAAATAAATCACTATACTATTAAAATATAACGATAAAAATATAACCTACTAGTATTCACAGTTATAGATTTAAAGTCGATGCAAAAAGGTAGATTGTAAGACTTCTTCGTGAGTATAGCAGCTAATTATATCTCCTGCCAAATACAACAGAGTATATATATATATATATATATATATATATTACTTAGCAATGCATACGGGCCCGGAAGGACTTAAATTTGTTTCCGACAATGATGACTGTTCATTGACGTTGCATTTTATAGCAAAATGACATCTATTGATAACAGATCTCGTAGTTTTGATCCACAGTCAAGTGACAAGAATAGCACTTGATCTGGCACCTCCTACGTTGTGGTTTCCAAGCATCCTAACCACATCAACGTAAGGACTTTGAGCCTCATAAAATTTAACCATGAATTAGCCCGGAGTTCGCGACGATGACCATTTCGTTAAACCCCAAACTTCCGGTAAGAAATTAAGTGTTTCGCTAAACAGTGCTACAATTTTTCGCATAGGGTGTGAAAAGATTGCTGTGTATAGGGGTAAGAAGAAAGACAGAAATAAAACAAACTTTTCTCTGAAATAAATAAATCAGCATTGCTCAATGTGACGGGCTTGCCCCCTAGGGGGATGTAATCATTCTGGGAAGGCGGATAGCAAAAGAAGAAAACAAAAGGGTTTTTTTTGAAAAAAAAAATCCTAATTTACTGAAAGTAAACAAAAAAATAGATTCGGACATAACAAAAAAAATTAAAAGACACATTTACGCTAATTTAATACACTTATAAATGTATCAGTACTGCACAATGTATTTTATGATTAAAGTAACAATACTAAATTTAATAAGTTTAATAATTACCAGTGATTTCATGGGGTTGAAATATATAAAATTATATACAACAATTAACACTTATCTTGATAATTTGTATGGTTTCTAAGTAGTTCCTTAACTACCGATTGAAAGTTACGGGATTCACTCTCCAATGCTAACGTTTTTCACATACTCGTAGGAGCGTGAATGTGAAGTATTGGGGGGAAAAAAGGGGAAGAAAATGAATGAATAAGCAAGTCCTCTGAAATAAGTAAATCCTTCGTAAACACTGTCAAGGTTCTTAAAATGCATTCCAAAGTCTTCAAAATAATTCTATATACATCAGTGCTCAGAAAAGATCGTACTTCAGGATAGACATATATATACATCCGACGCAATTAACGCTTTAGCTGAGCGAAACATTTATATACGCCGGTGGCACTTAAGAGATTAAAGTTATGTTGTAGCTTTAGCTTCAAAATATGGTATTATTGAAATCGATGCATTGTTATTAAATGGTGGGAAGGGAGGGGGCACGTTGGAAATTTTGATTCAATATTAGGTCACACATGTTACAAGTTTGAAAAGCACTGAAGTAAGCACCTTCGCAAAACACTACCAAGGTCATTTTATTCTATTCAAAGACCTTCGGAACAGTTAAACTAATAGCTGCGGAAAGAAAAGAATCCAGGTTTGAAAGGACGGATATTTCCCGGACGGATATTCCCCATAACGCACTGTTTCAGCAAGACGTATATATACGCAATCGGTGCTTAAGGGTTTAACGCAGTCGCACAATTTTTATAGAATAAAAACTAAACACATAAAGTTTAATTTTCGAAAACTAAAAATAAAGTAGAAAATTATGGTTATCTCTTTTTCGCCAACTATAAAACTTTCGATTCTAATGACTCTCATTTCCATATTTTTATGTCCATAGTAATAAATAAAATTGGCGATCATATGTGATCATAAAAACGCTATTAAATATTATTTTCGAGAGTTAATATTTTTTTTCAGATAATAGTAGTCTCTTTTGCAATTGAAATTGCAGAGCAACAATTCCACAAGGACATAACTGTGGGTGACTTCGTCATTTACCAGTACATAAATTATCCACAGAAGTATTAATTCCAGAAGTGGATCATGAATATTTTATAACTCACATCGTAGTGATTATCTATAAGCTCGTAAAAATGTTATATATAACCTTCGGAATTGTTAGGAGGAAAATTAAAGAAATACTTCTAGATATATTTTTTTACTAAAATAATGGAATATTATTAGCTTTGAAAAAGAAAAGATAGTAAAAGGTTTCATAACCATTTAAAAATCTTTACTTTCGTTTTATTGTATTATAACTATGTTTTTAATAAAATGAATAAGTAGAATGATATTTATGTAAGGCTTCACTTTTTTTAAATGATTACTTTTTAAAAGTAATTAATTACCATTGAATTGCCTGAGTAAAAATCTAAGCTACAATAGCCTAGTGCAGTGCGTCTCAGACTTTCATTGTTTGCGATCCAAATTTTAATCATAATTTTCACCCCCCCCTTCGTACAGTAATGTGCTATGACGCGAAGGCTACAATATGACTTTTTTTATAAACCTTACGCATTATGAACATGAGTTTTAAATTTGTATATGACAAGCCCGTAAAAGTCACTAGTAATTATTAAATGTGTTCTTAAGAACTGATACACATTATAAATGTATTATATCAATATAAATATGCCAGAATGTATTTGTTTTGCTTCCTTTCAGAAATTAATAATTTTTTGAATAATCGTTTATTTCCGATTTTTGCGATATGCTTGCGCTATTCATGTAGAGTTATCACGTCTCACCTAGGGGATCGCACCTCACAGTTTGAGAAAGGCTGGCCTAGTAATTATGATTATGAACTCGTTGCATATGAGTAGTGAATTCGAGCCTCAATGCAACTGAAGATAGATATGTAGGGGAGCTGATACAAATTGAGTCTGTCGTGACTCTAAGTTCAATCATTGACGTGGTAATTTGGAGTCGGGCGTGTTAGCTCAGGTGTCCTCCTCGTCACTTAACCGAAGTTCAAAATTAAGAGATTTGTTGTCAATAGGTTTTATGCTGCACCGTTAATAACCACTTCCTTCCGTTTTCATTTCGCGTGATTTTAGGTTACTAAACTATTTATATATATATAAGGGTAGAGTGGTTTTCAAAATCAATTTTTGTAAGTGTCAATGAATTTTTTTAAATATTTCAGGAAATGTGCGTATTGTGTTAACAAATTTCAATGTACAAAATTTAGTAAAATTATTTTAAATGATTTCTGAGATATTTAAATTTTTAATTTTATTTGTACTTAATAATTAGTAGCCTTCCAGCCAGTAAGGTGGATATGACCCTCGGCTTGTAACCAAGTGGGTTCGGGTTCGATTCAGGTAAAGAAGTCGGACTTTCACCTGTAATGGATTCCTGTCTCGAATGGAAAGCAGCGCACCTCTTCTTGTTATATCCTGGGATCATCGTCTGTATCAAATGTCTACATTCTTCTGTTTGTATTCTTTGTCTCTCTTCTTTCACTTATATCTCATATGTATCTCAGGATAAAAACACACACACACAACAACAACAATAATTAGTACATTTGAAAACGCTCCATGCGAAACTAGATTCCGTTTACACTGTCAATATTCTTTCATTATGTTCATTTTACACATAAAAATAAAACTTAGTGAGGTTTTTTTCATATTTCAATCTTAAAAAAATTTGAAAATTATTTACGTTAAAATCTTAAATTTTTTCCATAAAAATTAGACAAAATGTTTATAATCCATTTTTTACTATATTCTCTATTTTTAAATGGAAAAAAAACATTCAATGTGACATCTCACGCGTCCTTCCTCTAACATAACCTCTGAGTTCTTTGACGGCCACGATTAATGGCAAATCTTTTCCATCCCAAATCCAAGAAGTGAAACGAATCATAGATGCAAATAATATAACCTTTAAAAGGATAGAAGTTTTAGTGAGCGGGATGGCAATTTAGAGAAAGTTCAGTTCAGAGAAGATAGAAGTGTTGATTGACGGCTTATCTAGAATCCCGTAAAGCTCGCCATTTTAACCAAGGTACATACCATTGTACGACCATTTGGAGAAATGATTGAAGTAGATTGGATGTTGAGTATTCAACCAAGGTAGGAAGATTATATTCTGAACGCGAATATATTATTGAGATTGAGATTAGGTGGATATAATATAATTATATTGATAAGTGATCTAATTGCGCGATCTGTGTTAATTAAGACTACGTGTTTTGGTTTATTCTCACTTAATATAAGTTTGTTCGATATCTAAGTAATCTAAGTTAAATTCTTAATAAAAGTCATATTAAGAATTTAAAATGTCTCATCTTTTTAAACCTACCCCTCTAACACGTTAAAAACCCCACGATATGGTCATCGAAGGTCGACCATGTCGCATCACTAACATTTATTTATGCATTAATGGAGAATAAACTCAAACTCAGTGGCGCAACAGCCCTTGAGGGCCAGGGCCTTCTCTGCCCATCCCAGCATACGTGACCATTGGGCGCAGATGTGAATGATAAGGTGTCCCGATCAAGTGGTCAGCTTGAAGCGAGACCCCCAGTGTTTAAGTCCCCAAGCAAGCTTGTTACTCATTTATCGAACCAATGCAGTAGGGATGAAAGGTTGAGTCAGCCTTGCCCAGCCCGGGAATGGAGCCTGGATCTGTGGTGTAGAAGCACGATACGCTACCACTCGGATCTATGAAAAATATTTGGTAAATTTTCACTGCAAATGGAGAATTAACTAATTTCGCAGGAAATATTTTAAAATTATTGAAGCGACAAAAATAAAAACTTCACTTATATGAAAAGGTTTTTATGTGCATGATGATTATGTCTTCAACCACATTTGATAAAAGTAATTATTGCTATAATTAATGGACATCATATTATTTAAAAGTGATTGTATAGGTGATTGTAAAGGTGATTGTATTTGTGTTGTTAGAGTAAACATACCTAATTTTCAGTAATAAATAAATTTTGTTGAAAAGAAAGGTTGATATTTTGATGAAAGCATCTGAAATATGACTGAAAACGCAATTTAAAGTCATTCAAACTCAAGAAGTCTATATATCACATATTTAAACATAAAATAATATAAATAACAAAATAAGTCTGCTTTATCACTCTATAACTACTAAGAATAACCGACCATGAAAAGAGTACTGTGATTTATAATTATATATATCCTTATAAATTAATAAAAAAAAACCCAGGTAATTCTAAAATTTTCCTGACCATAACTGAGGTACTTTTTCACTATAACATTTGTTGTTATTTTTTATATTTATGAAATTTTTTTCGATCTGTTTTCATAATGTTGATGATTTTGAATTTAACTGCCGTTCACACACGAGGGTTTTGGTCGACCCCGTAATTTTAACCTGGGGAATGCTGGTCACCCCCCGGCCCCCCCTTTTAAATACCATCCAACCCAACAAAGGACGTTTTCCTACAATTTCGGGACGCGCCCTAAAGGGGGGGTTTTGGGGCGGATGGGGGGAAAAAAGAGGGAAAGTTGGGTTAAAAAAAGGGATTTGATAGTTCGGAACCGTGATTTTTTTAAAAAACATATAAAAAATAATATTTAGTGTCACTTAGATTAGAAAAAGTATATAAAATTTTTTAAGAATAGTATTACAAAAAAATTTTTAAAATCAATATTTTTTATAAAAAAAGAACATAGAATGACCCATTTTTAAAAATACCCTTTTGCTTCACTTTTTTATAATAATATTTTGCCTGTATATAGCTCAGATCTCGCAGAGGGCAACAGAATGTTTGAAATATAACTTGAAGTGGTTTATCTATGCTCCAAAAAAAAAAGGGGAAATTTTTGAAAAAAACCTTTTTTTTTTTCAATGGGTAACCTGAAAAAAAAGTTTTTTAAAAACCGTAGTTGAGTCTCTGTAAAAGGTCTGGTATGTACAAGCAAAATTATTATAATAGAAGCATTTTTCAGAAACGGGGAACATATTGATAAAAAGTCATTCTAATTAATTTTTTTTCCGAAATTTGTTTTATATAGATAATGTTTTTTTTCAAAATGTCCTTTAAAAAAATTTTTCATGTATTCTAATCTGTGATACTAAATATCATAAAATTTTCCTTTTTTTGCGCTTTTTTAAAAACAAGGTTCCCAACATCGGATAATACCTACACGGTATTCGAATTGAAAATATCATAAATTCTCTATAAAAATGATCGGAATTGAAAAATTCTTTTTGAATTCAGTAGCAGTGGTTGCAAGCATTGTTAATTAGCTAACAGGGAAAAATCGAAAATTTCATCGAGTCTTATCAATTTGATAGTTTATTGCACTCTTTACCGGTGGGCTCCTACAACTTCGGCTGGCATGAAGCACCGTTTAATGAAGCCTTTGCGATAGATCGCTTTTGAACACCAGCACATTTTACACCTTAATAAAGCACTTCAAATTGAGTAGTATGCTTCATATCACTAAATAAAAAAAAAATAAACGTGTGACGTCTCTCGCGTCTTTCTTCTAACATAACTCCTAAGTTCTTTGACGGCCACGATTAATGGCAAAACCTTTCCAACCCAATACCAAGAAGACAAACGGATAGAACATGTAAATGAGATATACTTTAAAAGGATAGAAGCTTTGATGAGAAAGGGGCGGCAAGTTTAGAGATAACTTAGTGTGGAATCATTCGGATCACGAGTTAGAAGTCTTATATCTCTGAAAGAAGGATACGTTCATATAAATTAAATTATAAAGAAGTCTGAATCTTCGTAGCTAAAATTAAGTTATAGGTATTTCCTCAATTGATGAAGGAAGGAGACTCTGCAAAGGTAATATTTTTGTATAGAAGTTAGATGAATCAGTTAATTTATTATAATTAAGATAAATGATCTAGTTAAAAGGATCTGACTTGAATATAAGGTTTAATTAAAAGTAAATTCTGCACTTAAGAAAGTTGTCAATTGTACTAAGTAATATAAGTTATTTTAATAAAAGTTGCATTAAGAATCCAATATAACGCTCTTTGATAATCCCAATAACTCTACCTTACGCGGATCCTAATAGACATAGTCATCACAGGATGGCTATGTCGCAAAACGATATTTACATTGGAATTCGCAGGGATTTGTTTTCCATAGTTTGACTTAGTGTACCCTCTAGCAGACACTTTTTAAACTTTTTTTTCTAAGTAATTTAACGCATCCTTTGAAGTGCCTATTTACAAATTTGAGCACCTACTCGCATTTTGTTACAACTCTGAATAAGTCAAGTTTTATTACAATCGTCCTACATATAATTTTGTAATATAATTTTAATTTTTTTAGAATATGTATAGCAAAATTGAGAAAAAGAAATGATACTTTTTGAAAGAATTATTTTGGTACAAGCCACAAATATGTTTAACCGAAATTTCGATTAGAATTATCTTAAAAAATTTAAAACTATATTTAATGAGCATACGCTAAAAAATTGTGGACGTCAGAATGAAATAGTTAGATATGTTTTTTTTTATCTTAGATATTCCTTTCATTTCAAATAAAAATGTCTATGTTTATCCACTGAATTTCATACAGAAGCTAAAAAACATTTTAAGGCGAGTTGCTCTTAAAAATTGGTAAGAAAAACCCTGTATCATTTACTAATACTCTCTTCCTTAAGACAAAATTATCTCCTTTAATAAGACACAAGAAATTTTAGAAAAGAAATTTTTCAGAAAAAGGTAAAAAGAAAACCATTTGCCTTTTAAAAAATTAACGTAACGATGTATTCTTTTCTTTTTTCATTCCACTTCTAGTAAATGACGTAATAAAAGTTATAGTGTTAGTAGTATCACAAGACAATATATTTAAGTCTCCAGAAGTTGCTTGTTCTTTTATCACGTTGCATTAAATATTTTTGTTTCTTCTTTTTTTTCGATAAAGTAGTCTTCGTAAGTGAAAAACAACTTTTTTTACCAAACTTTTTTACGAATTATTTTACCAAATTGTCCAACATTCCTCCAATATAATAACGAGTTAAGTTTCTTTAAATGTTTTTTTTTCTCTGAAGATTTAAATATTTTTTAGTTGAAAAATAGATTATGTGCTATCAAATTCCTTTTATAGCATTTATCCTTACATTTTAAGCATTAAACGATAAAAGTTTGTAACAAATAATTAGAAATAGAGTATATGGTTATAACAAAAAAAAAATAAAAATATTTAGATCTTACAATGCTCCAATCATGTAATGTACAGTATTCTCCAGTAACAGATCAAATTAATCCCTTAACTGGTTATCCCATACACCGTAAGGGATATTGATAGCCGGACACAGCCATTTTGCCCGTACGTTGTACGGCACTGATATTCTCTTCTTTCTATCTTTCATTTGCTCATATTTTTAATTTGTATAGTGAGACTATTAGTGCTAATGTTTTTATAACCCGCGGTCACTCGCGCCTGTTTTTGCTAACGTCGTTAATCGCGGGGTGTAGAGAACACACCAAACTTTTAACACGTGTATTTAATTATGAAAATAAAATTAAGTCAATGTGATACATATTTATAAAGTACAAGATGTTTTTTTGTGTTATACAAATATAATTATTAAATTTATTGCATACAAATGAGACCAACACATTAACTTAAACTAAACATACAAAATTTTCATTTTAAAACACATAATTTTATATTTTTTATAAACCAGTATATAAAAAAAAAACGTATATACCAGTAATAAATATACTTTATAATTAATGAGATAATGATAGTAGAAAGTATATATATATAAAAAAAATAATATTTTTATCATTTTCCAAACATTCAGAGCAGACTGTATACAAATGCACAACTTCTCGCGGGAGTTCTCAGCCCCTCAGATAAACTTTTGAAGGTCATTACATTCCAATCGTACGAGAAAGATGGATTCCATCAGACCTGAAGGCCCAATGACTTAAAATGTGCAGCTACAGAAAAAATCGGGGTTCTGCGCATTCTTTTTAGAATCCTGGGAGGATTTTCTTGTTGCTGGGGTGTACAGAACACCCCGCGCGAGTGATCGCGGGTTAAGAGACGCAGTTTGTGCAAGGTACTGAAATTCTTCTCATTCGGTATTTTCTTTGTGGTAAAATCGGGGATTTTTCATTGAAGTTAGGAATTTTGAAAATATTAGATAAAGAATAGGGATTGGGGCAAAAGGCAATTTGATGCTAGGGAAGAAATGGAGATATTTCAAAAACGCTGATATTATGTTTGTCCCTATTGCAATGAAAAACGTATTATTTCACCGTAATTCAATTTGTGTTTTATATATACTTTACAAAATCCACAACCGTTTGATAAAGATGTACGAACATGAAATAGAACAGTTGTTCTTGTAAGTATGAGATAAATTTTTTTAAGATATATGAATCATTCTTCATAGCATGCAGTGTGCACTTATAAAAAGCAAACATTTAGGTGTTTTTGTGTTCCACAATTACGAAATAAAAATAAGGGAAAACGAAAACAAAGCATTTTTGCCCTTTTTATAAAGTTAGTTACGTGAAATAAAAAATATGCCTTTTCTGGAACATTTTGGATAAAAAAAGGTGTGTCTGGGGGAGGGGTTGAACATCTTCTGTATGATATCTTTATATATAAAAATTACGTGTCACAGTGATTATCCGCGTGCGCTTGGTAGACTCCGAAACTACTCAACCGATTCTGACATAATTTTGCATACTGTGTGTCATTTCGTCCAACTTAAAATATAAGATAAGTTTTTATCTCAATTTTTGATGTCATTTTTTTTATTACCGGAAATACGTAGAATATGGGAAAATGCACAAAATGTTGGAATGCGTGTGTGCCTGCGGAAGCGGATGTTGTGGACCGAGGTGCATAAAAAGTCGGTGGCCGATGTATTTCGGGGCATGGAATTCGAATTTTGAATTGAATCCCCCAAATACCCGTAACTTGCCGGACAATGCTGGATGATCGTATTTTAGACACTTCTTGGCAGAGCTTTACCTTAAAAGCCATGGAACGTGGAAAACTTGATCACTGGCGTATTTCAAAACGGGCAATCAGAGTCTGATATCAGATATAAGAAATTGTCGCAACTCTGCCGGATTATGCTGGACGACAGTATTTTAGAAGCTCTCTGTCAGGGGCTTACCTTAAGCCTTGGTGCTCGAAAACTTGATTCCTTGCATATTTTGGCCTATTTCCTGGCAATCTGAATCTGATATCCGATATGAGGAATTTTCGCAAATTTGACGGATAATTCTGAACGACTGTCTATTACGCGGACCATGGCATGAGCTTTTCTCAAAAGTCTTGTAGAGGGAAAAGTACTTTTCCAATCTTTTTAAGGGATTGTGAAAGGCAATCCGAAATCAGATATTAGAAATTCCTTTAACTTTGCAGGGTAATGTCGGATGACCCTAATGCCCCTTTCGAGCGACTGAACTTGCAGACTCAGGGTAGATGAAGTAGCTCCATCTAGGATGAGAAACGAGAATCTGGAATAAGGTTTCAGAAAATCTGATGAATTTTCTGGATATTGCCAAACTTAGGTGGAATGGTTTCTCGTTCGAGTCCCATTTGCGAATTTTCATTCCCTTTAGCTGTTGAATTTGCAAGCGCGATGGGCACCGCGTGAGTTTTAGAGTGGAGAAGGAGAATTTGTAATCAGATTTTAGGTGTTCAGGTAACTTTTTTTTATCGAGTTATGCCAGACGAAGGTAATATGCGCGCACAAAGCGGCATTAGTCTAACTTGCAAACGTAGCTACTCTAAAAGTGGAGTTTTGAGACTGCCGATTCGAATAATTAATCCAAATTGAGAAATTCCAGTGTTAAATAATGCATGACGACAGTATTTTAAGCGAACCATTGCAGGTGCTTACCTTAAAATTATTGGATTGTACAAAGTGCGCTCTCTCTCCCGCGGTTTTCTGGGTGGGGAACAAGAATATGAAATCAGACTTGAAAAATTCCAGTAATTTTGCCTTATAATGCCGGATGATAATACTGCTAATCCTTTCAGGGACGAAGCTTGCAGGAGCAGGGCACCAAAAGAGGGCACTAGGTGCATCTCGGGATGGGGAACAAAAATCTGGATTCAGATTGCAGAAACTCCTTGAATTTTTCTGGATATTGCCGTAATGAGATCAGATCACTTTACGTTCGAGTCTCGCGTCCGTATTTGTATTCCCTATAGCTACTAAACATTCAGGCACAGCCTTACGAAAATACATCCTACAGAAAATTGCATTGCCATTTGCATCTTCAGGCATTCCAGTTACTTTGTTAAATGCTGGACAAATGCGCATTCAGCATTCCCGCTGCCATTAGACCTTCATATGAAAAAAAATCGGATTGGGTATTGCAAATGAGTTCAATCATAATCTGCAATGAGTGCACTATGGCCCATGAACACTCACTCGATGCTTTGCATACAGCTTTGTGAGATTTAAACGGCAACGAGAAAATATTCGGTGGTGCTGCCCTATTACTGCCCAGTGATTTCCAATAGACAATGCAAATCATTCCTCGCTCTACTTTTGCTCACGAGATTAACGTAAGTTTAAAACAATCGTTTTTATGTTGAAACGTTGAAACACTTCGATAGACCATAAACATACGTTCAATTGCAAGATGATCAATCGGCGAATAATTTTTAACCAACTGCTATATATTGGAAATAGTGAAGTAGAACTGCATCAAAATACACAATGTATCAAATTTAGGAAATTCCTGTACTGTTGTTAAGACAAAAAAAGGACCTGATTGTGTCTTTTTGTGTGTGTGTGTGAATATATGTATAATCATCTAGGTAACGACTGGCTCTGTAATACTGTTACTTAAATAGAAAAAAAATATTGATTTTGGCGAAATAAACTTCCAAGTACAGAATGGTTTTTGAATTTGCAATTTAAATCAATCAAAACGGGGAAAAAAACCTGAATTTTTTTTGATTTCCCCGGGATTATTGGAAATGACACCTACATCTTCGGTTGAAGTTGGTTCACGGGTTCTTCTGCGGAATTTAAATACACTTAGATTATGTAATGGTACACTTTTGGGTTATTAAAAAAAATTAGGGGAATTATTTGAAGCAAACCAAACCCATTTTATTGAAAGTTTAAAAGAAAATCGTCCTTTACTATTCCACGAACCGCAGAATCTGAATACCATTAAAAGTTCAATTTTCAATTTGTTAGGTTTTCGCGTGACCTAAGTAAATCTCAAAGCCAAACATTGTCAATTTGGGGCTTGATAAAATCCATGTTTACCCATTGCATGTATATGTTGCATTTACGTGTAGGAAAACCCCCAAATCTATTTGGAAACAAAAAGACGCCCAAAAAATTTTTCCCCGTTTAAAATTAATTATATAAAATTATTTTGTTATAATTAAATGTAAAAAATAAATTAAAATTCAAAAAAAAAGCTATTAACTTCATTTATAAAATTAAATCTTCATATGTTGTTACTTAGAACTTCAAAATAATTCAGCATTATACTATCCCAAAAAAGAGATGAATAAAATGCAAAATTAAAAAGTTGTTTTATGCTTAAATTCAACCCCCAAAAAATTGTAGTGCAAAATAAATTTGACAAGTAAAAATGGAAAATATTAAATCAACGTATTAAAACAAAGCCACAGCAACGCGTGGCCGAGTCAGCTAGTACATAATATATTTGCGAGTGTAACACAATGCATTATTAAATCGTATTTTTCAAAATAAATAATTAATTCACATATAACTGTTTTCTTTAGTTTTTAAGGTACATACTATTTGGAGTTGTCTTTCAGTCGTGGCTAACAGCGATATAGCACCAGAAACTTAAACACTTTTACTGCAAAATGCTCGGTTAACCAATACTTTATCAAATTTTGACAAATAAATCTTTTCATCGAAATTCTTTTAGAATTCCTAATATTTAAGTTGCACAATCTGAAATTCCTAAAAATATCTAACTAACCGTGTGTCTCACAATCCGAAAATTGTTTTTCTAACATCCATTGGTTTCAAATACAACATTAGAATAGAACTTGATTTTATATTCTAGAAAAATAAATAATAATACATGACAATTCTTTGAAAACAAGGGAGCGAATTTTATTTACAGGTATAAAAATTTCCGAAGAAATATTTTAGGAATTGTATTGATCATATAAAATTTCTATTAAAATACAGTATTCAGATATCTTATGTTAGGTAAGGCATAGGTTCTAAAAAAAGTTAGCTTTTGATTTCACTCATACTATCTTATGACAGAATACAATTTGTTAACCATTTTATCAGAAATAGAATCTGAATAATTTTTCGTACGGACCAAGAAACGAAAAGATTTATCATAACATTATTAATCATTTGTAAAATCAAATTAGAATATTAAATGAGCATGTAAGCGATAGATATACATAATGTCGATATTTGAAAAAACATCCTCATTAAAATTGATATTTATATCTTTACATATATATGATTATCTTTAAAAATTAATTTTTACTATAATAATTAAATAATTTAATAATTTAATTAAAGGGTAAGTACAGTTCACATTTGTTTTAAAACAATACAATAAAATATAAATAAAGCAAAGAAAAAAAAAAAGAAGCCATTTACTGAAATATTTTGTCGTAATACATATAAATAAATGAATAATAATTCCCAAGTTCAATTAAATTTCTACTAAATATTCGTAGAAATATTTAAATTATTATTCCAGAAAGTATGTTTTAAAAAAAAACAATATAATTTAACATTACAAACGCTATACATAAAAATAATTTTTTGGTTATACTATTATCCCTTAGATTTAGTGTTCTCAGAATAGTTTTAGAACCACGCACAGTATTATAATCTTTATTAGAATAATTTGCCTTTCAGAGAAAGGTACACAAGCGAGAAGGAGATCTGCAATATCAACAAAACAGGTAGGCAGTTGATAATTTAAATATTTCAGATTGAATTAGCTATTGTTATGACAATTTATGCAGTCCATTGAACTGTTTAACTCTCAGTTCATTTTGATCCATCGTACGAGAATTTTTCCCAATTAATGTAATTTATGTAGTGATTGAATATATAGGTCTTTTCTCTCTAGATTTATATATAATACATTTAAAAATTATCCGAGATATTTTTTAAACAAATGCACATTTGTATGTAACTACCTTTTTTTTTAATAAAACGTTGTATTCAAGAATAGCGCTTAATATAATATGATTTAATATTTATCAATAGCTCCATCCATCAAACTGTGATAAATTGCAAGCTGAAATACTCGTTTTTCGTACGAGTTTTTTAAAATAAAAAATATATATTATTCTTGATATAATACCAGAATTCTAAGAAGAGTAATACCCGGTACAAAACAATGTATAGAAAATATAAACTTATTCCT
Source organism: Trichonephila inaurata madagascariensis (assembly GCA_019973955.1). NCBI lineage: Eukaryota > Metazoa > Arthropoda > Arachnida > Araneae > Nephilidae > Trichonephila > Trichonephila inaurata. The sequence goes on along the minus strand of BMAV01017933.1, from coordinate 29,613 downwards.
TAATGAGTGCACTTCTTATTTATCAATAATTCTTTAAGCCCTCGCAACGCCACGTAGAGGTCAATTTTCGCATCACCCTTTTTCTAGCGGATCTACACTCCATGAAATGAACATGTGTACAAAATTTTAATTCTGTAGGGGTCTAACAGTTCAAAAACGAAAATATTTATCTGTAACGCCCCTTAAGCCCATGAAACGCCCCTTGGAGGTCTATTTAGGTAATAGCCGGTAACTTCTTTATGGACGGGGATAAAGGGCTACCACATCAAGATCGTAAATTGACTCGTTTATGAGATTTAGTGAACGGCATTGTAAACTTTCTTTAATAATACATATTGACTATTTAAGCCCTTCAATTGTAATTAGAAGAAATTTGTAGATTTAACATGTATTAAATAATTTCCGTCTTTTAATTTTTAAAGAGTGAAATTTAAACAATTTTAAGTGAACCCTATTATTCATTTTAAAAAATTATAACTTGTCTCATTTTGCTTTATTTATTTTATATTGGGTTTGGATTTTACCATACAAAACTATCGAACTTTTTTCGAATTCATTTTACGAAAGGAAAAAAAAACCAATGTATGTTTCTTTTTTTTTTTTTTTTGTCACCAAGAACATTTTTTTGTTGTTGTTATTTTCCACATTAGAGGTATACAATACAATTTTGAATGTAATGAATTTTGTTGCTCTCTTAGAAAATATACACAATTAATGATAGAGCTGATATGACCGTGTTATGAAGCAATACTTTCAAGAAGGATGCATTGTCTTGTTCTTTTGCGCTCACACACACATACACACGCCAACGCACATACACATGCACACACACATACACATGCACACACACATAAACACGCATACATACACAAGCACACACACATATAAAACCCCCAAAAATAAAATTTTACTTAAAAGTAAAACCCGGAAATTTTTTATTATCTCTATGTTTTTAACAATTGATGAAGCATTTATAGCTAATTTAAAGCATACTTTAAATATATTAACATTTTTTTATCAGAATATATGTTTCTCAAAATGTATAATGTATTTTCACTGTAATATACTAAAAGATATGATTGTTCAACTAGTCATGAAAGTACTTGAAAAGCATAATCCAATTTATAGAAAGTTTCCCCATATTCTGGGATACTACCATATCAAAATGCCAACCCATGAGTCTCTTAAGTTGCAAAATAAAAAAGGAACGTAGAACATCATTGGTTTTTTTGGGCCTTTTAACAGTGCCACGGGTAGCATTTAAAAGTATCCGGCTACCTGTAATACAAATTAAATTATGTGGAATGATCTCTAATAATGCTCTAAATTAACTGTCCATTGATGCATATACATATCAAAATTTAATAAAGACATAATTGTGTGTGTGAAAAGAAGTGTTAAATTTTGATCAAATGTTTTGCTGTATACATACAGAACAGAGCATACTTAATCAGATAAAATAAAAATTTTGAGTTCCCTTTTCAAAAATAATTTATTGCATGATTTCAAACATTCAAACATTAAAGTATCCAAACATATTCAGCATTCATTTTTTTTTAAAAAAGCATACTAAAACATTATAAATGCGTTTTTTAGAAATTAATATCAAAAATACTAATATTTAACTAATAATATTTTTCAAAAAATATCTAAATTTTACAAAAATCACAAGTATAAGTGAAATCTTAGCAATATTTTTGAAGAAATTCAAGGCCGTTAGAGAAAAAAAGGAATACACATGTATAAAGTATATGTTTTATTTAAAACAAATTAAGCAAAATGTAAAATAATGTAATTAAGTTTAATGTTTTTTTAAAAAATTAAAAAAAATTTTAGCGCTGATCAGTAAATATGATGAGATGCTACAATCTTTTGAAAGTTCCTTAAAAAAAGGTTCAAAAAACCCGAAATTTTTCATACAAAAGAAATTTTCAAAAATTAATTCTCTAGAAAATAATGTTAATATTTGGGGTTAAAAAATTTTTTAAAAAATACTTTATAATATTTAGAATTGTCAAACCCCCAATTTTAGATTTTGGGCGGGAAAGCCCCCTTTTGGGGGGTTGGGTCTCTTCCGATTTTCCTAATTTTATAAAATTTCCAGTAACTTGGCTTCTAGGTAGCGTAAAAAAAAAAGGAATTTACCCAAAACCCAAAAGAAACCTAGAAAAGGGGGAAAAATTTAAAAAAATATGTTTTGAAAATTTTGGGGGATTTTTTAAAGTGTCCCGGGCACCTTAAGGTTGTCTTCAGCTAATGTTAAAGAATAGGACCCGGATTCGGATATATTTTTTAAAAAAGGTTAAATAATAACTATTTGGATATTTAATGCATTTAATGCATCTGTGTTATTTTATTTTTGGTTAAAAAATTAAAAAGGTTTTAATTTAATTTTTTTTTTTAATTAAAAATTTTTTTATTTTTGTTTTTTAAATTTAAATGTTATATTAATTTTGTTAAACGATACTATTCACAAGCAATGCCACCCCTTACGTTGAAGTGGGGATTCAATGGGAAATTGGGCAAAAAACTTGGTGGTGGGGGCCAAGTTTGTATCATTTTTTGGGGTCCAAATTGGCAGCCAAATTGGCGACTTTTTGGGAATTTTTTGGCGTAATTGGGGACCATGCTGGTGAGTTCGGGAATCTGGGTACTTCCAAAAAATTTGTGGGAGATCCATTAACGTCATGTTCAATGGCCGGGGGGGGTTATATTTCTGGAAGTTTCTCCCCCCCTATTGAGATTCCCCCCGGGCCGGGGGCGCAGGTCATCTTCATTAAACTAGCGATTGGGGTCGGCTGTGCTTGTGAACTACTTTTCGTGTGCTTTTTTCCCTTTCGTGTATTTTTTAAAAAAACCCTGAATTGTGTTTGAGTGCTGTTGAAGGTGTGAAGACCTTTAGAGATTTACTCTGTGAATATTGCTGTTGAATTCTATATTTAAAGGATTGGATTTTTGATAATAAATTTAATTAATTTGTTTAAATAACTGTTTATTTTCTTTGTGATTGTTTTGCATAAAATCCTCGAGCCCCGGGTCTAAGTAACAATACGTATATATATATATATATATATATATATATATATATATATATAATCACTTATTTTATCATACTACTCATTTTTATTCGAGTTGACACAGTTTTTTATTTATAAAATGTGTTTCGCATTTTTCTCCTATACCGTATTGCTAAACGAGATCTCCCTTTACATGTTAAAAGAAAAATTTAACTATTTATGAAATATTTTGAAATTTCAAAACCACTACATTATAACAAATGTATTAGTTACAATGTCATAAATGTTAATAAAACATGAGGCATTTTTTTTCTGTGCGAAAATGTGCTCCGCGTAAAGTTTCTGCTCTCGTACTTACGGCGAAATCAGTCTTAAACGAATATTTAGAAAGCTCCTTATACATGTACTGTAAATATAAAATGATTCTTTCATCACACTTGATATACTTAAAAGTAAAACTATTAAAGATATAAACATATTTAAAATTTTAAATGCAAACACACACACACACACATTATATATTCTAGCATGAAAAAATAGTTAATAATGAATTAAAACCAAGATATTCAACGATGGTAATTTTACCTGTTGGAAAATATTATCATTGTCCAGCACTTAATCTGAATCATATAATCTCGTTTTGATCGTAAATGAGAAAGAGTTGTATTCCATACACAATGACAGACACAGTCTAATCCATATCCAACTGCATTAACATGGAAAAGAACTTCGACTAGAAAATTTCAAATACCGGTATGTGCAAACATCGAAATAATAATTAATTCACTGAATACAGAGACTTCATCGCTGATGGCAGAAAATAATATTCAAATAAACGGACTGTAAATTTCTTCTTTATTGAGTTGTGTAGCTTGATTGTAAAGTTATTCACCCAGTGAATGCCACGAAACGATGTGAATTCTGAAATTAGGAAAAGTCATTACTTGTGTCTAGTGATAATACATCAGTTAAATTTAATAATTGGGATGAAGACTGTATTTTTTGAAAGAATTACATAACAGTTATACACCCTTTTAAAGTTGTATATCCCTTAAAGGGCCATTTATTAAATTCCGACTATTAGCTCACACTCTGTCTATATTTATTTATTTATCTTGGTGGAATTTTCAATCGATAATAAAATACATTTTAAAGCACTCAATTGAGCTAAACTTTATATACATGATGATTTTGGATGACAATACAGTAATTTAATTATAATTAAAAAAAACTACTTGATTTAAACTAATTATTCAAAGAATTACAAATACAGTCACACTGGCATCATTTTTGGCAACTTAGTGACCATTTTGGCGACTTGTGTCAAAACTTGAAAAGGTCTTTCCTCGCATTTGAAAGCGCTCATTTCAGCTGAAATTTTCTATACATTATTGTTTGGGGTAAAAATAAGATAATTGAACTATTATTAATTAAAGTTAATTGACTGAAACTAATTATTCAAAGAATTCCAGATACAGCCATGTTGGTTTCATTTTTACTGGTTTCTGACGCCATCTTAGATTCGTCTTTATTTTTGTAACAATGTAACTGTTAAAACAAAGACAAAATTCGGCGTCTAGAACCTGCTTTTCATTCAAACTAGCCAAACCGGGTTTGCATTGTCACATCAGTGTATACAAATCATGCTCTCTTTCAATTCCTCTCTCTACTATTAGTTCAATCTCTCCTATATATATATTATATATATATATATTATATATATATATATATATATATATATATATAGTATATATTTTAATATATATATATATATATATATATATATATATATATAATATATATATATTATATATATATATATATTATATATATATATATATATATATATATATATATATATATATTTATATATATATATATATATTTTATATTACATACCAATAAATAATCTTAGATTACAGCCATATTTAAAAATATTAATACTTTTGAACATGAAAATAAAAAGATTTATTCAGTCTATAGTTTAGATTTGAAGATCTTTCTAACTCTATTATTATTGATGATATGATTAATATACTTGTAAATTTACATAAAGATAACTTATTTAATTAATGTTAATTATGATAGATTTAGTTCACTACTTAGGTTTGTACTTAAAGAGAACCATGTTTATTATAATGGTAACTATTATCTGCTGATTAAAAGTTTGCCACAAGTTAGCCCTGAGAGCAAATGTTTTACCAATTTATATTTACATTATTTTGAAAATAGTTATATTAATAATTTGTGAAATATTACATTTATCATTAGTTAGATGGCATAATCATTTTTGACAAGCAAGTCAATTTTATACCTAATACTATTTTTATCCACAATATCTTAATTTAATACAGATAAACGGTAACAACAATGAAGCAAATTTTCTTGATATACATATAAAATTAAAATAAAATGTAATAATTTCTAATATTTATGATAAAAGAGAAGAATTTATTTTCAATATTATAAAAGTTCCTCATTGGGAGGTAATTCATGTTTTCTATATTCAAAATTTTTTTTAATTATATACAACGTAATAAATTTCTAGTGTCAAAAATCGACATTATAAGTAATTTAAACATTTTACAAAATTTTGCTTAAACAGAAATACCAATTAATTTTATTAATGTTATATGAAAATAGCTATTAAAAATAGTTGGAATAAATTTGGATTTTATTTTTACTATAAACTTAAATATTTCATAGTTATGTTTCCCCATAATTCATATTAGAAAAAATTTTAATTATTTTTATTCATATTTACTCTAGTGTTATTGAAGTTATATATAATTTGAAACTCTTATTTATTTTTTTTTTTTTTTTTTACTTTTTTGTGCCATTGCGCCCTTTTTGTTTTCTGTTTGGGGGTTGAATCGGTTAACTTTTTTTCCCTCAGTTTGGACGGGCCCCTTTTTAATGTTTTGGTGTTCCTCTTCGTAATTTTTTCTTTCCCTTACTTTCAAAAAACTTTTCCATTTATTTAAATAAAAGGGGGAAAGGGGGTTCGTGGAAAAAAATTTCAACATTCTTTCTATAAATTATTTCAACATTATTCCAAAATACAAGTTTATTTTTACTCACATCCATTTTAAATTTTTTAAACTCGGTTTTTTCTGTGTCCTTCATTTGTGATTTTCCTACGTTAAAATTTTCTCAAATTTTCTCGTTACCCATCCCTTCAAAATAGGAAATTGACTTTAAATTTTTTTAAAATTTCTTTTTAAAAGGGTTATTTAGGGGGCTTCTCAAAACATTAAAACCCTTTTGCCCCAATTTTCAATTTAATTTTCGTCCCCCTCCTCTATACAACAAAATATATTTACCAAAATTAAAATTTCTTTGGGGGAAGGCCAAAAATGACTTAAGTTATAAACCATACAAATTATTGATATGAATGTTAAATTTTGTATATAATCTTTTGGAAAATTTCAAACAAAATTTTTTGGGAAGTTTCGCTTTAAAGGGAATCAATTCGGACCCAAAATTCAATACCTTTTAAAATTTTTGAACTTAATACCGAGATACCGGTTTTAATACCGTTAGTAGAAATTTCAGATAAAAGAAAGAAAACACAGGTTTGTTTGTTTTTTATATTTGCTAGTTTTATTAGAGTGTAAATATCACAAAAGATAATGTGCAACTTATAAAACATAACAGTATATAAAGAATAGCAAAAAAGTAAGGGAACATCTTATTTATTTAAATCACAAAAAATGTGTTTATATCACTATTCAATTTGTGGTACTATTACAAATTTTTGAAGTGTGATCTTAAAAAACATAATGCATCCATTGTACTGTTATGAAGCCTCGAACGTAATTTTGTGCAAAAATTATCAGCTGTCGGAAACGCTCTTTCGGCATCTACGCTCGTTGGTAGTACAGTTAACAATGCGCGACACACTTTTTCCTAGTATATTTACCTTTAAATCCTTCATCATCAAATAATTGATTTCTCATAGGATGGTTTTGTATATAGCTGATTTCTCTATTTTGTTTTGGTTTGTAGATTTTTTTTTCATATTCTAGCACTTTTATTGTTCGTACGATGCAACTTTATAGTCATAGTCTAATTGATTTCACCTGTTAGGGAGACATAAAAACAAAAACGTATACTATTTTGCTATGTTGGCGATCCCTGAACATATAGTGGAGTCAATTTTAAAAATTTCTAGTAAAAACCGAAAAACGTTATTTAAACTTGTGAATACCGGTATTACAAAATTGCATAAATGGCTCAAAATACCGGTATTGCAATCCATATTCTTAACATATGAATGAAATAATGTTAAAATTCATTGTGCAATACTGAACATTTATAAGTATACTATTTGTATTTATTTGTGTATATTTTTTTTTGTTTTATTTTTTATTTCGTCAGGATGTATTTTCATTTGCTTCCTTTCAGTTAAATAATATTTTTTAAAATCTTTCATTTTCAACTTTTTGATAGGCTCAAGCCTCTGGTAGGATTATCACGCCCCTTCTAGGGGGGTGCATCCCACAATTTGAAAAACGCTGGTGTATTGAAATAATTTTGGAAATGATATTGGCTTAAGAAAAGAAACTCATTTAGGTTATTCATTAAAATTTATTTGATTTTTAACACCATTTCTATCGGGGGTATGTATATGACCATCACTCATTGAGGGCTATTAAAAACTAGGAAACTTGATGCTTTTTATTGTAAAAAATATGTTTATCAAACATCACAAACTGGAAAAATATTTGTATATAGTAGCTTTTTTTAATTCATAAATGAGATAAATTACAATAATATTTTCCACGATATTTTGGAAAACACGTATATATACACATAACGGGATATCGCAAGTTGTGCACACATGTCGTGCCCTCTTAGCATAGCATGAGAGCATAAACAACATAAGTAGATCATACACGGCAGCCCTTGTGTATATTCCCTAAAATTGACATATATTTATATATGTATCAAGTTTATTCATTCCAAAATCATCTGGAACAATTTTTTATTGATCTGGAAACTTGTGAGTTGTCCTATCATGTTTGACTTCAAAATCCTGAAATAAATTGACTTTGATATCAGGATTGTCAGGGTAGATGAAAACCTAGTTGGTCTTAAAAGCCCATATATCTTCTTCATAATTTCCCCAAATTAAATGAATTAGCAATACCTAGATCAATAGGAAGGTAAAAGCTCCGATGCCACCATTTACAGAACCATCGTCCAATTTCATATTGATCTTAAAGTTGATCAGTGATCTACCCTTTCCATAATCCACAAAAAATACGCGAAAAATAAACGAAGGAATGAAGGGTAGTACGCAGGGGAAGAATTGTTTCAAGATATTGACCTCTATTCCTAATGATGCTATTTTGTGAAGGGGGTGACAGGGTGCGCGTAAAGATTTATTACTGTAAAAAGTAATACAATTCTAGTGAAGTGCACTCACCATGGACTTAAAAAGGGTTAATATTGGTTATATAATATCAGATTTAAAAGAGAATTATATACTACATATACAATTAATGTTTATTTATAGAATGGATGTTTTTAATGATTTTATGTGATATAACTCCATAGTTAAGAAAATATAGTTTTTTCCAAAGAAACGCACACGTATTGTTTTCTACATACTTTCTTCCACTTTCCATAAATAGACTTCTACTCACCTTTTTTATCTTTAAATCCTTAAAGAAGAGATTCTTCTGTCGAGTCTTAGAATCCTAACATCGAACTTTACGCTATTACATACCAAAACGTACCAATGGTCCTCCTGAAGCTATAAATGCAATTTAAAACTGGGTTCTGGTTCCATTTTTCAATTTCCATGTTGAAAAACGTTAAATTTGATTCCAAATAATTTCACTTAATTAATTTCAATTAAATTTATAAAACACTGATAAAAAAATCAAAGTAAGGAATGTTTTTTAAAATTTTTTTTAAAGAGCCATATACTATTAATGCCTATACGCAAATAAGGTATCAGAAGATCACTAAGCTCTTCGTAGACACATTTGCTACGTAGTGGATTAGGACGTCATAAGGCAATGTGACGCTGGGATCACGCTTGTGTAGAAATACATCACTTGTTCACTGAAGCTTGTAGCGTAAAGAATCTTTGAAAAATAGTAGGTTAGCCCAATCCTTGTTTTTGAACTTCTTTGTTTGCACTTTTATTAAAGGCCTGTCGTCATCGTCTAGTTGATGCCGGAAGATGGCGGATAGTTGGAATACTTGATACGGGCTAATCTAAGCCTACCTCTTAAAAAGACCTTGGTGTTTCAAAAACTCTTGTGTCCATTCAGTGAAAACATGTCGCGTAGACAGGAATAATGGCTCACCGACCTGGTGAAGGCCATTATTTGAGAGTTTCAGCCAAAAGAGTTAAGTCTGCAAGAGTGACATAACTATCTCACCACCTGTATAATGCATGAACATCCATTTCACGGATAACAGTCACCCAAAAACTTAATTCAGGTGACCTGCAATCTGTATCCCTCTGACTGGGAACCGTAAAAATGACAGTCTAGTTGGTGCCGAGACCACCTATATTGACCTGAACATGATTCGAGCTGGATTTTCTCAGTGAGAAGTCGTGATTCAGTCTGGACAATGGCTCGAGTTATGTTCTCATCTGGAGATAATCCAGGTGTTGATATCGGCTCTCTTATATTGTCAAAGAAACTACTATAGTCAAAGTGGTCATATAGTCTGGTTAGGCATCGTGACAGACGAGTGTATAGACTTTATTAAGTTCTATAGTGGTGCTCTGAGGGGTCAGTGGTACAAGAATGAGATCCTTGCACCCTAAATGAATCTTTTAAGAGGAGCATATAAAACAAATTTTATTTTTATTGCAGACAGCGCACGCTCCCACAGGATGGACACATACCTCCAATTAGAGGTTATTCAACGACTTGAGTGGATGGCGATGCCCCTTGTTCGTAATCCGATAGGACACATGTGGGATCTCTTTGGACATTCAATTGCATTTCGAAGGTCCGCTTCAAGAATCATTGATGAGCTAAAATAGGCATTGGTGCAAGAATGGGTGTGTTTGCCCCATGACCTTGGTAAACAGTATGAAATACAGATACAAAAGTTGTGTAGCTGTTAGAAGCGATCATACACCTTATTAAAATTGTTTTTCTCTGACTGATAGGGTGTCAGTCAGCTGCTGTGCTGACAAGTGACCGGTTTCTTTATTTAGGGTGCAGGTTGTGCCTATTTTGTTTTCAGATGTATTAGTCTTATTTCGTATGATATATTCGCCAAGTTGGGTTTAATTTGCTAGATTTTTGTTGCAAAAAAAAAAAAAATGTTTCCTTTTCAATTGTTTTTGCTAGAGTATTTTTAGTTTCATACGTATAATTTCAAGGGTTTAAAGAGTTAAACAGTATTTTATAAACCCCTTTTCAGTTAATTAGAAAGTATTTAATAATACTATTTCTTCTATACTCCATGCACCTGAATCTATATAAATACATAATTAAAAAAATGTAAATCGTATAATAAGAACTGTTTTTTTTCCTGAAAGTATATTCGAAATAAAAGTACTTTAAATTTCTCAAAGAAACAGTCAAAATCAAACATATTTCGTATGATTTACATAACATACTTGTGAGTTCAACAAATTGCATCATTGTACTGCATTTTACAAAATCAAAAATGCATTTACATATTTTTTCATCGAGTGTTAAAGTCAATTTTATTTGATTTTGCGATACAGTTCTAGCTTAGTTATATAGCAATATAAAGTACACAAATATTACAGCAAATTTCTACTAACACAAATACTTTAGAAAAAGTTTACCAAATAAACTTTTTCTATTGGATTTTTTTTTACAATTCTTGATATTTACTGTTGCAAAATCCTGTAGAAACCTAACTAACCGTGAGTCTCACAAAGAGAAAACAGTTTTTATAACATTTATTGATTTTTCAAATCGAACATTCGAATGAAACTTCATTTTATATTCTGCGAAAGTACATAGTTATATATCTTTGTTCTTAAAAGAAAATGGAACAAAATTTGTTTATAAATCCTTAGAAAGATTTTATGAAGTGTGTGGATGCAATATAAATAATAATGAGCAATATTTAGAAGAAATGTTTAAAACTGCACATGTGCGCTCTGATATTTCTATAATTTAAAGAATAATAAAGCGATCTTTCAAAAATTAAATTGTTATAAAAACTGTTACAATATATTTAAATGCGTTGTAAATGTCCAAATTTTTTTTTATTTATTAAAAATTATAATTAAATCATATCAGATGATACCATGAAAAAAAAAAGGGTTATGGTTTTCCCCAGTTATTACAGGAAGTTAAAAATAATTGTTCGAGTAACATAGTAAAAATAATGCTCATAAGATAACAAGTATTAGAAGTGGTCATGGTAGCCAAATAATAAAAGTCATGAACTCGTGACTAGAGAGGTTTTTGTCGAGTTCTGCTGCCAGTAAAGACCCGAAGAGTATAAAGACTATAAATGGTAAATGTGTTTCCAAAGTCTTAAGTTGGTGTGATGCAATAGTTTGGAAACTGTGCTGAGATTAACCTAGTGGTTAGAGCATCGGACACTAAACCGGAAGGCCTGGTTTTGATGCCCGATGCTACCAAATACCCTCCGAGTACACATGGAGTACATGCTCGTTAAATCAGTGAGTTCGAGAGTCTTGTGAGCTGAATCAAGAGTGTAGGGGACGGAGAATATTTCCCTTTCCCTAAATTGTGGATGTGGAGATTGGTGGTGTCGCCATCTATCGTCTCTTCGAGAATTTCTCCGATCTAAATCGTACTGTCACCTGCATGGTGCTCAAATCTAAGGCCAACGACAGGTGTATATACAGCCCCTTGCCACGATGAACTTCGTGGGCCTCGATCTGACTACGTCAGACAGGCGGCATTAGAAACAACAGTTAAGAGACTGGTTTGGCGACTCAGGTGTTTTCCTCGTCACTTTGCTACGGCTGAGAGTTATGAAATCTGTTGCCGATAAGCCTCATGTTCTATTAAAATAAACAAAAATAAATAATAATTAATAAACAGTAGATGAATTAACTAAAGAATAGTTAGCCTAGGAATCCCAATTTTACAATTTCAAATATTTGCAGACAAATTCCCTTTTCTTGATAGTTGATGAAGATGATAGATTTCTTGTAATTTATTTGTAAAATTTGAATAAAGTTGAATCAGATTAGATAACTGGAAACTAGATGAAATTACAGTTTACAAAACAGCGAAATCGAACGCAATAACTGCTTCACATTACTTGACCATATATTTTACCACGAATGAAAATTTTCCATATTTTTTACCTAAAGTTATCCTTTTATCAAAGGTTCTTAACTCAGAGATAAAAAGAAACATATTTGAGGGATATGTTCAATCCTAATCACAATCAAACGGGAAATAAAAGTTATACCATCTTCAAGGAGTGTAATAGGGGACAATTTTATAAACAAACGATTAAAATATGCAATTAGTGAGAAACATTTTCGAGTAACATACATCCAGGTTTTTTTTTAAACTGTAGGTACGTTCCTAAGAAAACCATGCAAAAAAAAATTATAAAAAAATACAAATTACATGTGCTAAATTTTGGGATATGTTCCAGAATTTAAAGAAAATTATGTTAAGAGGAAATTTCTCTAAATATTTTCGCCCAAAACCATTAAGAAAAAGTAATAATGCAATCCATGTTACATATTCATATAATAGGGAAACAAATCATTTTCATAAGGTAAAAAAAAGCTTAAGCTTAAAATCCGGTGTCTATAACTAAATACAACACATAAAAATTCAAACTTGAAGTTAGGAATAAAACAACAAACTAAGAATTATGCATCGCTGTTTGAAATTCATCCTGCACGTTCATGACGAACTGGGTCAAAACTGTTATCATCAGTAAATGTGCAAGATATGTCTAGCATAACTGTTGGTTTAAATTCAGATGAAGAATTTTGTCCATTATTAACGACCTCAAATGTTTCTTTTTATTGTTGCTGCTGCTGTTACAAAGTCTATTATTAGAGGCATTTTTTTTTTGTTTTTCAACTTGCTTATACAAAAATGTATAATACACAAAACGTATGATTACGTAAGAGTTTAAAACATGTTTTATGTCAGGATCATGAGTAAGATAATGTATTTCCATACTTGAAGCAAATTTCGTGCCCTCGCGAATTAAATCACCTGCTATTGGCTGAATGTTTTCTTCGACTTAGTCATTATTCACTTCTTCATTATCATAAACTGTCATAAATTCGATCAAATCGTCCTCATCCAAAGGGCACGAATCCCCAAATTTTTTCGGGATTCGTGATAGAAAAAAAATTGTGAAAAAAATCACAAAATTTTTTTTCGTGTACCATGCTATTTCAAAATCGTATAAAATAAGATGTAAAAAAAAGAGTTGGTGGTATGGTATTGCACCAAGCAGGATATATTTAGTTTCAGATATCAGAATTATCCTGACTGTAAAATTTTACAATGAGGAAGCTATTTCTATCCCTAAATATATAGTTTGATATATAAATTTGACTTTTTTTTTGTGAGTTATTAATTTCTTTAAGACATACAACCTTTAACTTCACCAAATTATAAAATGACAGAATACATTTAACGTAATGAAGCTCCTAAATATAAAAACTAGAATTCAGTATAAAATCACACAATTAAATTGCCATGCATGGTGTCAAAGAACAAATCCTAATGAATCTCGTTTATATGAGAAATAGTAAATGACAATCTTTCTGCTCTTGTTTATCGATAGATACAGTTATATTACCAAGTCGTATTTATCTTTAATATTTGCTACCTATTCTCCTGGCACCAACTAATCAATGTTTCTGTTATGCTTGCCTTATTTAGTTTCCTTCCAATAACTTCTTTCTTTGCATAACCTTTGTGAGAGTATTTTGTATCCAGTTAATTTGTGGGGTATTTAGAGATTTAATAAATTTATTGTTTCATTAATGCCCTGAAAGGAGGTGAAGGTTCAAAAGAACTACGGTGCTTCCATGCCACCGAACTAAAACTACAATAAATTTATTAATTAGAATATCTCTCTGTGCCAAACTCTAGTACATTAATTGAACTTTTTCACTCACAAAATTACCAATGTTATTTTAAATTGTGAGATGCTAATTACATTAATAGTTAGTACAGTTTAAATAACTTTTTATCAATATTCAATCCTTTAACTATAATAATTTAGTTTTTTTTTCTAATGTGGCTGCGCATTGGTATTTTAACCTTTTCAGGCCTTATTTCAGTGATATTAGCATTCCACAGGAGCTAATATCACTTTTTTAGTGCGGCACAATATAGACGATACCAATTGCCGCACGTAATTTTGACGCCCAGTTTTTACTCCAGAGGGAAGCACCTGAGCTCTGACGATGCGAACTCGTGCTAGGATTTAGTTTTGCCAACAAACACTCTACGAATCTTTTACATGCCGTATAATCAAATGACATGGCTGCTGTCAATTTTCTACATCATGGAAATCCACCGACTTGGGCTGGGGTCGAACCCGTAACTTTCGGTGCAGAAGGTGAGCGACAAATCAACCACGCCTAATTTAGTACATTATATATTAATTTATTTATTAACTGAAAAGTTCATATTAGTGTGTTTGGAGATAAATGGTCCAGAGATATTCATAAACTCAGCAAAAAAATGTATACTCTATCAAACATTAATTCGCTGATATCTTATTATCCAGCAATTAGTGAAAGAAACAATTAGTGAACTTTAAACAATAATTTTAAAGAACCACAACCAAGTGAATTACAAACTTAATACAAATCTAAACAGTAGTTAATAAACGAAAATTCCCGTGTATTAACCCAATTCGCCAATTCTAAATAATCAATAATCAAAGTCAAACTTTACACTTTTAAAATCTCGCAAGATCCTCGCCTTACTATTAAGATCTCAACATTCTCACTTGCATTAATGATCTCACATTACAATTCATTTACATCGCATTTCAATCACATGATTTACATTAAACACATTATTCTCACATTTAAAATCCATATTTACATTCTCAATTGCATCGTACCCAGTTTACATTTACAGTTACCATGCTACTTCAACTACATTTACGATTTCATCATCGCTACTAAACCCACGTTAGCTTAAATGCAACTTAAATCTGAAAGTAGTAAATTCCTCCAAGCGGGTTCTAAAGAAGAGAATGCACGAAATAGCTGTGTTCGTTCACGTCACTTTAAAACACGTTGAGAACCCTCTAAAATACTTCTTCACAAAAAGCCCTAGTGACGCATGCGGTACTATTATGACCATTAGCTTTTATTGTATTTCATTTAATTGTACCCGATTCTCACATTTACAATCACATGATTCACAAAGGACATCGAAATTCCTAAATTTTGCAACATTTACAGTAAAATTAAATAACATTTCAATTCAATTTAATACTATTTAAAATTTTCATCATTTGTATCTAGTTGCTTTTATACATATGATTAAATGAAATTCACATTGTAAGTATTTGATTATCTTTTTATAGAAAGGTTCTAGAAGCAAAAATAGCTCACAATTTAGAATTTTCATTAGTTTTAATTTAAATACGTTATTAAACTTAATAATTTCAACGAAATAATTCAAGAATTTATATGCAGTACTATTTATGATCAATTAGTTTTATTGTATTTTATTTAATTGTGCCATATTTTTAGATTTAAGAATACATGATACACAAAGGAGCATGCACTTCCTAAATTTTTTCTTAGCTATTTACAGTAAAATTAAATAACCAATTCAATTATCGTTATTTTAATAGGTATTAAAATTTTTTTATTATTTGTATCCTAGTTGCTTTATACTATATGATATCAAACTGAAATTCACTATTGTAGTTATTTTGATTATTCTTTGTTTTGATAAACATTGTAGAAGTGAAAATAGCTCTATTTAAAATTAATTCATTATTTTTACTTTCTCTTTGTTATTAAATTAATAATATGGTGCAAAGAAACTGATTTTAGGAATTTTTATATAAATAATGTAAAAAGAGTTTGCTGTAGAATTAAAAAAAAAGTATTTACTCTTCGTTGTTATTTCTTTGTTACAAGTAATTAACAATTCTAGATGAAAACAAATAGTTTTATGATTCAAAAATACGTATTTTCCCATCTTTCTTTGAACAGAAGGTATGTTGTGTTTATATGCTTTAATACATATAAATAAATACTTATTATGTATCCATTTTGTTCAAAAGTACTTTACTGTATAGATTATGTAATGAATTAATGTACTATGTCAAAAAAATGCTTACAAAATTCAGTTCAGAATACATTAAGTTAATGTGAGTTTATTTGTCTGAAGATTATACATGGCCAAAGTACATTCTAGATTCTAAATATTTTTGAAGGGATTATTTCTAACATAAGGATACTATATCTCGGTGTATTCTTAATTGTAAGAAAATGAGTGATTTAAAATTATACATTTTAAGCTATTTTAATTTTTTTCTGCTTCAAATTAATAATAATTACCTGCTTTCTACTATCATTGCTTAAATTACAGAAAAACAATTAATAAGCTGAGATAAACTTAATATAGATCCTCCCACTTTTACTTATCTTTGAAGACATTTACTTTGTAGAATTATACTCTGCACACACAAACACACAGAATATATATATATATACCTGCTAAGTATAATTCTCTCACAAAAGAAAGTTTAAGCTATCTAGATAGAAGAGGAAGAGAAGAAAATCTCACAGAAAAGGAAATCTTTTCCTAAAGAAACTTGAGATTTTTTTTTCTTCCTTTATCTTTTTTTTTCTAACAATTGGTAACAAAAATTATATTGATCTTTCATTCTGAACTCTTTCTCCCTTAAGCACAATTCCCTTCCATTTCTGAAATGGCATTAACTAATTCATTCATTTAATTAATTTATTTTGGGGCATCCCCTCCCCCCTTTTTCCCTTTCTTATTAGTTGAAAAAAGAATTGTGACAATGCTTACTTTATTAAGAGGAAACTTTTGATTAATGTTTAAAAACCGGTATTTACAGAAAGGAGAATATACTTCCATGGAAATCTACTTCCCTAAAACAAATTAATTCCACTTCTACCGCAAACGAAAAAAAAAAAATGGCATCGATGTGTAAGTTAGAAGAAAAAAGTTTGAAGACAGAATATTGGGACCATGAAAAGAGCTATGCGACAATAATTGATTAGAATAATGTTTATTTATAATTCATTCAAAAGTTCCTAACTTAATCTCTTAGTTAATGATTGTTTTTTAAATTTTCATTGTACACTCTGAAGAAACACGATGGCGACTAACTTCATAACAATAAACTATGGTTAAGTCACGAGGATTTTTACTGAACTGTCAACCCATCTTCAAACTTTCATATCACACCAGCGGGAGGACTGTAAACTTAGACATTAACTTGCATAAGCGCCTCTACACAGCGGGTCTTTAGTGATGATAGGTTTCAAGCCCGAGGCTCTCGACAACGTCAGCCACGAATTAGCACCGTTATCGAAGTTAGTTAAAAAAAAAGAACATTACACAAATAAAAAAATATTAAAATTTTTTTTTAATTTGACGTATTAAAATTTTTGAATCAGATTCTACTTAACTCGGAAGTTAATAATGTTTCCAGACAAAGTAAATGGTTAATGATTGCATTTTTAAAAATTTTAGTAGTCCTTTGGAATTATCGAAGCATTTTAACATTTTGTCCGTTGATCGTTATTAAGAAGAATTTATTTAATCTAGAAGTTAGTTCTATCAAAAGAATCTGAGTTGGATTCATCTTATAATTCCCTGGACTGAAATAAAAACATTTTATTTCCTTTTTAAATTACACAAATCAACTAACCATGCTTTCTTATAGTGTAACATAAGAAGTATAATCATAGAACATTTTTTCCCGATAGGAGATTTTTTTTTATTTCTATATTCATTTGTATTCTGAATATAGTGTTGTATAGATTGTTACCACATTTTTTATACAAGGTGTCCAGGCTTAAACTATCCAAAAGTTATGGCTTATTATCATGGAACTACAGATCAGAATGTAATAAACTGTTCATCCATGGATTTGAAAATCCTCCGCGATTTTTTGGGTCTAGTCCGATTGGCCACACGTCCGTGCATAATTCGGCAATCGAAGACGATCAACTTTTACACTGACTTCATTAGTAAAGATGTGGACGCCACAGCGAAAGGTGCAGTGCGCTCTTAGATTAACGCTATTTAAATTATTCACGCGTGAACAGCGCCGTTTTCCAACAGAATGGAATATTGACCCTCCGACTTCAAAATCAATGCACCGATGGGAGAGAAATTTAAAAGAGATGAGAACTTTGGTATCTCAAACTGGCAAGTAACCTTAATTTTTCGTGATAGAAGACATTGATGATCGTGTGCGAGATTCATTTTTTAGGAGTCCTTATAAGTCTACTAAACAAGCCAGGAAAGACATTCCATTTTTTCGAACACGTCGTTGTACACGCGCGACTGATTTAAATTCCGTTAACCGAAATAAGCACTGCATCTTTTGCTATGGCGTCCACATCTTTACTAATTAAGTCATTGTAACAAGTTTATCGTCTGTGATTGCCGGCAGATGGAACTTGACCCAAAAAATCTCGGAGAGTGTTCCAGTCCACGGATGAACAGTTTATTACAATAGGATAAAATTATATGAGTAAATTCCTTAATAATAAGCCATTACTTTTGGATATTTTAATCCCAGACACCCTGTATTTTTAACTGGGATAAAATGTTACTTTTATTTTGTGTATATTAAAATAAAGACACACATTTTAGTAAGGATTCTTATATTAGAGTTCGATTTTATATCCCTCATATTCATCGCTTTGAACAGAAAAAATAAAAGCTGCAAAAAATATCTGTGTAAAAAATTACACAAAAACGCATAAAATGAAATTTCGGCTAAATTAAAAGGAAATAATAAATCATTTTTAGTAACTGTGCTTAATTAAACTTTTTCTTACATTATACCTCAGACAAAAGCAGTTTTTCAGATTCCCAATTTTCTTGATCGTTTTAACTACAATTCTTTAATGTATGAGATTTTTCTTCCATTTTTTAAAGTGATGGGAAGTTCGAGGCTGTTTTTAAATAAGTAAATTCCGAAAAAAAAACTTGCATAAAAAAAAGAAGAGTTAAATGATCAATAGAACTCAATTAATTAATCTCAGCATGTATTCAGCCAAGAATTGATTAATGATGCTGTGCATTTTTTGAACTTTTTAATGCCCCAAATTTCGAATAATAGCATATCGAAAAAATAATGAAATTAATTAATAGTCCCCTAGAGTATTTAAGCAATTTAAGAACGAAATATTTAGACCTGAGTACATTTATAAATCTACAGAAAAAAAGTTTGTCTTTTGTTTTCAGTTTATGGTTTATATGTGTTTTTGTCAATAAGTTTGTTCATTAACTTATACGAATGAATGGGATAAAAAACCGGATGTTAAGATTTTTAGATAAAATATACGTTCTATAGCAGAAATTCCTTCTATGACAAATTCTTGATTAAAAATAGAAGAATTTGGTAAGCGAATATAATTTGACTCATATTTTTGTAAGCTAAATTAAGTTTTCTTTAAGACATATATAAGGGTAATCTGAATGGAAGTGATACTACAATCGGTTTGATAAATGGTTTAATACATTGATATTCAACCTGCTGCTCACGGGTCGCATGTGGCTCACCAGGTTTTTATAGTAGCTCGGTAATGGCTAAGGGACAATAAAGAAATTCAATTGTTTAAAAACAATGTACTAAAAATTTAATGAGAAATTATATCAATCAAGCAATTACATCTATTAATTTTGTTATAGATTTGCATTTTTTAATTGAAATGTAAACAACATGCTTGGTCGTGGATGAAAGGAAATCGAAAGTACCACTTAAATCAGTAGGAAATGCATAAAAGTAAATAATTTTCTGTGTGTGTTTCATAGAAAGATGGATATAGCATTTAAACAAATGTCAAAAAAAAAAAATGAACTTTAATATTTTGATCAATTTTGCTATGTACTGTGTTGATTTGGTCTCAATGTCCCCCCCATTATTTTTATGATGTGGCCCGCGTTAAATATCTTTCCTGTGTATGTAGCCCGGAAGGAAAAAAAGTACCCCTGGCTTAATGCTATTAATATAAATTTGTATACAAAGGAAAGAAATAATACAGACGTAACAAAAAGGCTTGATAAAGTGGCCTTGTAAATTGAAACAAGTTCACTACTTGATGGATACCTCGGGTGAAGAAGTTCCGGAATTAGATGCGGAACCAATTATCAACAGCAGCTTGGACCTCTTTATAGTCAGGAAATCGTCATCCTGCAGAGCTTTCTGGAGTGCACCAAAGATGTGGTATTCACACCGCGAGATGTACGGGCTGTAAAGAGGATTATCGAGAAACTCTCAGCGGAATTCCGCAGCAGTGTTTCTCACGCCACAGCCATAAGAGGGCAAGCATTATCATTCAAGATGATAACCCCTTCGGACAGTATACCACGTCATCGGTTCTTGATATTCTTTCTCAGTTCATGCAATGGAGCTTATGTAATATGTTTCTTTAAAATTGGCAGATATTTATGAAAAGGAAAAGTAGTATTTCATCTTTCTTTTCAAAGCGGAAAAAAATGGGTAATGATACTTTCGACAAGAACTCTTTATATGCTGGACTTATTGGTGCCTTTTATACTTTAAAATTTCTTGGTACCTTCATTCAAATATTCTTTTTCAACAAAATTGATGCAGTTTTTATGGTTAATACATCGTGGCTTTTATTTTGTTAGATTCAATGAATGGATGAATGAAAGAACAATAAATAATTAATTAAAGAAAATAAATAAATGAATGAAGTAAACATGAACGTTTTTATACAGATTCTAATTTTATTGTTATTATATTTTTTATGAGGATACTTTTGTTGATATTTAATAATTTATCTAAATATTTCAATGTAAATGCACAATGGATACTTATTGCTGATATTTTAAAATATTTGAAAATTTATCAACGTTAATACACGCCATATATGCTGTTTTTCCCCCCGTAGAAACACTATTTTTCTGGAAGGAGATTTATAGGCAAAGCTCGCTTCCTAGCATCAACTTGAAAGATGAGGGCAATCCTAGAAGATGTGTCCAGGGTAACCAGTTCATGACTTTATCATCTTTGGTGACAAATGTTTCGTAAAACCTCATATCACCAAGGATTCATCGGGAAGTCTTTGGGGTTGAACCTTCTAAAAATTTCCGTGGAGCTATATAATGATCAGTGAGTTTAGTTGATCAGTCGAGACCCTAATTCAGTCTTGTGAGTTGACTGCAAAAAAAAGGGAGTGACTTTCTGAGGCATTGTAAAGGTTACTAATAAATAGTGCATTTTTCACTGCTGTTATGTATATACCGGATGTCAATAATTAAACTTGTAATTTGCTAGCAGTCTGTAGCAAAAACTAAGCAACATAAATGCTTGAAAATTGGGTAACGTCAGAATGAAATGATGGGAAATTCATCGAGGGAAAAAACAATGTGTTTCAAAATCCCCACTAAATGGCGTTGCGCAATGTAGACTTTAAAATATGCAAATGTCGTAACCATAGAATTTCTGTGTAAGCAGCAACCTACAGCTTAGCCTTCTGGATCCCCCGAAATCAATATATGCCACTTTTGGGTGTGGGGATACCTCAAGGCTATAGTCTACCTTGATCCCATCATATTTCTATTGGACCTTAAAAAAGGCATGAAACGCCATGTGCGTAACGTTCCCCAGTTCATGGTGCTTCCAACAGTCAAATATGCGATTTTACGCTTCCAGATAGTAGCAGATCATGGTAGACAGCTTATCGAGCATGTTTTGTAAACTTGTGCAGATTATTTACATGTTCTTAATAAAGCTATGATATACGCCAGCTACTGGA
Source organism: Trichonephila inaurata madagascariensis (assembly GCA_019973955.1). Taxonomy (NCBI): domain Eukaryota; kingdom Metazoa; phylum Arthropoda; class Arachnida; order Araneae; family Nephilidae; genus Trichonephila; species Trichonephila inaurata. The sequence goes on along the minus strand of BMAV01017933.1, from coordinate 7,644 downwards.
TGGTTTTTGAAACTCATTGTTTTGTTTTTCCTCAATAAAATTCTCATCATTTCATTCTGCCATTACCCAATTTTCATGCAGTTCCACTGTTTAATTTCTGCTACAGACTGCTCCCAAATTTCAAGCTTAATTATAAGCACCCGATACCTCAATTTGTCTTTATTTAGTCATGTATTCGTCCTCGTTCACTAATTAATCTATTATTATTCTAATAATTGCAGCCCATAGATGCTTTTCCCCACCCAAATTTGTAACAGTGCATTGAAACATTTTATTGCGAATATGGGAGGGTTCAGTATTCTCAGAAAATGTAGAAATATAAAGTAGAAAGTCCTTACTTTTCCCTTCGATTAATCCCTCTAGTTCCTTTATAGCTGAGTTTGACTTGAGTACCTTGCCAAGTGAAGGAATCGTGATACATGCAAATAAGCATTGCTATTTAAATAGATCTAAAGTGAGAAATTAAGAGACGGCGCATTAGAGTATTCGATGAAGTGCTCATTGTTGAGAGTTGATTCTGGCAAGTGCCTGTTACTCTCATTAAGGAACGGCCTTAATGAAGTTGTCGAACGTATTCAACAAGATATTGCAAGGGTCATTGAGGCTCTCGCTCAAAGGCTTCTTAGAAAGATAAATGAACTCTGGATGTTTGGTTTCAGTTCGATTGTTGTCTCTCTCTCATCGCCTCTCCTGAAATATCTCTAAGTCTATCTACTTCAACAATACTGTGAATCTCATTTATTTAGTCATTATACTTTTATTGGAAACAGCCATACTTTACATATAAATACAAAAGTTAATTGCTGTATTCAAATAAAACTAGGTATGGTTTGACACGTAATATATGATATGAACTTGTGTATTGGAGATTCATCCAGGCTTGTATAGTAAATTAAGGTAACCGACTACTTGCGACAGCTTTTTAAAAAAATTGGATACATTGGGATTTCTTCGTGGGTTTTGATTTATTTATTACATTTTAAGAGAAAAATATTCTAAAATTAAGAAAATTAAAAGTAATTATTATTACTAAAATGGGAAAAATTGGTAAAAATTTACAAAAAAATACATAAACGAGGCACGTTATGTACAAAATGTTTATGGAGAAATTTTCAATTTTGTTTTGTTGATTTTCTATTAATTTTTGATATGACCTTCAGGATAAGAGAAATTTTAATTTTTAGAAAAACTAGAGCATTTTATCTTAGTTATTATTTGAAGTTGCTTAGAAAAACAAAGATTATATTCACATGATGGACTGCAAACTTTGTAATAAAACAGTAATAGATAAATCTGAAGGTTAAAACACTTCTACTGTTACACAGGACATACACAAAAAATTCAGTAATTACTTCCAAAAAATTTTTTATTTGTCCCCACATTTGAGCATTTCCAAAAAAACATATTTCGATTAAAACGCATTTTAAAGTATGACATCTTGCGTTAAGTAGTGGCATATGCTTTTACTAAATTACTTGGGGTTTTTTTCTAGAGAACAGAAAATAATAAACGATATTTTTATAAGGCTAATAAAAGGGCCTATAAAATAAAATCATATAAAGAATTGTGTCAATTTTTGGCAAAAGTAGAAATTTTAGGGTAGTCGGATATTTTAAGATCATTAAAAATACATCAGTTCTTATGAAGTATGAATGACTGCGGTGAAATAATAAAATTTTGCCTCAATGCATTTTCTAGGGAAATTTCTCAACATGAAATTATTTTTAAATATTGAAAAATCTAATGAGGATTGATTGGTTAAATATGTGTGGGTATATATTAATTTTTAATAAAATATATTGATTTGTATACCAAAATTAAGAAAACAAAATATTTAGATGTAGTAATGGAACTCAAAATAAAGACCATTACAATAATGAAAATCTTTCATTGATTGAATTTTTAACTGATTGGAAGTATGTAAATGTCATCGCAAAGAAGAAATTTAGATTTAATGTAATAATTGATTATTCCAGAATTTGTTGTATTTCATTCAGACGGTAATCAGGTTAGCATTTGGAAGATTCTTATTATTAATACAATTCATTTAGAATTGAAGTGACAGGAATAGTTAATGTTAATAAATACTGGAATCTAATAAATCTAAAGTAAATGACCTGTAGGTTAAAATTATGTAACGTCGTAAGTAGATAACAAACACAGAAAAATCGTCACAGCCTCATTTTAAATTTAAAACAGTATTTATTTTCTTCATAGGTTACTAAATATGATGTAATAAAGCCCAATAAATATGCCAAGCCGGTGCAGATAGTGTATCTCACAGGAGTTCAATCCTTTTTCCCAAAAGGCACTCGCTCATCTCTCAACGCCACCGGCATTCCTCGTTTCTTATTTCTTTCCGTTCCTCTCCAATCCTTTTCTCTCAGGGCTCCTCTCCAGTTTTCTCCATCCAGGGCTCTATCTGTCGTATCCTAAAAAAAACACTTTAAAACTGCAGGGGCGGGTCCACAACACGCCCCTCGTCTCTTCTCATTGGCTGGCCAAAAAAAAGTCTGCCCTCGTCCCCGGTCCACATTCGTGTACTATTTGTGCGGCAAACACAAACACATTCCTGGTCTGTCTGGAAACTAAGGGCACAATAATTCTTATCTAACTTCTGAACACCCTTATTCATCGCACCACCTGGGTTTTCTGCATTGTCCCAAATTGGTTCCAGTGAACTCATTCTCTCAACACCTGCCATGGCGACCTTGTTCTTTTCAGACCGGCTTCGCCTATTGTCAATGGGGTCCCGGCTTTGGACCATTATTATCTCCTAGATCGGGTGTTCGGCGTTTGCCCGAGGTCAGACAGTAAACAATGACCTCACGGCCCCATACACCTGTCACTCCACATGAACTTGTCCCTCACACCTGTTCGGAGCCATAAAACTTAGAATGAATGGAGGGTGAGGTCACCCCAATCGAAGACGTCACAATTATCTCAACAAACACATTAGTAGTTCGTGGCTCGTTTTTCTTCAACAGTGAAAAATGAAAAATTAATTTCTCCTTTGGAATGTATCCAAGAACTTTGTGATACATGATATAGATGTGAATCGGGTAGTATGGAGTACCATTTACACACATTTCTAAAAATAACTTTACCGGCTTTTGATAAATGTCTCCGTAGATGCTTATAGTCAGAGAGTCTTACAATAAACAATTGTAAGAAATTATAACGTGTCAAAAATAATATTTGCTTCGTTGAAAAGTGATAAATAGAGGGAGTTAAGGAAAATAATCGGGTAATATGGAATATGTGATTTAAAAAATTGGAAAACTAATTAAGACTTCATAAAACGTAGTTATTTTTAACTAAAATTGCCATATTTTTAAGAATATGGGAAAACTATTTCTGTTTACATTTATTAACAAAAGCCACAGTCTAGTTCAGTCAATGTAAGCCTATAGAAAATAGCAGAAGCATTAAATCCCAATTATTCATTCGCCGATTTTTTAGATAAATTTAGCGTCTTTGTTTTCTGATTCTTTAGTTGATGGCATGATGTCTATTGAAACTGTTCCATCAGAAATATAGAAAACAGGTATTAAGGAATATCTAGTACACTGGTGTGCAAAACTTAAGCAACAGGTGGGTTTATTGCCATAACTTCACGAAAAATTATCTGAGAGACATGAAATTCTGAAATGAGGGAGAGTATTATGTACGTAAAGGTTGACGAAAACATCGGCGCTGAAAAAGGAATACAACGCATACGGTATGGAATCAAACAAAAACAAGCTTTATTAAACGCATAGTGTCGTGACTCATGATTGTCCATCCAACAGGAAGAACAACAAGCAGATGTTCCTTAATATGGTATATGCCCTCCCCTTACTACAATGGTTGCTTCGCACCGTCTCCGCATACTCAGAACCAGCTGGTGCAATATTTCTGAGGTAGGGAGTGCCCATTCCTCAATGAACATCTGTTTGAGTTGTTGGTTGTTCTCCGGATGATGTAAGCGTGTGGCAATACGTCTCCCCAAAGCATCCCACACATGTTCGATGGGATTTAAATCTGGGGAGCACGCTGGCCAATCCATTCGAGTGATATCTTCACTTTCCAGCAGCTCCTCAACAGCAAGAGTGCGATGTGGTCGTGCATTGTCATCCATAAAAATGAAGTCTGGACCAAGGGCACCTCGGAAAAGAAGCACATGGGGAAGAAGTACCTCCTCACAATAGCAATCCAAGATTACAGACCCTCTGTCGAAAATGTGAAGCTCAGTTCGCCCGTTCAGCATAATGCCTCCCCAGAGAAGAACTCCAGGACCACCGTAACGGTGTCTTTCCTTGGTGTTACTGGGATAAAACCGGGTCCCGATCTCTCTCCAAATCAAAACGCATTGAGAATCGCTTCTGGTACTGAACCGACTCTCATCCGTAAAGAGGACACGACTCCATTGATCAGTTGTCCAGTTTTTGTGCTCTCTGGCCCACTGTAAACGTTGGCTTCGGTGGCCAACTTTCAACGGGAGGCAGCGTTCAGGACGGCGGGCGAACAGGCCCCCTTTGTGAAAGCGTCTGGCCACAGTAAATCGCGACACTTGTCGACCCGTTGCTGTACAGAGTTTCTGAGAAATGGCGCTCGCTGACTGCTGTCGACCTCTTTTCGCCTGCAGGATGATATATCGGTCATCCCCTGCAGTTGTCGCCCTCGGGCGGCCACCACCAACCTTTCTAAAAGCTGTACATGTGGTTTGGAACGCTTTCCAAGCGCGCGAAACGACACTTTTGTTGTTTCCGAATTCTGCAGCTACACTGGTGACAGTACGACCCTCCTCCAGCTTTCCTATCATTCTTCCACGTGTGAAGTCGTCCAGGTGATTTCTTCTAGCCATATTTCATGAACTGACTCACTGGCACTTGCAGAGAATATGGTGAATTGCGTCTCCGTCCTTCATTTCATTCTACTGTTGAGCAGCGCACGCCGACATCACGCGTTTTGCGTACGCTCACATCGTTTCTGACGTTTTGTTTCTGATATTTGCATACGCATGACGTTTCAACTGACTTACGTGTTCACTGTACTGATTTCCAGACCTCCTTTTCTGCAGTTTCATGGCTATCTGCTAAATTTTTACATTGTTGCTTAAGTTTTGCACACCAGTGTATTACCTCCATAATACATGACACGTCATCTTGGAAAAATAACCTTTAAACGGAAGAACAAAGCATTTCCAGCTAAAAAATGACCACAGTATTACAAATTACAATTATTTTAGTATATATTATGCTTAACTCTTAATCCAAGTCCCATGTGTACTACTAGATTAAAATGTTTGAAAACTTACTTGCAAAAATTTTTGAAAGTCGCAAAACAACACTTTGTTCTGTAGAGGATAGTATGGTAACAATAGGTAGTCAGCTCCCACTCTGCAGTACATCCTCATAGTCCTTCTGCAGAACTTCAACGTGTACCGCTGTAGACACACCGTGTTGGAGGACCGACGCACGTTAAATCAATGTCCGTCGTTTGGTGTGGTGTGGTATTTAGGAGAGAGGATGCCAGCTCAGGCTTTGTCCTCGTCACTTGAAAATTGTTTAAAATTGCGAGGTCCGTAGCCAAAACCTACGAGTAACTGAACAGTGCGACGTTAATATTCGCTCACTCAATATTTAGAAATTCTAGGTTTCCACCCATTAGCAGCTACAGACAGAGCAAAATACTCGGTGTCCCATATTACCCTACTACTTCTTAATACCCTACTCTCATTTACTAATAAGAGGCAGTTCACTTTAGCTCAGTGTTTCTCAAACTGTGGGGCGCGACCCTAGGGGATTGTGATAACTCTACAAGTGGGGAGCGAGTATATCGAAAAGTCAAAAACAAACATTATTTAAAAAAATTATTAATTTACTGAAAAGAAGCCAAAAAAAAAAATAATAATAATAATACATTCTGACGGAGTAAAAAATAAAATACACATTTTCACTGATATAATACACTTATAAATGTATCAGTATTGTATCATGTATTTCACAATTAATTTAACAGTACTAAGTCAAAAACACATTTAAATATTACCAGTAACTTTATGGGCACGTCATAAAATTATATACAAATTTATTACTTATCTTGATACTTTGTATGGTTTATAATGAAAGTCGTACTGTAGATTTTCATCAAAGTTTTATTATTGAATTCAATACATTATTATTGTATGTAAGGGGGCGCGATGAAAATTATGATAGAAAGTTGGGTCACGAGTACAAAAAGTTTGAGAAGCACTGCTTTAGCTTATAGCATTCATGCAAGAACAATTTGAGGTGGAGAAAATTTATGCTGGCAAAAGTAAAAGGTATAGGACATAATAAAATAATTTTACAAGGGGAAGATGATAAAGGTGAGGATAAACCTCACATTTGACATGCATTGTTTACTGCTTTGAATCTTAAATTACATAAAAAGAATAAAATAATCAACTTAAAAAATTCTTTCGGCTTTAGAAATTATATTATTTTTAATAACCCACTCAGAAAATAATGCCTTTGACATTGAAAAATAACATAGATTTTCATTATTAAAAATATAAACATTCCCCAATGAAAGAAATTTTATTACATCTAAAAGTTCAATTCGCTTGATACAGAAACTCCATCGTAAACTTAAAATAAAAGTTCATAGTTATGCATATCCACTTTTACTTCCCCTATAAAAAGTGTCAATGAAAAACCATTGAAGCAGGATGAAATATATACTTCTTTTCGAATACAAAAACTATTTTATTCCTCTTTGGAAGAATGCGTGTTTTACCTTACAATTCGCATTACCTTAAAACTTTTCCACATGAAGAAAGCTTGGAATAATTTCTTCATTTACTAGTACATAAATTTTGCACAAAAGTGTCAGTTTTGGAAATGATTCATTAAACATTTATTACTTCCTTTGTGTTGGCTCTAGTATGTACTTAATACTTTATAATATATAACTTCCTACTTTAAACGAGTATTATAAAGAAAACAGGTTAATTATAACAGGAGTTGAATTACAAAGTTATGAATGCATTTGCTGCTTTTGTACTCAAATTTCATTCGCAATAAGTGTTGAATGGGTAATGCTTTAAAAAAGAAATAATGAAAGATGTTCTTAGTACAATTCACATTAATTCTTCTATTCCCTGATGTATAACTTTAATAATACTAGAATGTAAAGAATACATACAATTGAAAACTTTGTATCTTTGTATCAACTAATGTTCAAAGCTTTTATTTCCACGCACTTTTATAGCTCTTTAGAAATCCACAGAAATATTATTCTTCATCTTACCCTCTAGAAAAGTTATTCTTTATGGAATATACCTTCTATCTTTAATAACCTCATTAAAAACCTTTTAGAACACCTATGCTTTTATTTTATTTTATTATTATTATTTTTTTGAAAACATATTAAAGACAATACAGAAAATGAAACGTTTTAAAAGTAATAAAATGCAAAATGAAAAATGACTGTAGAAAAGATACATTTTATAAAGTTTCTAAACTTGATTTGTCTCTTATAGGACATACTTTCGGAGTTAGATAAAGAGAGAAAAATGTATTTTCATCTAGATATTAAAGATGAAAAAAATTCATACCTAGAAATAACAAGCATATAATGGAAATACGAATTTAACATACATTTATTTATAACTTGGGT
>BMAV01017930.1:0-29775 GCA_019973955.1 Trichonephila inaurata madagascariensis | reverse complement strand
AATGTATTTAAATATTCTCTCTTTATAATTATAAATGGAAAATTTATATGTATTGTAGCAATTTTTTATTAAGGAACATAAATTATTTTTAGTATGTACTTTTATGTCCAAATTTGTATTAAAATTATATAAGTGTAGAAAATTTAAAAAAAAAATTAAAAATTTTTAAAATAATTTATCCTTAATTAATTTCGTTAAAATATAAAAGTTTTATGGCCTTAAAATAATAGACTTTTTTTTCTGTATGATCTTTTGGATTGGTTAGTTTGAATAGGAAAAATGGACCGTTAAGATTCACTGGTTTCACTGTGAAATCGTAAATTTCTCGAAATATAGAAAAATGCTAAATTTATTTTCTTCGTATATTTATGTTCATCATCATGTCTAATAGTGATATTTGAAATTATTTTGTTAATTTTTCAAAGGGAATATGTAGTGAACTTAAAAGGGAAGGAGAGATTTATGGTTCTAAGTAATGAGACATGCTGAAAAGTTTCTCCACTGTTTATCGAAAAATATATATACAGTCGAACCTCCATATAACGAACCTCTATATTACGAAGTTTTCTACATAGTGAACTTTTTCCTGGAACCAAGAGCATTTCACGATTTTCTGCATAAAATAATATTCCTATAGCGAAGTGCATTTTCTATATAACGAACTTTTTTTTTCTTGTGATTGAATTTTTTTCTCCTTATATTTTTAAAGCATTTCCGGACATTTTAAATTATTCTCTCTTAACACATTTTATGGTAGTCAAATCTTTAACTGGTTTTATTAGGTGCTTAGCTCACCGAGAGCAATAGAATTCTGGGAGTTTCATCCAAGAAGTACTACCTTTAACCCCCTATTGTCCAGTTCACTAGAAACATCTTCGATAACCCCTTCCACCCTCAGTGGAGTTGTATCGTGTACCCGTGTCCTTGAACTAGTTTCCGTTCATTTGTAGTGTTGATCAATCGTACTGGTAACTTCTTTTCTGGTAGATCATAAGTGTTTGAGCATGAAAAAATCTTTTTTAATTCTTCAGGAAGTAGATAAAAGGCGTCAAAAAAAGGACATGGCTTGAAAATTTGGTATTCCTTCAAACAGCTTATCAACTATTATAAGAAATCGAGATAAGCTTCATAATTATGATTCATCGAATTCTTGTTCAAAACGTTGAAGAACATGTGTCTATGAAGATGTCGGCGAGGCAGTTTTGAAGTGGATACACACAATGCAAGATAAAAATGTTCCGATCTCTGAACCTTTCGCAACAGAGAAAACTCTTCCATTTGTATTGTGTTTTTCGTTTTTTTCTTTTTTGCGAGAAATATTTAAGCATTATTTTCTTAAAGTTTTTTTTCCCCGAGAAACGCCGGGCTAAGCGGAGGAGCTGGGGAGGGGGGGGATCATTTTGAAAAAGAGTATTAGAAGTGCTGATTTTGTGAAGGAAAGGGAAACTTTATAAAAGCAGAGAAAGCCCGTGCAACGCCGGGCCATGCAGCTAGTATTTTCTTATTTTACGCCAACCACATAATTATTAGCATTAGATGTACATTGCTTCTTTATTTTTTGTTTTGATGTTCATGCAGTGGCGTAACAAGGTATCCAAAGGCCCTGGTGCAAGAAAAAAAGAAGAGGGCCATATCTTTGTTGGGCTTTATCAAGTAAAAATATAATTGCATTTTTAAAATATACAAAGATACTTAAACATCAGCCCTTTATCCTGCTCTGCAGAACAGAAGAAAGCAAAGCTACATATTACTTATATGTATGTGTATGAGTTTTCTTGTCTGAACTTTAGTGAATACCCAAGTTCGATTCGACAAGTGACAGTCAGGAAATGATACGAAAAATATGCATGAACAAGAAAATAATACAATGTTATTATAAGTGTTTAAAAAAAAACATTCTGGGAAAAAACAGAGGAGGGGGGAGGCAAAACTACATAAGAGTCTATTGCAGATACGAATAGATTGCGAAATACTCAAACAAGAAAATTGCTAATTATGAATCATATTGTTTTTTAAAATAAAATGACCAAGAAGAAATAGCTTCCTGTGTAGGTTTTTAAAATGTATGGTAAGATTTTTCACACATGGAAGTTTATTTTCAAGTAACAGTTAGAAAAATGAAAAAAAAAAAAAGAAAAATATAAACTTTTTAATAAAATATAGACTTTTAATTTACAGCATTATAATATTTTATAATGCTGTAAATTAAAAATATGTTTAACCTTTTTCATCATTCATTTTTACTATTTATAAGGCGTGAAATAAACCTTAAATAGATTCTCATTTCAAGCCGTACACTTATGGCTTCAATTTTTCTTGATGGAGTTTTTGGTGTAGCTATTGAAAATTTTCCTTTTGTTTCATGTTCATTGCTTTTCTCAAATTTACTTTCACTATCATGATTAATATGCATTATTTCAGCAAATGTTTCCCTTGTTTGATCAGTTTCAATTTCCTTTCAGAAAGATCACAGATGCCCATTTCTTTTTTTATATTCTGCTCATTTACATTTATAAACCATAACAGCGTACAAATCAAAATTTAAAAATTACTAAGTTATTCAGGGGGAAAAAGCAGCATGTTCAAGAAAATTTTTTTGAAAAAAAGTGGTCGCGGGGGAACTCGGTCAAAACAAGTACCTAAAGATTCTAAAAACTTTTCCAATTCCCATAAAAGAAGCGGTATGTGATCAATTTATTTTATTTCCCCATTAAGACGCAATTGGGAGGATTCTCTTCGGCTTGGTAACAAAAAAGTTTTCCCAGAATTAACGATTTCGTGATTCGGGGGTAACTCTATCCCATCGCTCCGTGTTAAAAGGTATTCATTTTGATATGGATATTAATTTTAAAAGAAATTGAGTAAAACGTTTTTCATTTTTGAAATTTTTTGTTTCAGAATACCATAAAATAAATCTTGGTCAAATAATCCTTTATCCAAATTGTTATTCATATATCATAAAAAATTTTTTCCATTTTAAAAGTGCAACAGAATTATATAATTTTTAACTTCCCCAAAAAAGGGACGCAGATAACCATACCGTGTTCGAAAGTCAGCAAAAATAATATTTTAGGTTAAAAAAAACTTAAAAAAAAATTTTTGCGTAGGATTACAGCAAAGCAAACAAAATATTTTTTTTTATTTAGTTATAGGATCAAAATAGCTTATGAGCGTTTAAAGTAGAATCTTTTATTTTTGATAACATTTTTTTCACTAGATGATATACATAAATCATATTAATGTAAATCTGTATTTTTTTTATTATGTCAGAAAGTATTTTGTTTTACTACATTTCAGTAAATTCATTTTTTTAACCTTTTATTTTCGATATGCTCGCGCCCCCTGTAGAGTTATCGTGCCCCCTAGGGAGCGCGCCCCACAGTTTGAGAAGCACTGCCCTGATCAGAAACGCGATTTAAATAGACTGCAAGCCAAAATAAAAAGACTTTCCTACAAATTCAATCAACAAATGTGGGAAAAAACCCTTCTCTCAATAAATACTAAAGATAGCTCTTTGTGGAACAAAGCCTTCCGCAAAAAAAGCACCAGAACAATATCGCTCTCAGTGACAAAGATAAAACTGAAGTACTTGCTGATTCACTCGAAAATCAGTTTAAATTAAATGGCATTGTAAACCCTATCAAAGATAGAACAATCACACGTATCATTAACAACTTCATAACTAACGCTACCTTCAAAATAACCTGATCTCCCCCACACACACACTCGCATCAGTGATTGTAAACAACATTAAAAAGATCAAAATTAAAAAGTCTCCTGGAAGGGACATGATCACAAATAAAATGTTAAAGAACCTACCTGTTTTAACGATCTTTACTATAACTAACATCATTGTGTGTGAGTATATGTTCAAGCTCTTCTACTTTCCAAATGTCTGGAAAACATCATCGGTTATCCCGATTCTGAAACCAGGTAAGAACCCAATAGATGTTGAAAATTATCGTCCTATCTCATTGTTACCTATCCTCTTCAAAGTAGCTGAAAAAACCTTCTCATACCGGAGCAGCCCAGCTTCCAAGCTGAGCTCTCAACATATACCAACTACTCAGAACAGTCGAGTGCATTAAAACTGGCAAAAGACGAGGTAAGCCCACTGGTGTGATCTTCCATGATTGATTGAATATTAACGTCGCACTGTTCAGCTACACGAGGGCTTTTGGCGACGGACCACGTAATTTTGAACCATGGTCAAGTGACGTGGACGACACCTGAGCTGGCACCCTCTCCCTAACTACCACACCACACCAACGGGAGGACGTTTCAGCTCTCGACAGATTTAACGTGCATCGCTGCCCTACACGGCGGGTCTTTAGTGGTACTGGGCTCGAACTCGTGACAAGGCAAGCCACGATCCGATACCTATACCACTCGGCTACCGCGGCCACATGATCTTCCATGACATCCAGAAAGTGTTTGAACCAGTCTGGCATACTGGCCTACTCTACAAACTTATTAACTATGACTTCCCTTCCCCACTTATCCTCCTGATTAACTCATATCTTATTAACAGAAATTTCGCAGTTAAAATCAATAACACTCTCTCTAACCTTAGATACATAAACTGTGGTGTTCCACAATGGGCAATTTTGGCCCCCGACCTTATTTAATCTATATGTTAACAATATTCCACAAACAGAAAACACGATTCTTTGTATTTATGCAGACGAAAAGGGGTTTTTAAACCCAAAGAAAAACCCCTACATTTTTCCCCCAAAACCCTTTCAACTTTCAAACTTTTTTTCCGGGAAGAAGGCCCCACGATCGGAAAATTGCAAAAAGGGTCAAAAAACCCCGAAGCGATTTTCCCCCTCTAACTTTAAAAACCCCAAAAAATTTATGTAAAGGGTTTTATTAAAAACCCTGGTCTCAACATACAAAATTTGGGCGTTACCCCAGATAATCCCCCTCCCCTTTAAAAGAAAACACATAACATATGCAAGGAATAAATTTAAATAATCGGTCTGAAAAAATCTCCCCCTTGAATTTGCAAGAAACTCTGTTTTACAGAGAAAATAAATTGTTTATCTAAAAACCGCTCCTCAGACCCGTTTTAACGTATGCCCCCAATCTGGGAAAATGCAGCAAGATCTCAAATTTAAAAAAATTGAAGCATCTCAAAGCATCACTTTTTTAAAATTTTAAATGCTCATTGGTTCATGAGGAATAATGACCTCAGAGCTGAGTAAAATGCTGTCAATCAGACAATTTATCAAAAAGACTGCAACAAACTTTTTTCAAAATATTGATAATTCAAATAATCTTTCGATCTTGGATATTGAAAAATATATCCCTGATCACAATTTCCACAGATCTAGAAATATTCTCTCAGATCCCCTCTCATGTAAATTCTTTCGTATTTCCAACTATTCACGTTCTTTCCATCGTAAATGCTTTATCACATCTCTTCAAGAGTCCCCCGTGGTCTTGTGGTCTGAGTAGCTAGCTCGAGATTCGATCCCCAAAATCTCTTTTTTTCAAATTTAATTATTTAATCATTAATTTTCCTTGGAAAATTATTCCAAAAGATCCTTTATATTTTAAATGTCCTTCTTTTATTTTTTCTTCGTGTATTTCTATTTTTTATTAGCTTTTAAAAAAGTTATTTTCTGATTTCTTTTCAACTAAATGATTGAGATCTTAGCTGCATTTCCATTGGTCGGCCTCGCCCCGCCCACACAAAGATCGAAATTCTGCTCTCATTTTCGGTGCTCTGCGACCTCTTTGAAGCTACTTTTCTCGCACTGAATGCATTTCAATATTTTAAATTTTTATTTAAATCCCCCCCCCCTTTATTTTTATTTTATCTTTAAAGCATTTTAATTATGAAAAAAGGGCAATAGTCAATCAAATAAAGTCACTCAAATACCTACTAAATTGAGGTTGTGTAGCTCGAAAGAATGGGTAGAATGGTCATAGGGGCACATGATCTCCGAAGAGGTCTTAATCCCGTATCTTCAAATTATTGCATGAAAGAGCTGGGTACTCAAGCCATCCACCCAAAGATATTTAACGTTATGCCTATTTAAAAGTAATAGGTAACTCGCGAGAAGAATTTGTTGCAACTATAACAGTAAGTACCTTTCTTTAATGCATGTATTGTGTATAACTGTCAAAAGAAAAGCACCTTAATATAATATTTTAAATGTGAAAAAAAAAAAATATTTTATTCGTTTGAGGTTTTTGTTTTCAACAGCGTGTTTAAAATTGTTTTTTCCAAAACTTATCCTAAACCACAAGAATAATGCACATCACAACTTTGATGGATTATCCAATACATAATTTTGACTTTTCCTCAGACAGAATACTATTTATTTTTTTAATATGTGAATCAATATTTAACTTAGAGAACCTATAAAATAAGAAACTTTCCTTGTATAAATGATGAAAATTAAACAATACAGCTTTCCAAAATGCAGGAATCTGACATGTTTTTTCCTCAGTTATATCACATCCTCATAGATGTAAAGAAATATCCTCTTGTAATAGATAACATATCAGAGATAAGGAAAGTTTGCATCTTTTTCTCATAACTATTGCTTGTAAATATTCTTAACATGAAAGGTTTCTGTTTTAAAGGATCCTTTTCACAAAAAGAGATTTCACTATCTCGACATATTATACTGTCAACCAATAATTTGAATTATGTATTTTGTCAAATGACAAAACAACGGTTAAAGTGTAGTATAGGAGGGCCACTTGGCGAAGTCCTTTTTTTGGTGATTAAAAGCAGTCGTCAAGGTACTTTTTTTTGAAATTATTTATTATTTATTTTAGAATGAATTCAATATCTCACCATGACATTTAAATAAAAATCGCCAAATCTGAAGAAAAATAGTTAAATCTGGTATGAACCCCCTATACTACACTTGATCCCAAGACGACCCCTGTGCAAAACGTGTCACCAAATGCTCGCATTGTTAATATTCCCGTGTTTGAATGTGCATGGCAATAGCTTTCACTATTGGCTGTATATTGTGGAATTTAGTGATGTGTTTTAATTTTAGGAAATCTGTTAATTTTATAAAAATTTAGTGCTGAGATTTCTTTACGAAGAACCACTGTAGTTGGATATCCGTGGAAGATGATATGTAATATACAACATGCAAAACTTTCATGGGGGTATGCTACTATTTTAATTTATTTTAACTTTTTAAAACTCTACAAGAATAATAACTGATAAATGAATGTGAATATTAATCATAGATGAAAAACAGAAAACCCTTAAATGTATTTTTTTTCAGTAAATACTGTCATAAATGTATTAAAAGTAATTCATTTTATTTATTGTCAAAAGTGTTACACATTTTTATTAGTTTTAAAAGAAAAAAATGGATCAAAAGAAAATTGGTATTTTCCAATACTACCGTTGACTAATTTTGCCAAATTAAAAAACATTGTTGAATGCAGTTATAGTTATAATTGTTTTCTTACAAGCGTAAATAATTTTCCACAGTTGGCTGCATATCATGATTTTTATTTGAAAAAATTAAATCAAAAGAAAAATACATAACTACCTTAAAATCTCATTAGACATAAATTAGTTAATGCACATATATACTTATGACACAAAGATTTCATAGGCTTGAAATGTATTAATGAATAGTAAATTTGAATATTTATATGGAATTTAAAAGTTGAATGCTAAAATAAAATATGTAATTTACACATTATTGACATTAATTACTTAAAAAAAATTAAAAGACTTCCCATCCTTGAATAAGTTTAAAAGTTCGAAAAGGTTTTTACCCTAATTATTTCCAAAATCCAAAAAAATAATTAAAATTTTTCATAAAAAACAGAAAAATTTAAGTAACTTGGTGCTACCATAAAATTGATAAAAAAAAAATTTATTTAGTTATATTAAATTATTAACCACTTAAAAATACATTATGTTAGTTGCTATAGAGCAGTGGCACCCTATCTTGTGTTCCGCAGAACCTTGGGGTTCCATGAGGCATACTCAGGGGTTCCACGAGTCACAATGAAAAATTCAAAAAGAAATATATATATATGTGTTTTCATAATGGATTCACATTCTCTATCATGTTTATATAATTACAGGTATCTATAGATTGTTCTACTCATGAAAACTGTGAAAATTTTATTTATATATAATAACTTTACTATGCAACATTTTTAAAACTTTTATTATAATACAATAAATTAATATTAAAATGCTTAATATATATATATATACCTCCTACTAGATTGAGAATATTCTATTGTTTGCTATCTAGGGTTTCACAAGATAATTTCTGCTAGTTAGTTAACAAAATGCCTTGCAAAACTAAATAGTTTTCTAATGGAAAATTCACCTTTTTGTATTTGAGGTAAAAATACCTTTAATAAAGGAGAAGATACAACTTATAAACTGATTTGTTGTTATAATCTAAATTTTAGGTTGGAAATTCATACGAAATGCACGATTTTTCTCATACAGCTATAAACATTTTAATGCCATTCAGAGCACTGTGTTTAAGTGAAATATATTTTTCTACGTGAATGCCTGTAAAAACAAAATATAAAACAAATTAAATTCTGAAAAATAATGTTTTGATTTAATCTCAATAGACCAGACTCGAAGTTTGTGTGAAAAAAAAAAACCAATATTCCAGTATTAAATAATGCATGGAAAGTTACTTTTTGGGATCACAAAATTAATATTATCAATGAGAGTAAAATTTTAATTAAAAATTGATTATAATTTTTAAAAATGCAATATTTTTTAATTCCCCCTTTAATAAAACCCATCAAATTTTTTAAATTTTTTTTAAGTATTTTCAAGATGGGAAAAGGGGCCATTTTTAACCCAGTTTTGGGGGTTTCCAAAAAAGACCTTTTTTTAAATTCTAGGGGTTCCAAGGGGCGGAAAAGTTTGGGAACCACTGCTATAGAGTAAAGTATATCATTGAACTAATTTTTCAAATTTTATCACCAGTCATAACTAAAAAATTAATACTTTTTTTGTGGCTTAATTGTTTGCAAAACTTTGCTTAGAACAATTTTTTTAAATGAGTTAATTAGTGTTAAGCAATGAATCATATTGACCTTTTTTCATTTATTTCCTTTGTGAGTTTATTTGTATATATAAGTGACAATATATACAAGTTTTATGTTAAAAAATTAAGAGAAAAATAAATTAGCTGAATTTTACTGTGTTTAAATTGGAATTTACTGCCCTTATTCTCGATTGTTTTCAGCTTGGTTGGATTCATTTGAAATATCATTTCATCTTTCATCAAAATTTACAAATCCTGTTTTCTGGCATCATAAAATTATGTTTTTGAAAAAATGTATAATTCTCAAAAAGGAAAAACAATGAATGTGTATAAGTGCACTTTAATTTTGAGTAAATCAGATAATTTTTATCCATTGGTAGGTGAGAAAACATAAAAGACTGTCCTAGTTCAAATTAAAAATTGAGATTCAAAAAGAATCAGATTATATAAGGTTCTTAAAATTAGTGACTTTTTTTCTGGAGCATGATTCTAAATTCCTATATTTCAAGTTGTGCAAGCAAATAAAAATTATGTTAAATGGAACAATGTCAAATCTATCTGAAAATTGGATGGAACAAGTTGTTTTATTTGGTTCGAATTGGTAAATAATGTTCAAATAAATTTATACCACTCAAATTTATTACAATAAATTTGAGTGGTATAAATTTTTTTCAGTAACAATGCATAAGTTGAGCATGTATTTGGGAAATGTGAGGAATTATTATTAAATTTATGCAAAGCTATAAGAATTCACTCTTATGCTTTAAGAAAAAAATGTGTAAATAATTGCAAAATGTATATTGAAGTCTGTACCTCTATTTGATGCAACATATCCTTTTATTTATATATATATAATAAAAAAGGATATGTTGCATTCTATTAAGAACACAATCTTAATAATTTATCTTTGCAATCTTTATTATTTACTTTAATTTTTCTTAAACTTCCAGAATAGGGTATTAAATAAATATACATTATTAGAGTTCATTGGGGAGAAAATGTTTCTATAAATATAATGCTGTGTAATTTAGTTCAAAAATATTTTTGTGAAACATAACAGAACCAAAGTTTTTCAAACTTTAGACCTATTTTGTATTATATATCTTTTCTTTTTTTTATAATGTAAATTACTTTAGAATTATGCTGCAGAAATTAATCAAAGAATTCATTATTTTGAAATGTGTTTTCTTTAAATTGACTTTTATTAGTAGTAGGAGTTTTTATTATTTATATATATCTTATGTGTTTTTTCTCACCTGTAACCTACAATACAATATGGGGTGAAATTTTTCTTTGTGTACCATTAATCATTGTTATAATAAATTTAGCACTTTGATTGTATCTGATTTAATTATTGTGAAAATAAGAAAGAGCATTATGGACTTTCGAACATTTGTGTGTGTGTGAAAAAAATCCATTTATAAAGTTGAGCATTATAAACATAATCTCAAGTTGCATCAAAGTGATGACATTACAGGCAATATTCTTGTGCTTTATAGGTTAAATAGTTTTCAAATTAATAAAATATCTTAAGTATTTGATAAATATTTTGCACAAAAACAGAATCAAAATATTATTCAGATATTTTGTAAATATGTTTTATAGCAAAATCTGAAATTCCTTTTTAGCAGAATTTTGGTGAGCCATTATAAATATGTTTGTCCTTTTACAGTACAGATTAATATTTTATTTATTATTTGTAGGGATGAATATTTTTGTAGATTATAGTTAAAAATGTGGATGATGCCTTATTTGTATGTTGGAAAAAAGAATAGGAAGTATGAACACTGAATTGTAGTAAATCTTTTATATTTAGAGATATAGTGTAGAAAAAATGTAATATAATTGGGTCAAAAATCCTGTTCAGTGAAGAAAAATGCATGACTCTAAAATTTATCTCCTTGAAGTACTAATAGTAAATGTTTAGTTTTTTGCAATTTTTGTTAATAAAATTTCAATAGATTTCGTAACTACGAAGACTGCAAATTGCAGAAAGGTTTACTTACTTTTTTTCTCTATTGACTAAAAATTTGCAAAACAAAAAGATCTTGCTGATAAAAAGTAACTTTGGGGGTGGAACTGTTAGGGAAAAAACTACAAAAAATCTTGCGATTTTTTTTTATCAAAAACATATATTAAGAAAGTTAATGGGATTTGGCACAAAATTTTGAAATTAATATACTTATAAAGGGTAAGAGTAATCATTTGATATTGTGCTGTAAACTTTCTGTACAAAAACTGCAACAATGTATTTTATGCAAAAAGTGACTGTAAGGATGGGCTAGAGTTTAATATGTTTTGCTGAATTATTGACAGCTGTGTAATACGTCATCGAAAGGTTGAGAAGCAATGGAAAAAACAGTTATTGATTTTGCCTTGTCTGAAGGAGTCATGAATTTTGTATCTTATTTGATGAATCTAATTCAGTAATTGCATTCTTGAATCATGCTTTCAAACCAACTCGTAAGATTTAAGAAAAATGATTGAAAGTATTTTCCATTTCTTTCACCTTCAATAATGATTGGAGAATTGAAATTTATTTTCCTTTTGTTTCTGTTAAAAATTGAATATTACTCGAATATTTATTATTACTATTTCTTTACAGTTACTATAATTCATTTATTTTATTGTGATTCAAACTCTTTACTTTATGCCAACATCAAAATTTTAGCTTCAAAATATCCTTTATTTTAATGTTAACTTCCTTATCCTTTATTTAAATGCATTCATGTCAAACTCATAAAATATTACATTTCATATGATGTATTTTACATTACGAGAGTAAGGTGAAAAGCTCTCGGGCTGACAATGAAAGACTGCGATTTGCGGTTAAAAAATGATTTTTTTTCTACATAATCTCCCTTGACTTCATTGCACTTGGTCCAGCGTTTCTCCAACATCAGTATTCTTTCCAGGAAGTGCAAGTCTGGAAGGTTGTGAAAATATTTATTTATGACCCTCTCAACTTCGTCATTCGACGTGAAGCACTTACCAGAAACAAATGTTTTGAATTTCGGGAACAGATGGAAGTCTGAGAATGCCAAATCATCAGAAGAAGCAGAATGACTGAGCAAATCGTTCCCCGAGTCCCGCAGTTTTCCCATCGCCAATGCACCTTTGTACATCCATCTGGTCTAGAGGATTAGATTAATTTTAGCTTGTAATTGCTTTGTGCCTTTTTCACACACAAGGTAATCAGTTAGCAGGATCTCTTTTTGAACACGCTGGCTATGATCTCTTCTGCAGATACAATGGACCTCGCTTTCTTTTGTTCTGAAACACCGTTTTCCACCCACTGCTTCGACTCGTTTTTGGCTTGTAGTGGTAGACCCATGCCTCACTCATGGTGACAAATTGCCTGAACACAATTGTGGATCCCTATTGAACGTGTCCAAACATTGCTGCAAAAATAGTTTATTTGCTTTTGATCAGTATTCAGCAAACATGACACCCATTTTGCGCAGAGCGTTTGCATCCCTAATTCCTTGTTCAAGATGTTTCACATCTTTCTTCGAATATCCCCACAGCCCCAACTATCTCACTCACCTATCATTCAACATGATGTAATGCACTTTTCCCATAATTTTCGGCGTAATCGTAGTTTTTGTTCGTCCTTCAAGTTGGCCCCCATTTTCGAAGAACATGTGACTACGTGTAAGGCTGTCTTCTGTCAATGTTAAAGGATCGAACAGCATACACATTTATGAGCAAGCAAAAGCCCCATTAATAATAAAAATTGCTGTGGATATGAAGCAGATATTTGTTTAAAGGATTTTCTTTGAATTTTGATTTTTGAAGAAAATATCCAGTTTTATTATTGCCTTATTGCTAAGTGAAATTTGAATTTTCTATGTTGAAATATAGGAGGTGATAACGCTATGCACACATTTTACAGGAAATAGTTGAGGTTTTTTTTAGTAGAATTAAGTAATACATAAAACAAATATGCTCCCTTTTTTTGCGTAGAATAAAGAAAATTCTGTTTTGTGCATTCAGCAATTATTTTTTAAATTTTATGTTCATTTTGAATTATTTTTGACCCAGTTAGAACAAGTACAATAAATGGTACCAGGATAATTTATTTAATGAATTTATTCATTGCTCCATATACTTATTTTGGGCAATATCTTTCTAAAATATAATCACCAACTGAAATCATGGTAACTTGTAAATTGTGACAAATAGTGGACGGTGAAAAGGACTATGATGTGGTTAAAAGTGAACAAGTCCAGATGCTTAGTATGGATCCAGATGGCATAGCACAACCTGTTGCTGTGGAGGAAGAAAAGGGTTTATCTAATGTACCGCTAATTTCTGCCGAGGATGAGACATATGAAGAAAAAGTAGAAACACCAGTAGATGTGATAAAAGATAAAGCAAAAGGAGATGTTGATCCCATAATCCTTAGTCAACAGCGAGTGGGCTTACATCATGATGAAATTGAAGAAGAAAAGTCATAATTGCCTGAGAGAAAACTCCAAAAATTAAGCAGAATGACAGTTGCCAAATTACAACAAAAAGTGAATTTAAAAGCCTCAAGCAACATTGTACTTGTACCCCAGCACTGAAGCTTTAGACGTGAATATTCACAGGATAAAAGAAGAAGAGAAAAATTTGCTTGGAAACTGTCAGATTTTATCACAAAATGGTATTCTAAAATACGTGATCATTACAGAAAGAGATCCCTTTAAAAAAACAAAAAGTCAAGGGGAAAAAACAAGTCAATAAAATTGAAACCACATCTCCCATTAGGAGGGGAAGGTTAGGGTGAAACCAACCCCTAGACTGGGGGGGTTTTTGACCCAGAGGGGTGGAGAATCCCTTTACTGGAGGAAGGAATGGAAATGGACATTTTTTTTTTCCCCAAGTGGGGCATTTTAAAGTTGGGCTTTAGGGGGAAATGTATCCTTTTATTATTTTTTTTTTGTTAGTCTTGTGTATGCATATTGGTACATATTAATACTCACTTAGAGAAAACTTTTCATGGTTGCTAGGAAGCCATCTGTTATTGATTGATTTATGTATTTAGCTGTTTTACATGAATCTCTTTTGAATTAATTGAGAATATTATTTGAAAAAAGATGTTCATAGTAGATAATTTTAGTTTTTTTATTTACTATCTAAATATAAAAGAGTGAGAAAAAAAGGGTTAAAAATATTGTTTGTATCATGGATTTTTTTTAACTATGAGTACTTAGGTTTGGTGAATTTTCATATGTGTATTTCTTCGTATGTAAACTGTATTTTCTGCAGTGTTTAACATATTTTAGGATAGTTCTTGGTAAAACTTTTATGTGAATGTACTATTTTTGTGTGTGTGTGTGTGTAATATGGTTTTTAGTGTAGTGTAATCCATATTTGTGATTTACCAGAAATTTTGTAATTTTTGTGTTTAAGAGTTGGGGATTTAGAAAAGACCCGCAACAAGGGTTTGTTTCAATTTATCTAATTTTCAAAACCATAAACTTAGGGGGCGGAGTGTCTGAGACTGTTGTTGGCGAGAGAATATGGAATGTTGGCATGGCTTTTTTTTTGGTAGATTTAATGTATTTTGGAAGAGGGTTTTTCTCTCTCTCTTGACCCCAGAGAGAGAACATTGTTGGATTGCAAGTGAGGTGGTCGAGAGAGGGAGACAGTCTAGTGTTTTGGAAGCAAAGGCGTTGAATTGTTTTGGACCGGAGGGAAGGGAATTCTCTCAGTGAGAGAGCGACCACAGGGGGTGGTCCGGTATAATAAGAAGAGATAGTCTCTTCTGGGACTGGTTTAAATTGATTGATTGAAGAAACGACAGACATTGTAATTTGATCGTATGTGATTATTATATTTAATCAAGAAGAATTACGTTAATCAAGATTTAATTATTTGTGTATTGATGGATGTGAGAAGTTATTAAGAGAGAAATAAAATATATGACATTGTGTATTGAACTATTTTATATTTTCTCAATGTGTACATTGTTATACAAAAATTTCTCAAGTTTTGACTTGATTTATTATTAATAATGTGTTACTCATTTAATTCTTGCTTACTTCAAGCATTAATAAGTAGCTTAATTAGTAACTTACTAAAAGTTAGACAATTTATATTGTATACTTTTCTTGCCAATGTTTAAATTTTATATACTGAAACCTCTTTTTTTCCCCCTCAGATTTCAGGATGTTTTGTTGTTTAAGTGTTATTTCCTATTAGTGCACTGTGTGTGAAATTTGTTAGAATATTTAATTATTTAATTTGTATGTTATTTTTAAAATTTAATTGCTTGAACGCATGAAAAAATGTTATGAACCCTTTGATTCATCTGGGGGCATTGATGTGAATTAAAGGGACCAACTGATCTGAGTGGGTGGAGCATAGTTGTCACAACGCTCAGACCCCACGTGGTCTATCTTCTTGACGAAAACCTTATGTAATGGATTCTGCCTCAGTGTTAATCTTGAACTTGACTTCAGCTATGCTGGGTTCTGTGGTTTTTCATGGATATTTTTGTAATCTTGAATTTTGCTTCGGCATAACTAGATGTCATTGTTTTCTAGGATTTTTCTATTTCATTTTCAGTCTAATATTTTAACTTGGTAATTCAATTAGGTTTAGACTATTAAGTTTTGTTTTATTGAAGTTTATCGAATGTTATCAATAAATCCACAGGAAAAGACAAACTTGAATTCCACTGTTATTTGAATAACACCCACCAGTAGCACACAGGAATTTTTCAGGGGTCCGGGTTGTGTAAGTTCACCATTCTTGTATCATGCTATTTTTTATTTTGTCGATTTTTAGAAACAAAACACAGTAAAAAACTAATTATTGAATAATTAATTAGCATTAATTAATAAAATTAATCATTAATAACAAACATTTAATTAAATTTTACGTATTATATAAGAATTATAACCAACTGGAAAAAAATATCAATGGCTTTGGGGGGGCGTCCGGACCCCCAGGACCCCTCTCCCCCTTGTGTGCGCCACTGACACCCACACATGCATCAGCAGTAATACAGTACCTATTATCATAGTAAGATCGCCTGAAAAGTTACCTCGAAACAGGTTTCCATCAAAGTTTGAATTTTATCTCGTGTTTTCAATGTTTTATCACGATAAAAAATTTATTATTTTATCACTTTCATATAGCAAAATACTTTCTTTTAACATGCAATTATATTTTGAAAATATATATCTTTAAAATTACAATGGTCATAATGTATGACTCTTTTTACAAATTGCTATGCATTGCTTTATTTTAAATTTCAAAACAAGATTGAAATATTTATCAAGCATATTGGTACATTTTCTATCTTACCCTATCCTATGAAGTTTTTTTCTTTGGAAAGAGACAGGGCAAATGAAATAATCTTTTGAATGGAAAATATTTGAGTCTATCAGATGTAGCATGATATACTGTGAATTCAGTGGGCATAAGATATTGTTCTCGTGAAATTTTAAGTAAGTATTTGCATTGGAAAATTTAAAATGCTAATAAATGTTTTCAATGGTATTGTATAGTATAGCAAAGAATGTGTAGAAAGAAGTATTGTTTCTCCAAAAATTGAAATTTGATGTAGTTATTTAGTTTAGCTATATATTCTTCTTCTATGTTTTTTCAATATTGATATTAATGGTTATTTTTATTTTCAGAGGAATAGGAGAATTTAGACAACTGTGTAGAATTCCAGAATGAAGTGAACACAAGGAAGAAAATCAGAGGCATAAAAAAAATCCATGATGTCTGAAAGAAAATTATAAAATTTGTGAGAGAAAAGAAGATGAACTATACGTAAACATTGAGTGTTTAAGCAAAGTTTTCCATGTTTAACATCAAAGGTTCTTAAGTGTGAAAATAAAAAAATTTAGGAAATCAGATTTTTAGATTTGAAAAAACTATCTTCTTCCTCAGATAAGACAGTACATCATTAGCTATGGAAAGGAATTATTGAAAACATTCTACATAAAAATTGTCAATATATTTTCATTTCAATGATGCTGGCTTCCAAACATTTTTGTATTAAGTCTCTTAAGAAAAAGCAGTTAAGTCAAGAATTTTAGAGAAAAAGTTTCAAATTTAAAATATCTTATAAGCTCTAAAGATATCTAATCATAGAAAAGATTTCTATGCAGTTTCAAAGGTCTTCGACTGCATGCTAAAAACATAAGTTTAAAATTTTGTATCTCATCACCAAAAGTATTGCTTTTTTGAAGGGTTGTTAATTCAAACCAATGATTCACCAATTATAAAAAGTTAGCATTCACACCAACATAAGTTGGTTTGTGTCCTTTCTGAATTTCTGCAAGAAAGTATGTATTAAAGGTGTAGGGACATACCTTCTTGAATTCGTTTAAATTGCAGTAGAGAAAGTAAATTAATAGTTAAAAATTTTAACACTTATCTGCAATTTTGTAATCATTGACTACATTTTAGAATATTTTCAGCAAACTCTCTGAACTGAAAATAGTTTGATGACACTTTATTTATTTTAAAAATGTGATATTCGGCTGGATTTTATTTTGTGCATTAATTTAAAATATAAATAGATTTCATTATTACATTCAACTCATAAAACAAATTATCAACAACTATCCACAAAAAGGATACATCCTCTTTATGTCGCTTAAAATTATAGAAAGATTTACGTGATCTCACCTAAAATTTCCAATAATATAAACTAACAAAATGACTACCCCTCAACATGATATCTTAAAACATCACTTAAGTAGTCTGCCTTATGTTTGTGACATATGCAACAAGGTATTCTCTCGTAGTGATATTTTAAAAATCCATTTACGTATTCATATAAAGGAAAAGACTTATGTTTGTGAAATATGCAACAAGGCTTTCTCTCATAGAGGTTCATTAAAGGTGCATTTACGTATTCATACCAAGGAAAAGCTGTATGTTTGTGAAATATGCAACAAGGGTTTCTCTGAAAGTGGTGATTTAAAAATACATTTACATATTCATACCAGAGAAAAGCCTCATGTTTGTGAAATATGTAAGAAGACTTTCTCTCAAAGTGGTTATTTAATAAGACATTTGCGTATTCATACCAAGGAAAAGCCATATGTTTGTGAAATATGCAACAAGGGTTTCTCTGAAAGTGGTTCCTTAAAGAAACATTTGCGTATTCATACCAAGGAAAAGCCGTATGTTTGTGAAATATGCAACAAGGGTTTCTCTGAAAAGGGTTCCTTAAAGAAACATTTACGTATTCATACCAAGGAAAAGCCTCATGTTTGTGAAATATGCAACAAGGCATACTCTGAAAGTGGTTCCTTAAAGAATCATTTACGTATTCATACCAAGGAAAAGCCTCTGTTTGTGAAATATGCAACAAGGCTTTCTTAAGTAAATTTTAAAAGTACATTTACGATTCATCCCGGAAAAAGCCCCCACATTTGTGAAATATGCAAAGACTTTCAGTGGAAGTAGTAATTTAAAAAACTTTTTAATATTCATCCCAATGAAACCCCTCATTTTTTGGAAATATAAATAAGGTTTTACAAAGTGAAAATTTAAAAAAATTTTACTTATTCACACCCAAAGAAAACCTTTTATGTTCATGAAATATGTTAAAAAAATTTTCCCAAAAAATTGGTTTTTTAAATGTACATTTACATATAAAAAAGGAAAGCCTATTTTCTTTTTAAAGTTGTCAAATTTTTTATATTTGATGTTTCCCATTTTATTAATTAAAAAATTTTTATATATTTAAATTCGACTTTCACAAAAGTGTTAGTGTGGGGAAATATCCACAACTTTGTTTCTATCAAAGTTGAAAAATAATGATATTTTTATTACTATCCCATCAAGGGAAAAAAATTTTTTATGTATGTGCAATTTCAAAATTTTGGACATTTGTTACTTAAAACACATTTGCACACATTCAGCTCCTAAAAAATTTAACGTGTACATTTTAAAATTTTTAATAGTTTACTCTTTTTTAAAATTAGTTTTTTTTTTCTTAAGAAATCTTTTTAAACCTTAAAATTTTTAGTAAATTTTTGAAAAGGCTTTACTTGAAAATTAATTTTCCTATCAAATAATAGTTAAGGAATGTTATAATTTTGGAATTATTTGACAAATTAAAAAGCAAAAAACATGAAGGAAAAAATTTCGATTTTTGTGATTTTTTTCCTTTAAAGTTGGGGTTTTAGTTTTTTTTACCCATTTGTGGTATTTTTAAACCCCGGGCCAACCCAACTTCCCGCCTATTTTGGGAAAAAAAAGTGTGCAAAACCTTATAACCATTCTTATTTTTGGTGCTGGTATTTGCTTGTCATTTAAACAAGTCAATTTCTTGTTGTAACCTCGTAAACATCTTTTCCAGACCAACCGCTTGACACATGTGGGTACAACGCCCCCCTTTCCCCCCATCAATTTTTTTGGAATTCCTTAGTTTGTTGATACGAAAGTACTTGTGATCGAATGTTTTAATGACTACTTGCATAACGTGATCCATTGGTAATATTTGCGCTTATAAATTTTGTTGGTTACTTAAACAGTGGATTATAATTAAATCATCTCTCTGGCAGTAGTTAGTTTTGTTGTGTGTGTGTGTGTTGGTTTTTTATTTATCCATAGGGAAATTTCAAGTCCCCTTTTCTTTTTCCAATCATAACAGGTGCCCTGTTGATATTCCAAAAAGAATTTCCAAACAAGTTATTTTTGCATAAACAGTTTTCAACAGCATCTTTCAAACGTATCAAATTTAGCATTTGTTTAGTAACTCGAAATGGTTTATTTACTTCACGAATGAATATAAGTTGAGCTCTGTCTAAAATGTCTACTTTAGTGAAATGCTAAGAAAAAAATATTTGAAATCTCGAATTCGTTCACGCATTTTTGCGATAACTTCATTTGAAATGTCATTATGTCGATATATTGTTTGCCGCTATAGACTTAGGTTGGAAAATGGTTACTTTTATCCGGCAAAATATCCTTTACAACAGTTTTCAAACATTCTTTCACAAATTCGCCGTTCCAAAAATGTTTTAATTTTTTTTCCCCCTGTTAAATATGAAACAGGATAGTTTGCCTCAGATCCGATCCTAGGGTGTCGGCCGCCCGCGTGCAAACACCATATGTGCCGCCGCCCCTTTAGAGAGTTTTTCATATTTTGACTAATACTTGTATGTTTAATTATTTATTATAATACTTACATATTTACTTACTTATTATAATACATATATTTATTTACTTATTGCAATACTTATATATGGAATTACTTATATATTTAATTATTTATTACAATACTTATATATTTTATTGTTTAGTACAATATTTATCTGTATAAGTACTTATTTAATACCTATATATATTGAAGTTATAATTTCATCTCTACCTGTATAAGAGAAAAAAGTAAAACATTAATAAAAATGCAAATAAAATTTGAAGAGAAAAACTGTATTTTTTTGGTTAACTCTTGGGTTATGATCGCGACAAAATACTTTAATAAAATAATAAACAAGCAAAAATAATACCTTTGAAATAGAAATTGACATTTTTTAATTAGAAAAGCAAACATACAGCAGTATTTACTCAGAAAATTAATAAAAAAGTACGAAAGTATAGAACTCGTGAAACGAAAAATATGTAAATCAGTCTATTAGGTGTTTGTTTAGTAGCACTCTAATAAATACTCAGCTTGTTGAGTTTTCAAAAAAATTCATAATTCAAACTTTATCAATAACTACTGGAAATTTTATTGTACGTGTACATTCGACACTGTCAGCAAAGCAAGTCCAAAAAAAACGTTGTACAAAAATGCCACGTTTCACAAAAATACAGTTTCGTTACAGTTAAACATGTATAATCGACAGAGGTACACAAGTAAAAATATAAAACTGAAATATAAATTATGAGGATCATTTTAAAAATTAACAGTAATTAAGTGCATTTATATTAAATAAATTTAACATTTATTAGAATAGAATTAATTTGGATTACCTCGCACCATGCCATCTATTTCGCTGATTCTGACAGGTGCAGCCATCTAGTGAGGGAAAATCTTCACTAAAACTGTCCTTTACACAAGTCTTTCTACAAAGACTACTTAATAATTAATTATAACATAACTTTTCTGGCTTTCTAAGAAGCAAATTTGTCAATTTTGGTGAAATCAATTTTTTCAGATTCAATAGAGAATAATCTTATACCTGGGGGAGGGAAAATAGTTCTGCACTCAAAAGGCCTCTATAACTTCGGGCTACAGAGAGAGAAAAGAAACGTGTCTGACATCGGGAAGATATTTCGAAAAAGGGAGTTATGACGTTATAATATAAAGTCACACACACTAGGAAGTGCTGAACCCAATAAGGGAAGGGGAATATCCATGGCAATGTTATGCATTCGAATATGTGTGTGCAACGCCGGGTTGAATGGAAGGGAAAGAAACCTGTCTGACAATGAAAAGAAGTGAAAAAGTTTGATAAAGGGAATTTTAATGACATAATTATAGAAATCACTCATATTGCGCAACATACACAGAAGTGCTATCGTCCTGAGGGAAACAGGAAATTCCCGTGGGGATTAATTTATACTCTCGGTAAAAGCCCGTGCAACGCCGGGCTAAGCGGAGAGAAAAGAAACAAAGTAATTTCTAAAGAGAATATTGAAAGTGCTGATTTTGGGGAAGGGAAAGGAAAATTCATAGAAGTAGAGAAAGCCCGTGCAACGCCGGGCCATGCAGCTCTTAACCAGCGTCGTAGCTGCCAATGGCATACGCCGGGGCCCACGGACGCTGACCCTCAAGCAAGTCGAATATGCGATATTTTCTCCATTTAAGATATAAATGTAAGAGAATTTCGAAATTGTAGGCAATTCCCCAAAATTCTTTCCGTTGTTTGTATAGTGTTGCGAACTTTACTTATTGATAAGTTTATACTATTTTCAGTTTTTTTTTTCTTTTCATTTTTCTATAAACTGTTACTTGAAAATAACTCCATGAAAAAGCTTACCATACTTATTATTACATCTTAAAAAACCTACACAGTAAGCAATTCCTTTCTAGTTACATTCTATTTTTAATAACACAATATGATTCATAATAAGTTAGTTTTCTGTTTCAATATTTCAGAATCTACTCGTATCTGCAATACACTGGTACAGGGGTCGGAAGAGCCAAAAATTACAATTTACAAAATTTCAAACTTTTTATAGAGCCACAAAATTTTTTCTTACCAACAATAAATAGAGAGTACTTGCAAAAATAAAGTTTTTTGATGGAAAAAAAACTAATCTATTTATTCATAAGAAAAAATATCGTTTTATTCATTTATATAAGTAGTGTTTTTCACAATCAATTAGATAATATATATATATGGCATTAGAAAAAAATATTTATAGAAAAGAAAATGTCAAAAAATTGGAGCTTCACCACCTGGCCGGAAAAAATGGCAATAATTATGCCTTATAAGCTGTTTAATTAATATGTTTTTACTAACTGCAATATCGGTATATAAATGGTCAAAACGGATTCCTTGGATCATTCCCAATCTTTTGGTACCTTTGGCGAGTTTCTGCGTCGTGCTGTTCGTGAGAAGATACACCTAGTCGCAAAGACGCTCGCATAGATACGTTTGTTTACCTACGAATTTTAATAGTGTAGATAAATAATATTTGCGTATGGAACTAAAGAGCCGCAGGTTGCGACCCCTGCACTGGTATAATTTTGTCCCCCACACTCCTCATAACTTATGCATATGTATTTTTTTGAAAAAATAATTATAAAATTGTATTGCGTTTTCTTGTTCATTCTTATTTTTTTGTATCATTTCCTGTCTGTCTCGGTGGACCATTTTTTAGCCAAGCCCTCTAGTGGGCGAGTTCGATCCTCCCGAAAATATAAATAAAGAGCGAGGGATTCTCCAACGACGTTTTGTAGCGTAACATTTCATTTCTCCTTCTTTTTAACGTCAGTTAGTACTCTGGCACAAACGAATTATTTTGCATAAATTATAAAACTAAAATCACGGATAAAAAAAAAAAAAAAACCCAGTGATGCGTTTAAGCGCAAACAACACCAAGAAAGAGAATATAATAAACAAAAATTTTCCAAAATATTCAGATTTCTTGATCAGCCTTCTATGAGTACTGTATTTCTGTTAATAGTGACTTATATAATGTGGTCACTACAGTGTTTCTTCAGATGTCTACTGAAGATAACGCCGATCATGTCAACGTAGACTATGTCTTCATGTTATATGTAAGAGCGGAGGAACCATCGATCTATACATTTTTCGAAAAGGGAAAGATATGACTTAGGTAACTTCCCTAATAAGATATTGTTACCAATTTTGTGTAAATAATTTGCATTTGAGTGTTTAATGCATTACTCTCTGATATTTATTTCATGTTAAAATTGTGCTACTCACAAGCAATGCCGCCCCTTACGTAATAATGGCGATTCAATGAGAACTTGGCGGTAGAGCCAAGTTGGCATCATTTTTGGCGACCAAGTTGGCGTCATTGGCGAGTTCGGAACCCTCTGGAATCTTCTATACTCCGTTTCACCTTAAGTTGGCAGCGCTGGGAAGGGTACGCGGACCAAATCACAGCCGCTACAGGGTTACTCTAGGAGAAGAGTGTGACTATAACAAATAAAATTCTCCATATTTGGCGAGCAAAAAAATTACTCTTCAAAATTTGTTCATTAAAATTGTATGAGTTTTTTGATAATAGAATAAGCCCCTTCTTTAATCGAAATATTTAAGAGTTTATGTTTCAATATGTTTAAAAATATTGATTAATTAATTAGCAAAACTTTTCTCGAATAAAATCTCAATAGTTCCCAACATGTTGATTGCATTTTTTAAATGAAAAGTACGGTTAAATTGTAATTCACATTATCATTACATTGATTTTTAAAGGACTTATATGCTTTTTTTCAAAATAAACGGCTCATATTTTCTTTAGTTTCATAATTTCATTTATTAACTGTATATAAAATAAAAATTTCTATCTTATTTATAAAAAATTAATTTATTTGAATTAATGATCTGTTTTCCAATTACTGTTTAAATCAGTTTGTAATTATTATTCAAATTACATGTAAATGCCGTTTATGTACGTTAGCTTAAGATATACAAAAGTACATAATAGAATTTGGGATTAATTTCAAAATTTATCATAATAAACTTATAATCTTTTAAAAATTTATAGTTTATCTGGAAAAAATATCTGATGCATACTTAAAAATTATGGGTTTCTAACGTTATATGCAAAGTTTATATATTCAGCTCAATAAGTATAACTTTTAAAGAAAAAATTTATTATAATAATTTAATACAAAATTATATATTTTGATATTTAGAACTGTTTTGTTGTAAAAAATTTTTAAAATTTCAAAAACAGCAAGAATTACGATAGCGCACGAGATCTAAAAAATATTATCAAAGGCTAAATCGAAAAAGCAAATTTTGTTGATTTGGCGCGAATATTTCGGAAGAATGAAATCTTAAAAACCGGTTTTTCAGCCAAATATTGTTGTTGCGCCAAAAGCTTTTTGGGTTTTACTGTATTCGTTCCGGGGATTAAAGAATAAATGTTTTTAAGATGTGAAATTTTAAAAATATATCTTTAAACCACAATTTATATAATACATGTTTTTAATTTTTCGGATTTGATTGATTTAAATTCCAGAACATGTTGGAACTATTTTTCAAACGGATTGTTAATTCCCCCCTTTTCCCAACGCGCCAACTTGAGGTGAAACAGAGTATAGAAAGAAGTAAATCCTTTTTCCATGGTAACGTTCAAGACAGAGCGGTTATTTTTAAAGTTTTATCGCCCCTTTAAAGGGGAGTTTACCGGACGGCGGGAGTCTGTTTAAAAACCAACGGTATGAGGATTGTTTTGACTGATTAGCTCGACTGTGCGGGGTGAAAACCCTTTACTTACGTGTATTGATTGCGGAAGGTGTGAAGACCTTCGGATATTTAGGGGAATATTGCGGGAACCTGATTGGATTGATTTTTGAT
This sequence comes from Trichonephila inaurata madagascariensis, assembly GCA_019973955.1. NCBI lineage: Eukaryota > Metazoa > Arthropoda > Arachnida > Araneae > Nephilidae > Trichonephila > Trichonephila inaurata. The sequence continues at coordinate 4,784 of BMAV01017930.1, read as the reverse complement.
AATAAATTGCATCGCCTGAAAGAACTGTTTATTTTTTTTGTGTTTTTTTTTTTAAAAAAAGCCTGGGTAGTAACAATATTAAGTAAAAAAAAAAACGTCAAATTTTTGATATGTGGCCTTAAAGCTTTCGAGTTTTTAAAAAGAATCCCCCAGAAAAAAGACTTTTTTAAAAAACCATATTTTAAATTTATGGATTTAATTTTTTTGGAATTTAATTCCAAACGGGATGCGACACCGTAAAAGTTGTTGATTATTTTTCGCACGGGAAAAATGTATGGTGTACAGCAGGTTTCTAAAATTTGGGCCCCCCCGGGGGCGCGAAAACCCCCTTTTAAAGGGGGCGCAATATCGAAAATAAAAGTTTAAAAATTAATTTGGGGGAAATGAAGTAAAAAAAAAATACCCTGATAAAAATAAAAAAAAATACAGATTTATTTTGATATGATTTATTATATCATCGGGGAAAAAAAGGTCATCAAAAATAAAAATTTACTTTGAACGCCATTAGCTATTTTTGATCCTATAACTAAATAAAAAAATATTTTGTTTTTTTGCTGTAATCCTCGATAGAATTTTTTTATGTTTCAACCCAAAAAATATTATTTTGCTGACTTTTCAAACTTACGGGTATGGTTATTGCACCCCTTTTTTTAGGAAGGGAAATTTATAAAAACCCTGTTGCATTTTTAGTTGGAATACCCATCCGGATAACTATGTTTGGGTGATTCGCGTGTTGAGGTGTGGGATTATCAAAAAGATAGACATTTTGATTTTTAACAAATTTTTTATTAAGAATAACTTAAATTATTAAATTTTAAAATAAAACTTTCTTAAAGTGGGGGAAAAACCCCAAATTAAAATTGAATTTTCGTCAGATACCAACTAGATCACAATCTTATTTATAATTAACTGTTAATCTAACTTCCATACAAAATATTACCTTTAGAGCACCTTCCTTCCCGGGGTTGAAGATATTCCTATTATGTTATTTGTTGGAAAAATTTTTATTTTCTTAATCCCTTTTATTAAATCTTATTAATGACGATGAGCGTATCCTTCTTCCAGAGCTGTAGGAGCTAAATTTATTCCGAACAATTCCGTACTAAGTTTCTCTAGGTTGCCGTCCTATTCACCAAACCCTACCCTTTTTAAAAAGTATATTTGTTTCGTTCCGTTTCTCTTCTTGGTATTGGGGGGAAAAAAGTTTTGCCATTAATCGGGGCCCGTCAAAGAACTTAGGAATTATGTTGAAGAAGAACGGAAGTTACGGAAAAGATTTTTATGATACATGGAAAAGCATTTTAATTTTTGAAGGATTAATGGCCGATTTAATGAGATACTGAAACTATAATAAAAAAAATCGTTAATTCGGGGAAAACTCTTATTTGTTTCCAATGACCTTGAAGAGATTCCCAATATGCCCGTCTTAATGGGGCAAAATGAATTGATCACATACTTCTTTTGGGGAGTGGCAAACATTTTTCTTTTGAATCTTAAGGTATTTTGTTTTGACCCGTTCCGGGCGACCACTTTGTTAAAAATTTTCTTTAACATGCTGCATTTTCCCCAATGAATAACTTAGTTGTTTTAATTGTGATGTTGTAGACTGATTATGGTTTAAAATGTAAAAGAGAAAATTAAAAAAAGAATTGGGATCTTGGGGTCTTTTGAAAGGAAATTGAAGATGATCAAAAAAAGGGAAACACTTGGAAATAATGCATAAATAGAGGAAAGTAAAAATTTTAGAAAAGAAAAAAATGAAACGAAAGGAAAATTTTTTAAAGCCCAAAAAATTTATCAAGAAAATATGAAGCCATAAGTGTACCGCAAAATGCACTTCACCCTGTCAAAAGACACAAGCAAGAAAAAAATTCAACAGGAAATTTTTCGATCATCAAAGGACATTAAAATTGAAAAAGTGAAAAAATGTGACAGTTTTGTTGCAAATAACTTACCTGTAATGTTGGGGAAAAAAGGCCCGTGATTTGTGTCTTTATTAAGGTCACGCACATTTGGGAACAATTTAGTTCGTTTTATTACTTTTTTCAAATTATGAAAGACAAATAGAAAACCTTGTAGGTAAGTATATTTTTTTTATTAAAAATTCACGAAATTGTGATTTTATCTTGTTTTTGAAAATAATTTTTAAAAAAAAAAAATTTGTTTCACCTCCCCGCGACCATTAACGTTAAGTATCGAGGCAAAACTGATCCGGGGGTAAAAAATTTGAAGTTTTTTGTTTAAAAATTTAAAAAAAAAATAATTGTTATTCATTGGGAATTTATATATTTTTTATTACTTAACATTTATTCTAAATGTAATTCGGGGGCTTAAAATTAAGCGTTCAAAACCGTTTATAATATATATTCATTTCAATAAACCGTTTTACTTTTGATACGTCGCACTTTGGGTTTTTCCTCCACAATTGTTATATCATGAATAATATATTATCATTTTTAAAAATAAACTGTGTTATAATATTAAGATGGGGACCCAGCCAGTATAAGAAAAAGTTTTATAATTAAGTGACTTCCTGGCTTTTTTGAGAGCAAGTTTTTTGGAAAGGCAAAAAAAAGAAATTGACACTAGAGTTTTTTTAAAATTTAGCTCAGATCTATATTTTTTCTTTAAAGAGCCACCAGAAAATCCGATTCACAAAGGTATGATGTTAAAAAAAGGTAATATATACGAAATGTTTTTTTTTTCAGTGAGAAAATTCAGCATCCCCCTATCCAGAATTCAGAGGATTTATTACAAAATTGCCCCTTTTTTTCGAATGGGGTTGAAATCTATGAAGATTCTTTTTTTAGTTAAGAGCCATTCTGGATTTTTTAAAGGATCCCAACCCATTCGAACTTGCTAAATTTCCCTCCCCGTGTAAATTTGTTGATGCTTTTTTTATCACGAATGCTGCTGCGACTTAAAAAAAAATCGATTTTGTTTTTTAACCACGCCAAATCCCAATACGGAATTCAAAACGCGTGAATTATGAAATGTAACAAGGAGAAGTGCTAATCGATTCGGCCAAGACGACTAAATTTAAAAAGGGCGCATTTTTATGTTTTTAGACGTCCAAGTTCCAGACTCACGGGAAAGTTCGCGAGAATGCCAGATCTAATGGATAGGGAAAAAGAACACAAATTAGGGGTTTTTTTAATGAATATGTACTTTTAGAAATGGATCTTGAAGGAAATAAATCTTTTAAACAAAATTTTCAATCTGTTTTAATTTAAAAATTAGAGAAAGAAAAATAACATAATTTTAACCTAACTTAAAAGTAATTTTTCTTAAAATATTTACTTAAAAGTAAATATATAAAAAAATTTAATACTTATTTTATTAATTTGTTCGGTTTATAATTTAAAATCATTTTTTTGCGTCAAAGAATTTTTTTTTTTTCCCTATTTTAATTTTTATTATGATTAATTGGGTCGCCAGTATTGAAAGTTTTAGAAGCACTGAAATAATGTTTTATTTTCTTATAAATGAACTCGTTCAAAGAGCGGGTACTTCAGCCGGTATACTTTTAATGTTTCAGGGTGTGTGTGTGCTGCACAGAGTATATTATAACTAATTAATTAATACTGAATTAAGAACAAGTTTAATAAGTATTACCGACTTCCATGGGCTTGTCTTGCAGAGCAAATTTTTCATTTTTTTTTAGAAATTGACCCTCTGAGTTCTTTTTGATATTTAGCTGATATCTATATTTTGTCCTCTAAGCAGCCACCACATTTTGCAATATGTTCCTATTTAAAAATTATATAGAGAAAGGAAAAATAACATAATAATTATCCTATTACTTAATTTTTTGCTTAAAAGTAACATATACAAAATTTAATACTTATGATATTAATTTGTACGGTTTATAATTAAGATCACGTATTGTAGCCTTAGCGTCAAAGTGCATTATTATTGCATTCAGTAATTTATAAATGTATAAGGGGGGCGCGATAAAAATTGTGATTGAAAAGGGGGCGCCAGTATTGAAAGTTTGAGAAGCACTGGTGTACAGGCAATAACGAGATTATTAGAGAAAATTAAACAACGCAGTTTCTCGTGTGGCCCCGGCGAAGCCCCAGCAGCTGAAAAATCATTCAGCTAATTATAAATTATTTAAGAAATAGTGTGGGCCACAAGCTCGACTCCGACATTTGTCGCTAAAATCAATTGAAAACACAATCGCGTCAAGCTTGGATTTAACAGAAGTTATTGCAACTTTTGCGAAAACTAAAGGTAGGAAAATACTGTAAGCCAAATTGTTAATTTGTTGTTAATAGGTAAATCCACCCACCACATCATAAAATAACCTTTTATTCTTTATCCACATCGTTTTATTTCCTAATACTTACACTGCGAAAAACCGGTATTCTGAACTGAGTACAAAATACTCACTTTTAAATACGTCACATACTCAAAATAGCTCCGATGCAAACATACTCAAATTTGAGAATAGCCCATTCTTATCTTTGGCAACGACTACGTACTCAAAATTGTAAACATCACATACTCATTTTGAACCTGTTACTGGATCAAATTTGAGAATATAACAGCAAAATGAGTGGTAATGTACTCATGTATGAGTTTTATGGGTCAAATATGAGTATACGTTTTTATTTTATGGTTTGTGTATCCAATACGAATTTTAACTTACAAATGTATATCAAATCAAATTTAAAGGGATCTAAATATGTGATACTAAGTTGTAAATTTCATTTTTCCATCTTATATATTATTTAATCTACATTTACGAAGCTTTTACCACTTTACTGAAGATCTAAATT
>BMAV01017929.1:0-150029 GCA_019973955.1 Trichonephila inaurata madagascariensis | reverse complement strand
ACAAAAAAAAAAAAATGAGTGAAAATTTTGGGGGGGAAGATTATTAGTCTTGCTTTTACTTCAATATACTTTTATAAAACATTCGTTTTTTTTTTTTTTAACGGCGTTTTTATAGAAAAGGTTACCTTCAAAAGCGCCCGTATATCAGATTGTATCAAATCTCATAAATTGAGATAGTAACCGCAAGTTGTTTTTATTCTGGAATTGCTTCGAATTCAGGAAGTAGAAAATGTACGTTTGTCAGAAAAGAAGAATGAGAAAAATGAAGGGAAAAAAAAAAAAAATTTTGATACAGTGTTTAGGTATCCGACTCGTTCGGAACCTGTTTTTGCAAAAGCACAATAAATGGATAATTTTCATGATTTTTAGTGTCACTCAGTTTAGACTACATGCATAAATTGTTTTAAGGACATTTGACAAAAAAAATTATTTAAATACAATATTTTGGGCAAAAATTAACTTAGAATAATTTTTTAAAATGTTCTCTTTTTGAAAAATGTTCTATTATAATAATATTTTGCCTGTATATAGCTCAGACCCTCTACAGGGGCTCAACTAGAATTTTTGAAATATATAACTTAGAAGCGGGTTTATCCATATTTTACGACAACAGAGGGGAGCAATTTTAAGAAAAAACGCCGATAATTATTTCAATGGGTGGTAACTCTGAAAATAATGTGAATTTTTCAAAAATTCTAGTTGAGCCTCTGTAGAGAGGTCTAAGCTATATACATGCAAGATATTATTATAATAGAAGCATTTTTCACAAAAGAAGAACATTTTGAAAAAAGATTATTCTAAGTTAATTTTTCCAAATATTGTATTTAAATAATTTTTTGTCAAATGTCCTTAAAACAATTTTATCCCATGTATTCTAATCCGAGTGACACTAAATATCATGAAAATTATCCATTTATGCACTTTTTTAAAATCTCTGTTCCGAACGTAGTCGGATACCTTAAAATTTTAAATGGGACCAGGGCCGCTTTTCCACTTAGGCACACTAGGCAAGTGCCTAGGGCGCAAAAAATGGAGAAAAAAAAAATTTAAATTACAGCGAACGAGCCACACCACCTAGCGCAGGGGTGGCGAACCTTTTTAACTCAAAGTGCCATTTTTTTCAAAAAAAAATGTTTAATGGCGTATAGACGTGCAGTCAAAAAATCAAATTATTCATAAGTTATTTGAGAAGAGAAAAAATTAAATATCATTTCTTTCAAATACAGTTTGACCTCGATTTACTGAACCCCTATTTAACGAATTTTTCTTTCCCCGCTTAAAACGAAGCAAAAACCTCTCTATTTAAGAAACGATTAACCCCAAATTAACAAATTATTTCAACAGCTTGTCGCGTCCCAGTGGATATTAAAACTCACACACTTTTATTGGTTATTTCACTTAATAACTTTAGACAACTTAAAGGGAGAATGCACTTTTAACACTAAACCTAAGAAACAATCACGTTTGATTCATTTAAATATCACAAAAATAAGCACATTTATCTTAATCTTGAATCTCTTGTCTCCAGTAGGGTTATCTTTGGATATCTTCCAACTTGATTCACTATACGACCCCCGGTCGTTATCTTACACACACTTCTATATCCAGTTTCAATCATCATCGCGCCTACTCTACTACTAACAATTAAGCAGAAGTTCTAATTTACATAAGCCACGTCTTCTTCACCGAAAGCGTTTTTCAACACAAATCACAGTTAAAAAAATTATTTTAGTGGAATTATTATTAAAAAGGATTATTTAGTGGAATCGCGGATAGACCGTTACAAACTGGGTTTTTTTTTTCGGTATTAGAAAAAAAATTGTATTTTTTCAAATGACGTCCTTCTTCTCCGGAACAGAAAAATGCTTTTCTTGTTTGCTGCAAATTTCAAAAAAAAAAAAGGGTGCAGACCATTATTTCATTAGACTTTACAAGGACAGACGAGTCATGAGTGTAACCTATCGTGTGAGTTTTAAATAGGACAAGAAATTCCTTTATTATTTCGTCCCACTCCACAACACATGGGATATCTTAAGATTTTAACGATTATGTTACATTTACTGTCTATCTGTGCAACTGAAATTGAGGAAATTGTTGATTTGCGAATGAATAGTGTGACGCTTCAGATAAATAACGGTAGCGTGATATTGATTAATTTAAATATTTAGTTTATTTACTTCACAGCTATTATTTATCGATTATACATTAAAGTTATAGAATTTATTACAGAGATTATTAGAGTTCAAATGATGTGGTTTGTGAGGAAGGAGTTTCTTTGGGGTCCGCTCTCAACGAAGGTTTTTAGACCATTTTCTCGTTCTCTTTCTGTGCCCTCCCTAGCTTCGGGGATCAGAGGCCGGAGTCTTTAGATTCTAGTTACATCCGGCTAATGGCGTTAAGGATCCATCGTGGTGTCAAAGGTTGCCGGGGCGATTCAAGACAAGACCACATAATAATTTTAAAGTTGCAGGTGCCAATGCACGTGTGGTGGGAATCGTTACAATAGTGATTCTGATGCACAAATTGATAATGAAACAATCCTTAAAATTTACATTTTCTTATATATTACATTGTTTGGGAACTGTGAAAACATATCTCATGGAGCAGGATGTAAATGACCCAGTATTTTTTATTCCCCCGCATTAAGTCAAAAAGAGAACTCTTTTGAGTCAGGAATTGAAAAGATTGTCAAACATCTAATAGTCAGAATTTTAAAATTTCCAATTAATTGTGTGGTGCATAATAATTCACTAGTAGTATTTTTAGCTGCAGAATAAAAAGTGTGTAATTTCTAACTATGAATATTTTTGTGTTGATGCTTATTACAAAATTTCCAAAGAATAAATGCAAAAAAAATTGTATTTTGTTTGGACCCCTATGTAACAAATAACACAGAATTAACGAACAAAATGTCCGGTCTCGATGAATTCTTTAAATAGGGGTTTGATTGTATGTTTAAAATGTGTAGCATTACGGGTTTATTTTAGTATAACCACAGTATCTGCAATATATATATATAAAAACATATAACTTACCTTGTACTTTGACGTATTAAATAACCGTGTAGGAGTACAAATCTTGAATACATCAATTTTTTAAAACGTAATTGGAAATGAAAATTAATATTATATGTATTTAAAAGAAAATAAAAAAAAAATATATTAGAGAGAGTGAAAATTATTTTTTATTTCGGTGAGATAATTTGTAAGATAATATTTTTATCAGAAGTACATTTTAAATTTCCGTAAAGATAATTTTTATAACTTTTTATCGGATCTATTCACGTGCCTCCTACTAATCCTCTTGGGGCGGCAGGAAACTTTCTTTAAATATTATTCTATTGTAAACTTTCCCCCGAAGAAGACGCGAATTATGCAAATCAAGGCTTATATTTAAAGATTAACTTTCAGGTTCGAGGGGGGAAGAGGTTAGAAGCTAAAGGATAACAGTTAATGATTAACACAAAGTTAGTCGAGAGTGATTCTTAATTATTTGCTTAATATTTAACGATGATTTGGTCAATTAGAGGTTTAAATTGGAATAGTGTCGGATTAATAGATTAACTTAAAACTTTACTTCGGTTATTTAGAAGGTGTATTGCAAGGACAGGCCAAGAGTAAGTGATTCGATTTATAATCAAATATTCAATTATCTCGTCTACTTCGCTTTTGCTCCCCTATTTAAGTAAATGTGTATTTCCTGATATGGGTTGTTAAAATTTGTTAGGTTGTTGAGACTTGTTAATAAATTGGGTTTATTTGACTATGGCGAATCTTAATGTACACTAATGGATGTGTGGGATAGCCCATCCATTATAACTTTACGGAAATTTTTCTTTAAATATACTTCTAAAAGCAAAACATTTGATGAATAATCTATTATCGAGCTACAGTTATTAAAAAAAAAACTGTATTCGAATAAATAATATTTGGTAGAAACAGTAGCGCACACAGGAATTTTTCAAGGTAGGGGGTCCGGGGTTGAAAGTTCACCCTTCTTGCATCATGCTATTTTTGATTTTGTCGATTTTCAGGAACAAAACACAGTAAAAAACTAATTATTGAATAAATAATTAGCATTAATTGATAAAATTAATAATTAATAACAAATATTTAATTAAAATTAAATTTTACGTATTATATACTTAGAATTATAACCAATCGGAAAAAATCAAGGGCTTTGGGGGTCCGGACCCCCAGGATCCCCCCCTTGTGTGCGCCACTGGGTAGAAATATATATATATATAAATATATTACGAGACGTCGTGGAATGTACTTGCGACAAAAAGAAGGAAATTCTGATCGCAATTATTTATTTATTTGCGATGATTCTTTTAAGACAGCACATATTACACAACAAGACATTTCCAAAATATAAAGGAAAAAGCGACAGTATAAAAACGTGTGAAGGAAGCTTAGGAAAAGATCAAAAATATTCTCAATCCAAAACCCCTCAGCATATTTAAACCAAAGAAACCTCTAGAATTTTCTAAAATCTCGATTTTAATCTTTGTAAACAAATTGGTCTGATCCGATGGCTGATGCAATATTGAGTCAGCTCTCCGCGACAATTCGAGGACTGGTATTTTTTTAGAATTAAGATTGTAGAGCTATTATAGTATTTCCGTTAAGGGAGTAAATAAAAGAAAAAATAGTGTCGTTGATGTCTTGGAGAGTTCAGAACCAAAACGAATTAAAAAAAAACCTCTCAAAAGAAACGAAAAAGAGAATCATTATATATATATATACAGTCGGACCTCTATTTAACGAAGTCGCTAAATGCCAAAACAGGTTCGTTATGTGGAAGATTCATTAAATAGAGGTTCATTGTTCAATATACTTTATAAACTCCATGAAAAACAAATTTTAAATAAATAAACACTACATATTAAAAAAATGAAGAATTATTCATTCGATATACTTGTACACTTATCATACCCATAAAAAAAGTAAGAAAGACTGCAAGGAAAACAAGAAAAATGACGAGGAATTCACTGTATTTTCAACATTAAGAAAATAATTTTATACTAAAATTATTGAATTTTAAGGGCATTTTCTAATTTTAAGCCTACAAGTAATTTTAAACATACATTATTTTGTACTCAGTAATTTTAAGCCTACACTATCGAATACAATCTTTTTATTCGGTAATTTTAAGTATACACTACCGGGTGCTTCCTTAAATTTAATTTCTGATAAAATCTGCTAATTTTAATTGAGTTTTTTGTTTGAAAAGTTACGGAAATTTTATTGCTTTAGATGAGTTAGGCATCTGGTACAACCAGTGCAAGGTCATCGATTACTATAAAATGTATTAAAGGAGAAAAAAAATTGAAATGTCCAGAAATACTTTTAAAACAGGGACAAAAAAAGATTGAATCGTAATATTAATATTCCTTATATAATAATAATCGTAATATTCCTTATATAAAAAATGCACTTCGCTATTGAGAGGTTATTTTACGAAGAAAATAGTGGAATGAGATCTTGGTTCAAGAAAAAAGTTCATTATATGGAAAAATCTCTACATAGAGGTTCGACTGTGTTTTACAAACCAAAGAAAGCAAATTTTAAGTATAACACTTTTTTTTCCCGAAAAAATATATTTATTTACTCTTTTTTTTAAAATGGGATGTACCATGAAATCCGGCGTATAAGGTGCACTTTTAACACAAAAAATAAGATCAAATTTTACTGTTGCGCGTTAAGGCCTCAAGAAATCCTTAGACGTCCCTGCATACAAGGCAAACTTAGAATAAATAATTTGGAATAAAAATTAGAATAAATGATACAAAGTTAAAATTGATACTGTATTTAAAATCGTTTTTGAAAGATATACTTCGCTCGTTTTTTTTTTAATTCAAACCTTTTTTTTCCCTATAAACGTATTTTATCTTACAGTACATTATATGGAACCGTTTACCACTTTCAAAGTAATTGCATTTGTAATTTCATCAACTACGTAAATTTATACTGACAGAATGATGAAAATTTTGAAGGATTTTTTGGGGAAACAGTTCATTGATAAAAAGCTCATAGCAGATTGCGTTCAATGTTATAAAATTAACTAACTTTTTTTTTAAAAATGGACTTACACCACTTTCAAAGAAAACGGCTTATATCATGCAAGCATGATAGCCCTTTTTTCAATTCCTCTACAAGTAGCTTACTCTCTCTATATATTTAATTATTTATACAATATATTTAACTTGTTCAAATTTTCAATCGTTCATAAAATGTTTTTTTTTAAAATTTTTTTTTTTTTTTTTGAGGGTGGATGTTAAAACAGTTTTTCAAAAAATTAAATTTATTAATTAAATTAAATTTAATTAATTACCGGTTTTTAACCCAAATTAGATTCGTTTTATTGTTGTAACAATGAACTGTTAAAACAAGACAAAAAGGGGTCGAAAAACCCGTTTTTTTAAAACAGGTGCATTGTTCAACAATGGGAAAAAAAAAGCGTTCCCTTTTTCAATTCCTACTGTTTTTTCACCCCCTATATATATAATTCATATATATATATATATATATATATATTTTTATTAAAATTTTTTAAATGAAAATAAAAATCCCTTTTATTCATCCATTCAAAGTAGGAATTGACTTAAAACATTTTTTTATATTACTTGTTTTTAATTATTTACATAAAATTTTACAGAAGTCCCTTTCTTAATACGCGACAACTGAAAAATTTTCCGTGATTATTACGAGTTGTTTTGATGTTTCTTGCGAGATATCATCGCAAAAAAAGTAAAGTAATAAATAAAAAAAAAAAAAAAAGGAACACACAAACCCGAAATTTTTTTGCATCTTTTATTTATACTAATTTTCTTTTTTCGATCAAAATCCAACTTCGGTTCCACAACTTTATTTTTTAACAACCATTTTTCTTTTTTTTTTTTTACCTCTTTCGTAAAAATGGACATGTACTAAAAGCATAATTCAGACACAAAACTAGGAAATATTTTGACAGTGGTGTGATCTACGCGAAAAAAAAAAAATTAGATAAATAAAACGAAAATTATTTTACAATTACCAGGATAAAAAAAAAAAACGTGAAAGGACCATGATTGTGAAACTAAAAGGACAGGATTAAATTTTGCGAGAGTCACACAGGTGACAGTTACATCAGAAAGAAATGATTTTTATCTTATAAGGAAATGATACGATTAGACAATCAAAATTTGCATTGAAACACGCGAATTTGGGAGAAAAAATAAATTAAATGTAAATCTTGAGTATCTGCTGAGGTATTTCAATAATCTCTAAATCGATTCTGCAACTTCCTTCAACAAGTGTCAATACAAATAATTTTTTGTAGGAAAATTGAATCGTGACATTTAAGCGTAAAGAATTTCCTGAGTTGTTATAAATAATTGCATCACCATTTTTCCTCACATGGTAAGATTGTCAATTTAAAGAAAAAAAAACGCTTAAGTCATGCATTGTTGGGACTGATTGAAATAAAATTTTAATATGAATCATGTACGGAATGCAGGTTTTACACGAGATATTAAAATACAACTAAGAAAATTCGTTTAACATTCAAAATTGAAGTTTTATGTGCGAATTCTTCTTCAATGGCTCAACAATCCCCTAGCTTTTCTCCAGACATCTCTACCTTTGTCAACTGTTTTCCAGTTTTTGACCTTTAAAATATTAAGATCTTTTTCGACACAATCAATCCATCTTAGCTGGGGTCTGCCTCGAGGTCTATTTCCCCTGGGCTTTGCCAGGAAGATTGTCTTGTAACAACGATCTTCATTCGTTCTTGTCAGATGACTGTGTACGAATAGAAGATGGAAATTTTACAATGGCTCAACAACCCTTTTTGGTTTTGGGGCCTGGCCTTCTCCAACCCCTTTTTTTAAATTTTTTTCAACTTTTTTTTCCAGTTTTTTTACCTTTAAAAAAATTAAAAATCTTTTTCGACACAATCAATCCATCTTAGCGGGGGTCTGCCTCCAGGTCTATTTCCCCTGGGCTTTGCCAGGAAGATTGTCTTGTAACAACGATTTTCATTCATTCTTGCCAGATAACTGTGTACAAATAAAAGATGGAAATTTTAAAATGGCTCAACAACCCCCTGGGTGGTCCCTGGCCTTCTCCAGACATCTTTACTTTTGTCAACTGTTTTCCAGTTTTTGACCTGTAAAATATTAAGATCTTTTTCAACACAATCAATCCATCTGTCTCGAGATTTACTTTCCATGGCCTTGCCAGAAAGATTTTCTTGTATCAACGATCTTCATCCATTCTTGCCAGATGACTGCGTACGAATAGAAGATGGAAATTTTACAGATCAAAGATTTAATTAAAAAAAATAATCAAAATTGAATGATTTAGTGGGTACGGGATGTCAAATTTCGTTTCCTGTGATGGTAAAAACTATCAGAAGAGTTTCAAAGAGGCAAATTAAAGAAAAAAAATTAATTATTTTCGAATGCGATTAGAAAAACAAATAAATAAAAAGACTTACTCTAATACGTATATCTAAGCCAACAAGTAACTATTATTACATCTCTTAATGAAGGATATAATCAGCTAAATTCATGTCGGTCACATGATAGATACAGTCACGCGTTCTCGTCTGAATTCAGAATTGACATTTAACTTTTACTTGTTTTGTTCTACTAGTAAAATTTTCAAATTTGGTAAAGATGTTAAAATATTAAGATTCTTCAAAAATTTCTCGAAATTAAAAAAAAAATTGTTATGTTATGCATATATTTTTAAATCAGGTGCATTTTGCTTACCTATGTGTGTTATTATTAATGACAAATATGTACTTTTTAATCGAAAGTTTCTGCAAAAAGCAAAAATTCGCAACAGCGAAACGCATGAACTAATCGCCTGGAAACACGTAATTGCATTTATCATGTGTCTATGACATCACATGAAGTTAAGAACATGTGAGCTGCACTAGTGGAAACAATACCAAAGCGAGCTGAAGTCATTTTTTTGCTATAGGAAATACTTCGTACTTTTTATAGAAATTTTTCTGTCTACTTAAGGTATGTAATGATTAAAAGCTCGGAGTTTTGAAAAAATCTTTTTTTACTATTTGTCCCAATTAATTCGAACAGTGTAGCATAATAAAGTCACGAAGCGTTAATAAAAATTTTATATTTAACAACAAAATTCGTGAAATTTTAAGTAAAGAACTAATCTTACGTATAATTCCAGAAAATTGAAAAGAAATTGCCAAAATACTGAAAATTAATATATTTAAAGAAACCATGACAACGAAGTAAGTGCTAGTTGACGTAAAATCATAAATTTCTAATGCCAGACACTAATTTACATCTAATTGCATTCTCCAAGGTAGAAGTTATTGTTATAAACACTTATTAAAAATTCAGAATTTCGAAAAATTTATCTCCAAATTATTTAAATTTTTGTGAAGCTCAATTTCATAATAGTCTAATTATGTCACCAACGTTTATCTAAGGGGACTATTGAGTAAATAATTATGAACACATCTACTTTTTTTACTGAAATCCAAATTTTGTAATGAAAAATTCTAAAATCATGAATTTTAAAGGAAAAGTGATAAAGTTCAGTTTTAACAGCGTTTTCGTCTGAACGAAAATCAGAATTTTGTCGTTATCTTCACGATTTCATAATCTGCGGTTTCTTCATAGTAAGCATTCTAAAATCTCTCTTTTCTTATCGAAATTATTTTATTTATTTATTTATTACAAATTTCGTAATTTTACTAAGTGATATTACCTTACATTCATTATCAACAATGCCTATTACGTAGCCATCGAATTACGAAAAACAAAAGCTACAAATTTCTTAGCAAACTGATAAATGAAAAATGATATCGAATATCGTCTGCTCAACTACGTCATTTCATTTCACTTTCTATAGTAATCACGCGGATTGCACATGTGAAAGTTTTATAACAGACATTTCCAGAGGTACATAATGCATTCGTAGGATATATCAGAGCAGATGTTTCGGTTCTCATCCTTCAGAAAATAAATGCAAAATAGGTATCAAGAAAATGATTCTTTTTTTTTTAGATTTTTAGATCATAGAAAGTGAAATGTTCGATTTCATCAACGTTGTAAAATCCTTTTTTTACACGATAGAGATAATGTATTATCATGTTTTTAACATGAAATCGTGTAAACACCGTTGCATAATGATCATTGAGAAAGAAAAGTTAAGAAAAATGATTGATTCTAAAGAAAATATTCGAGAGTATTCGGAACTTTCGAACGATTTCGAATTTTTGAATGAATGCTCTGTATGATTGCTTCGTATGAATGTTATTTAAATAGATGATTTATCGATTTTTGTATTTGAGTACTTTAAAAGAAATATTCAACAAGCTTTCGATTAATTTTTAAACAGGACATTTTTCCGATTTATTATCGAATGCTGATCAATCGGGTGGAATTGATCTCGATTTTGACAAGTTGTTCAGACAGTTCAGTTTTTAAAAAATAAAATTAAAATTTAAGAATTGGAGTGGAACTTTTTCTTGAAATATTTTATAATTTTATAATTGAGTGTAAAATCTTGAGTTGTTAAATGTAAATATAAATCATATTTTTAATTTTTAAGTTCGTTTTAGATCCAGTTCTCTTTTGCTTTCTATAATCAAAATGCTCATTCAGGGTGTACCAAAAGTAGCGCTCAAATTCTGCACTGCCAGATGCTTCATTGGGAATACATAAAAAATGCCCAAACAACTGTACTTGTACGATGCATAGTTTAACGGAAAAACACGGTAAATGACGATGGATGAATGTTGATGCATGATGGTTCATGATGGGGTTCCGGCGTATTTCTGTACTCCTGTACATGAATGGCTGTACATGATATACTCCGGCCACTAGATAGGACATGTAAGTCCCTATGGTCATTACGAAAGAAAATTTGAAAAATAAAACAATCTAATCAAAATCATATTCGAAAATAAATACGCCACAATATGAACATTTACTAATGAGTTCATGGCTATCCATGCTACAACTGTTAAGTACAATAAAAATAGCTAGAGAGAGAGAGAGGGCGTCTTAAACAGAAAAAAAAGCGGGTCTGCAAAACTTATGAAGTTATTTCCCCAGATATTTATTCTATATTTATACCTCAAAAGTTTCGGCTGTTATTTACAAGTCATTTTTAAGAGTTACACATAGTGAAACGAGGCAATATATCACCGAAATCTCTCATTTTATTTACGCAAGTAATGCCATTTTGAAAGCCATTTCGCAAATGTCAACCATTGGCCCAATTTGCTGCTGGCAAGTCATTTTTAAAGTTGTACTTATCAAAACATACAAGTTCCTCATTTTTCTTCACAGAAATGTTGGTTCAGATGTTAAGTTTGGTATAAAAATTACTCTGGAAAAAACAGAATGTGATTTGTTATTTTGATGATAAAATACTCTGCCCTTTTACAAAATCTGTTGTGTACATTAGGGTAGATCGAAGGTTACTTTTTCAGAATTTCAAAACCTACCTACGCGGAAAAAAATGTTCTAAGGGAAAAATAAAATGAAAAATCAATTTTTTTATGTTAAATACTGCCACAAGGGGAATGAAATTCAAGTATTTCAGCTTTTTTATGTTAAAAATTCAAAATAACTTTTGTTGAAGTGAAACAGCCGTTTTTATGCTTTTTAACCTTTATTGCGATAACAGGACACATACTCAATACTTACAAGAAAAAACATCAGAGGTACTTGTAGCCAGGGATGTCTTAAGGCATGCGCCAACTGGTCCCAAGTTCACGGCCTCAACCCTCGGTTGGGACCTCGTTTTGTCCTCGACTCAGTCTTAATGAGATTGAGATGGCACTTGAGATGGAGGGCAGAACCTACGATTTATGGATTTGTAGGTTCGTAACATACCACTAGACAAAAGTGATCACCACTGCCCGGAGGCTGTTACTGGCTTATGTAGATGATACCGCTACAAAATCTTGATCCGGGTAACTTTAATGGTCAAATATTATTTCCGTACATCTTTTCCAATAAACAGGGAATTTCAAACTGCATGTCAATTGTCAAAAGTGTCAAGACTGTATTAATATGTAATGACCGTTGTCCATGTCTAGGCCTGATACTATAAACAATCATTTAATTCACTCAGTCAAAATGCAGTCATCGGTTGAGCCGGTTTGTGAGATTGGGAGTCGTGTACATTTATTTGTTTCAAATTACCGTTTGAACGAGTATTTGACAATGCATGCTTATACCAAAGGTCGCCAAAGTGGTGGTCTGCTAGAAAATTTCGCTGGTCTCCAGAAAGATGTGGAATATACTCACTTATCACGTTAAGTTATGTCTTAACCCTCTGGCCGGAACATCAATTTTTTTGCCGCACTGACAATATCCGTCTGACAGACGGGTATGTAAATTTTTTTTGAATTTTATTACCTTAAGGACTGTTTTAAATGTTCTTTTAGTTCATGAAATTGAGTATGGCTCAAATAAGATGTGTGGGGTTAAATCAAGCACAACAATACATTTTTATCACTAGAATTGTGACTAGTATTTTTATAAAAACTGATTACAAATTATATATATTTATGTAAAAGTAATTAAAAATATAATACCAAACACGGAAAAAAAAGGAATATCCGAATGATAGACGACGATAGATAAGAAAAATCGCACATATGAGTTGAAAAAAATCTCCACGTACCACCACGTGATCCTCTCACTGGGTAGAGTCCAACTGAAGATGTCAAGGCAGCCCACCCCCAAACACACCACAGCGTTATCTACAGGCATCAAAGCAAATCATTCCCGTCTGAGAGACGGATGTTCCAGTCACAGGGTTAAGATGCATTGATTGCGTTCTTTGATCACAATTATTCTTTATAAATATATTTAACATTCACAAAATCCTATTAGTGGTCCGTGGGATTTAAATTATGAATTTACTGGTCCGTTAGGATGAAAAATTTGGCGACCGCTGCTATATACTGTCTATTTTTAAAAATCATAGGTAGCATACGTTTGTATATTGGCCCAGGGTCTCAGAAAATCTTAAGATTTCTCTGAACTCAAGGCCTCAAAAAGCTCTTTAGAATCAAATATTTTTAAAATCTTAGTCAAAATTGCAGTGCCCGATAAAATGGAAGACGAAAAACTTGAATTGAACTGATTCGACGTTGATGGGAGAGAGATGAGTTATGAAATTGTGCACTGTACAGTGTACTAATCACTGCATAATACTCACCTGAGGTGCACACCGAAATTTTTTAAGGTCGAGGTAGTCGAGAGTCTGAAGTCCAACCTTGTATCATACCCCAATGCGCCGCCAAGCATATTCTTTGGATTTTGGCGCGCGCGCGATTGTCGAGAACAAAAAACAGTAACAAATAAATTAATAAATAAATTATCTTCATTAATTAATAAAATACATTCGAACCTCTATATAACGAACCTCTATATTGCGAATTTTTCTATATAGAGAACTTTTTCCTGGAACCTTGAACATTTCACGATTTTCTTCGTAAAATAACCTCTCCATAGCGTTCATTTTCTATACAACGAACTTTTTCTTTAATGATTCAGTTTTTGTTCTTCCTTTTTTTAAAGTATTTCTGAAAAAAATTTTAAGTTATTCTCTCTCTAACACATTTTATGGTGGTCATATGGTGGTGGTGGTTTATGGTGGTTACCTTAGTGGAGTTGTCCCGTGTCCCCGTGTTCTAATTATAAAATAATGTATGTTTAATATTACTTGTATACTTTAAATTATAAAAAATGTCCTTAAAATTCATTCATTTTAGTATAAAATTATTTTCTTAATATTGAAAATACAGTGAATTCTTCGACATTCTTTTTTTTTTTTTTTCCTTGCAGTTTTTCGTTCTTTCTTTCTTTTTGATGGGTAAAATACACAAAATAAACATATATTAATTTTAAAAAGGTGTGAATAATTACTTTTTTTAATACATAGTGTTTATGAATTTAAAATTTGTTTTATGACGTTTATAAAGTATATTAAAAGATGAACCTCTATACAACGAATTTTCCATACAACGAACTTTTTTCCGGGATTTATCGACTTCGTTATATAGAGATCTGACTGTAAATTATTAGTAAAAGTACTTGATTCAATTCTCATATATACATACAAATACTTAATTAAATTTTACTTATATATCCTGTATACATAAGATTATAATCAATCAAAACAAAAATTAAGGGCTATGGGAGGTTTCCGGACTCCCCTCCTTGTGTGCGCCTCTTGTACTCACTAATTATTAATCATCTTTTTTGGTTACTTATACTTAAACAAATAATTAATCATCTAACGTAAAATTAAGTCTTTTTCCATTTTTTTCGAAAATTCAACCTCTTTGTGGCAATGTTAAATTTTGAAATTATTTATTTATTTATTTTTTAAATTATTTTTCTCCTAGTCTCCATATTATAGAACATCTTTTCCCCATAGGAAGGTTCTGATTATTAATAACTTTTTTCCCCATTGAACTGTGATTTACCCTAATACATACACCAATACTTTTTAAGAGGTGCCATTTGTATTCCATATGGTCCCTGGCTAACAAAGGTCACCTTCAGTGTATGAAAACATATGAAAATCCAGTCTTACACACATATGGAAATATATTACCACCACAATTCATTCCTTTTAAACTGAATTCCTATTAGTAGCATAAGAAGCACGGAAGACGAACTGTTCAGATATAATTAACCAAATCCCACAACAAAGCACCCTTGTTTGCTCTACAAATACTCTTATAAATAGAACTTAACGTGACTTAGAAAGGATGGGGATGGCGGGCTCTCCTCAAAGTTCCGTGTTGTTTTGGTATTGTTTCACTTCGCAAACAATTCCTAACTCCGTGATGTGTGCGGAAATGTTGACGTAAGTGTTATGTAATGAGTGAAACCTAAACTTTCTTAATCAAGTTTCAGTTTATTTAAATGTTTTAAAACGGTTGAGATAAAATATCTTAAGATTACCTTTAAACTGAGGGGTAAGGATTTCACAAGAGACCCACCAGGTAAAACAGGGGTGGCCAACCCGCGAAACTTGTGCCGCCCTATGCCATAGTGGAGTTGTAATAGTGGCACGCGAAAAGTTATTGAAAAATTACAAAATTTGAAAAGACAAATAACACTTTTTTTTTTTGAAATGACGGTATCTCAGACAGAAAAAAAACTCTCAAAATTTATTTTGAATACACTTTAATTGAGTTACAATAGAAAATTTGTATGCAAATAATACTCCTTCATTGTTGTGTGTGCTGCAGCGCCGATTTGAGAACATTTCGGGCCCTGGGCTCAGAAGATTTACAGGCCCCCTTGGCACTTGCGCGGATCGAAATTTATAACCAGAAAATCTGGTTAAGTCCAGCTTATCCAGGTTCTTCCAGGCCTCAGGGGCCCTGGGTGCCCAATGGATAAACCGGCTCCGATGCCCTGGCTATCCAAAGTCTTAATTTTGGTAATTTTGAATTTTTGGTGAATTCTTGAATATTTAGTATTTTTAAAATATCTGGAAGAAAACAATGAGTCCAATGAGAGCTTGTTACTCAAGAATGAAGATCGGCTATGGGATCTAGCTCTTCTTTGCTAATATTATGGGGCATTTAAATAATTGCAGGAAAAATTGCATGTCTTCGACCCTAGCTTGTCGTATATCTTCTTTTGTGAACAAACCTGCTTTATGTCTCGATTTTGGAGCCTGAAACCTAAGTTCGCACTTTTGTCTTATTTATTATATTATTTTCAAATTTTCACTCCTTATACTTGTTTAAAAAATGCGCTATTTGCTTAAAAATCCAATAATAAGTCTATTAGTAATATTTTTTCAACTTTTCATACTTTTGTTTGTTTGTAGGAAAAGTTGGAAGAGGCACACATAATTTTTTTTTATCACAGATAGTGACACTCTTCCCAAAAAGGTTGGCCACCCCTAATGTAAAATAATATGGACAACCTAGTAGTGTAATGGTTGGGATGGAGAGTCTCGTGACGATTTCAAATTATGATTGCACCCAAACCCATCGGGCAAAATAGCGGTTCTTTATCAATAACTTATGTTTAATTAGAAATTTTAAAAATCAAGGCATGATATTTTTCACAAAACTTTTTGACATTCTGTTATGTTAGTAACGCTTTGAAGATACTTGTTGTGGGCCGAGAATTTTATATATTCTCGGTCTCTACGTCTTTTTAAGTCCAGAAAAAATTTAAGGAATTTGTAACTCAGCCACCTAGATGCAGGTGTACGTTTGTGCTTCAGAGTAATGTATTATTCTTTCGAGTGAATCTAGGCTTGGAGTACTCTTTCAGGTCTCTATTAAGCAGTACAATTTTGAACAACATTCAAAATACGAGGTTGACTTCTGTGTTGTGAGCTGTGTATTCCACTCTCCATATCCTCATCATCTACAAAGTGAGGACTTCGAAAGTGCATCGGCTGTTTTATACAACGGACCTTTAGGTCTTTAGACTCAACTTCATGCGTCTAGCTCTTAACTAGCATTCCGCGTTTTTACTGTCATGCAGCCCACTTCGACTCAACTCCAGTGAGTGAAAGAGAAAAGAGGAGCGGAAGCGAAAATAATTGAAAAGAAAAAGATTATTCTCTTATGTAGGGGATCGAAAATAGGAAGAAGTGAAACATGGGATCGATTTTTTGATTCAGTAGAAATAGCATTTAAGGACAAAAGTATACCAAAAGAATAAAAATCCGAAATTTTAATGTTAATTGGGGAGAAAGTTGCCAATATTTTGGTTTATATTAGCGATGACAACTAAGAGATTACGAGAAAATAAACGCGTCGATTGGGAAAAGTATGAACCCTCTCCTTTTGTTTGCTTAGAGAATTTTAAGAAAAGTAAACAGCTCTGAGGGCATGTTTTCCTGGCCTTACTTAGTATACGGCGTCGTATAAGATACGTAAGTCGGCACTTACTTATTATCGCCAAGGTATTGGCGATATTTTATGAAAGGAAGCCCATGGTTGCTAATTCACTGCGTACGACATATGGTAAACCAGGGTTGCCAACGTGGCGAGTTATCTTGAACATTGGCAGTGATGCGAAAGTACGTAAGTACCATATAAACATATATATTATATAAATATAATCTACATAAGTAATGTACATATAAATATTTTTAAATAATTGGACTAATTGACATTTAAAGCATGTGTACTCATATATAAATGTATAAGAATGCATAATTATTTAAACATTACCCTTTACAGAAAGTGGATGAAATAAACAAATCCACCGATGAATGGGCACAAAAAAGAAAACTACTTAACGCCCGCATGCTAAAATGTCGAGAAAGAAAACGTAGTACACATCCGAAAAATTGGATTCTCTTGCCTAGAATAAATCAGAAGTTTTCCCTTCTATCGTGTGGTCATAAGAACACACACAATTTTTTAAAAAATTTTAAAAAGTTTTTAAAATTATCGTTGTGAGAGCACAAATAATCGCTCTTTATGAGATAATGGGAAAAAAATTATTATATTTATTTGCAGCATTTTTTCTTTTTTACTTTGAAAGACTGTATAGCTAATAGCCTTGAAGCCTTGATAATGGTCAAACCTACGTAGTTCTTTTTGTACAAAAATATAATGCAGTTTTTTATAGCCGCAGAAGAATAGAAGATCTGTGTAGCCAAGTGATGATAAAATCTATTACATATAAAAATAGGTATAAAATTTTATATAGCTCTAATAAAAATTTCTCTCTTTTCAGAAAATCTATTTTTATCACCTTATTCTATAAGGCCCTTTGTCCTAATTTGACCTTAAAATGGGTAATATCAAAATGCAGGAAAAGGAAAAATAATTATATAAGGATTTTCTTTCCTCTAAAATAGTTAAACTAAAAATTTTTTTTGTTTAATTAAAAAATATTTAACAATGAAAGAATTATAAACATTTCTAGTTAACATATTTCCTTGTTATATATACATTTGTATAAAGTAACACTTAACAATTTTACAAA
Source organism: Trichonephila inaurata madagascariensis (assembly GCA_019973955.1). Classification (NCBI taxonomy): domain Eukaryota; kingdom Metazoa; phylum Arthropoda; class Arachnida; order Araneae; family Nephilidae; genus Trichonephila; species Trichonephila inaurata. Next base: position 132,055 of record BMAV01017929.1, on the reverse strand, counting down.
ACATAATAAAGAATATTTTTAAACAGAGAGAGGTTACTAAACACTTAAGTTTAAAAAACTGACATCATTCAGTCATATGACAGAAACTATTCTTTTTTGAAAAAAAATCATTAATAGTTTGCGAACGAATTCATTTAAAGCAAATAAATTTTTAAGTAATAACACATTCAACAAAATAATTTTAATCTTCTCATCACAACATATTGTAAGAATTTTTTTCCAATAAGAAAAATTTTAGTTTTATAAATATCTAAAATATATGGTTTATTTAAATATTGTTTAGATAATTATATAAATTTTGCTTTGATATTTTTTTTCAATGTATATTTATTACATTGCTTTAAGGGGACACAGTACGATTCAATTGACAAAAATCGGTCAAAAAATCAAATCTAATTTTTCTAGCCTATAAATTATTCTTTATATACTTTTCTATAACCTCACAAAATTTGAAAACGCTAAACTTAAAAAACGCAGAACTTATACATTCATTTTTATTCACATCCCTATGGCAAATCAAAACTTTAAACTTACTTATCTCAAAAAGGTAAAATAACTAGTTAGTCTTCATTTAAAATGCTAAGGCTTTTTTTCTATTGTGCCTAATGCTTTGAATTTTTTTTACCTATTGTTAAAAGTACATGGAACAAATGTTGGTATGTATTTTTGAATCAAAGCAATACTTATTTTTTAAAAAATAATTGAAGTTAGAATTCGCACATTTTTTAAGGAATTTTCAATAAGGATTCATAAAAAGAAGTATTGTACAAATACAAATCGTGTACCAATCGCAAAACCCATACCAACTTTTATTATACATAGTTGGATGTACTTGTAAATCAAATTTAAACGTAAATTTGTAGGAGGAGTAGCATTTTAAAATCACTTCACATAGTTTAAGTTTTTTCCTTAAAAAATTAAATGGCCAACTTTTTATGAAATTTTGAGCACAAAATCTGTTTTATGTAGTATACACACATAGGAGGCAACCAAAAAAATTTTGAAGATCCTTAAATTAAAAATTTTTGCTTAAATCGTACCATGTCTCCTTTTAAATATTTGATGTTCAATATTTTTCCTGTAACTTAAAATTTAAAAAAAAAAGTGTTAGATTTTTTCTCATATTTAAAAATTTTCACTACAATTATTCATAATTAGGAAGTTTTTTAGATTTGAAAAATACTTTAAACATATATCTAGTTTTATACTTAATTTTTTTCTTATTTCTACGACAATCTTCTTCTTAAAGTAAATATTTAATTGAAAATTTTAAAAAATCATTATTTTGTTGTACTTTTGTGTTTAAATATTTTTAAGAAAATTAGATTTTTTTCTATTAGAATTTAAATAACAGGTATTTTTTAAAATCGTGCTATCGTAAATATAACTTAAAAACAAGTTTAACCGTAAAATATATATATATTTTTGTAATTTCATATTTTATCAGATTCAAATATAATAACTTTTTGGAAAATAAGTAATTTTATTTTTTAAAACTTGTATTTAATGACCTAGTTTTTTCATAAAATTTGATGGATAAATAAAATAATGCGTTATGATTTTTTTAGAACCTAAACAAGCTAAACTAAAACAAGAATACAGCTCTAGCACTTAAAATATTGTTTTAATAAGGTCCCACTTTAGAAATCCTAACCCATTTCCACAACTTTTAAAAATTTTTTAAAGAAGGACCATATCGAAGGCTTACAGTTTACAAAAGTAATTTTTCATTGTAGGTCAAAAATAATTCCACATTCTTCTTCTAATTATTTTTTTTAAAAATTCAAGCAAAAATGAACGGAAAATTCTTTGTAGTCTATAATACTGACGAAAATAAATATCTCGGTAAGGGTTTTTGTACAGAATATTTCTAAATATTTAATGTTAAAAATATCATATATTTATTTAAAACTAAGCATTTTTCTATTTTCAGTTGTATCTGATGTTTCTAATAACAATTTTTTTTTACTAGTTATTCTCTAAGAATTGGTTTAAAAATACTTCTTATTTATATATTTGTATATTTATTTATTTATCTCGGTGGAATTTTCAATCGTTAATAAAATACATTTTAAAGCGCTGAACTGAGCTGAAATTTCATATACAGGATCATTTTGGATGGCAATACAATAATTTAATTATAATTAATAAAAATTAATTGATTAAAACTAATTATTTAAAGAATTACAAATACAGCCACGTTGGTGACTTAGCGACCCTTTTGGCGACTTGTGTCAAAACTTGAAAAGGTTTTTTCTCACGTGTTGAGGCATTCAGTTGGATTGAAATTGAAAGGACAATACGATATTTTAATGATAATTAAAAAAACTAATTACCACTTAATGTTGTGATTCTGTCCTATGTATATACATATTTATATTAATTGTAACTATTTAATAAAAAGTAGCTAAAATAAAATTTTTCGTTGTTGATCTAAGTAGGAATTGACTTAAAAACTATTTTTTTATATTACTTGTTACAAAAACAGTCACACACGCAATCAAAATCTTTCATTTCTTAAAATAATCCTTTATGCATTCCAGTTTGGAGGCAATTTTGAATTGGCATGTTCAAGTTTTATTTCATCATTTGTATTTAGAGGCCTTTCCGCGATATATTTTTCATATTATTCATAAAACTTTCAGAAATATTTTTCAGCGAAAGTCTGAAATTTCAAAATTACCAATAAGAATTCAACGTTTTTGCAAATAGGAGTTTCCTTGGAATTATACATTTTTTTCTCCCATTTGTGAAAACATTTCTGTAAGACGGGGGCAGATTTGAGAGGAGGAATTTTGGTGAAAAACTACAATATAGATTTGGCAAGATGTTTTGAATTTCCAATAAAAGAAATTCAGATGGCGAAAAAGTCAGACAAATGGCATGGTGGGGTTTTTTCAGTAGCAGGGTCGATAATTTTCATTTTATTCACGGGGGCAAAAAGTCTAAGCCCGGTCCCGCTTATCTAAAGATATAGAAAGAGATTGAGATTTGGGCAGCAGTTTAGATAGAAGTTCCTTTACTTCAAATATATGTTAAAGTGTTTATAAGATATTCCAATAAATATTATATAAGATTTTTTTTTTCATTTTTAAACGTTATGTTTACATTTATTTTTCAAACAGCTTCTTTTGGCTGAGGTTAGTGGCGCACACATGATACAAAAACGGTGGACTTTCGATCCTGGCTCCCCCTTCCCCTTGAAAACTCCTGTATGCGCTACTGACTGAGACAATTCTGATTCATAACGTGAAAATAATTTAAGCATTTTAATGACAATCAGTAAATTTTCAAAACATAAAATATTAAAAATTTTTAATGATCTGAAAACTTATTGCATGTAATTGTTATATTGCTGTATTGTGAAGTGTTATTGTTAAAAAAAACCTCGTTCTCTCGGCATTGCAATTACCAAAAGAAAAAAATTGACATAAGTGTCTTTTATAAAACCCTGATGGGGGGGATCTTTCAGTTTAAGTGTTCAGAAAGGACAACTAATTATTTGGCAGACTTGTTATAAACAGGATCTGGATATTTATGAACTTAAAAAATTACTTGTACAAAATTTAATTGTTCTAAAAATATAATAAATAGCAATAAAAACAACAGTACAGTGGCAGCAATAATAGTAATAGTAAAAATAAATTAATAATAACAAATCTCTATATTGAATCAACTCCTCTACACTGGAGGGCCGTGGTAGCCTAGAGGTTATGTTCTCTGACTTGTGGCCGGCGTATCAGGAGTTTGAAGCCTTAGTACCACTGAAGACTCACTGTGTAGAGGAGCCTATTCACGTTAAATCTGTCGAGGCTCAAAATGCACTTGTGGATGTGGTGTGAAAACTTGGATATTGGACTACAAGATGAAGTGTCATCCTCGTCAATTGTGACCATGGTTCAAAAATTGTGAGGACTGTTGCCACTAGACCTCTTGTGGCTTTATTGGGTGACGTCAGTAGCACCCACATGAATTTTCAGGGGGGTCCAGAGTCGAAAACCCACTATTCTCGTGTCATGCTCCAATTCGTCGCCCAATATATTCTTTTGATTTTGTCGATTTTCGGGAACAAAACCAGCAAGAAATTAATTATTGAATGAATAATTAACATTAATTATATAATAAAATTAACTATTAATAACAAATATTAATTAAATTTTACGTACTATATACATATGACTATAATCAATCGAAAAAAATCAAGGGCCAGGGTTCGGAGGGACTCCTTGTCGCACCACTGGGTGACGCTAATGAACACTCACTTCTTCAACCTTAGAACAGAGCACAGTTTAGTTGAAAAGACTTTCTATAAGAAAAGATTCTTTCCAATGAAAAGAACACGGGAAAACAAATTCCTCCCTCGCTTTTTTTATTTCAGGATCCAAACAAAATTTCTTTCAAAATGTTAAAACTATTAAATTAATCAGTAAAATCCAGATTACATGCTTGAAATTCTCCTTAAAAATATAAAAGAACACAAAACATGGGTTTTCAACCTTTTTCTTGTTGCGGTCGCCAAACTTTTTGACTTCACGGACCAGTAAATTCATAATTTAAATCCCACGGACCACTAATAGGATTTTGTAAATGTTAAATATATTTATAAAAAAACTGTGATCTAAGAACGCAATCAATGCATCTTAAAACATAACTTAATGTGATAAGTGAGTATAGTCCACGTTTTCTGGTGACCAGCGAAATTTTCTCGCGGACCACTGGTGGTCCACGGATCACCACTTTGGCGACCTCTGCAGGGCTGCGGTAGTCCAGTGGTCAAGGTATCGGATCATGGCAGGCATGTCATGAGTTCGAGCCTAGTACCACTAAAGACCCACCGTGTAGGGCAACGATGCACGTTAAATCTGTCGAGAGCTGAAACGTCCTCCCGTTGGTGTGGTGTGGTAGTTCGGAGAGGGGGTGCCAGCTGAGGTGTCGTCCACGTCACTTGACCATGGTTCAAAATTACGTGGTCTGTCGCCAAAAGCCCTCGTGTAGCTGAACAGTGCGACGTTAATATTTACTCACTCACTTGGCGACCTCTGCTTTAAAGAATGTCAAAATTTGGCGGCACACTAACAATAAAATAAATTTAAAAGAATTTTACTTATTTGTAATATACTATGTAAAATAGAGTTTATGAAAATACGTAACTTTCAATATGTTAAATAAAACATGTATGTCAAAAACTAAGTAATAATGTTTATCGTGTAATTAATTACAAATTAATTATAAGAATACATTTAATGTTAAATCTGAGCTTGATGATTTTTGATAATTTCGTCTATGGCTGTAAAAATAATCATGCCACTCTCATTTCATCACCTACTGTAAAAGTTTAAATCTTTTTTTCATTTTTTATATTTGTTAATGCTGAAAAAATCCGAATTCACGCAAATAAGCTGAAGAAAAATGTAACAATATTTTTAAAGTTTTTTTTTACTAATACGGCACTAAATTTAATCCAAAATGATTTAATTGGCTCTTTCGAATGTTTTGAAATTAAATCTCGTATATTACAGAATGAAATTAGTTCTCTTCATTCAAATATAATTCATATACAGATGTATCCGTTATAACAAATTTTGTTAAACAGTAGAACGTCGTTTATCCGAATCAATTGGGACCGGACACCGTTCCGATACGCGATTGTTCGGATAACCGAATGCGATCTATGCAGTATATGAAACCGGACACTATAAGAATATTAAAAATCATCACATGCGGGAAACATAATTGAAGAAAAAGCAAAATAGGTACTAAATATCGCAATTTTAGCTTTATTGTGGAAAATAATCATTTATTTTTCGCTGTATCATTTGTACACCTTCGTTTTTTCGCTGCAAGGTCTCGATTCTCTTGAGCAGCAGTAGTTGAGTAGGACAGCACTCTGATTGTTGCTCGTATCACTCCATAGCTATCTCTAACGCAGAAAACGCTTCAGCATTTGATGGATCCTTGCTACTTTCGTTGTGGTTGTTGTCCTCATCTTCATCCGTTTCATCGTCGACAGGGTCGGATTCTTCTTGCATGCAAGTCACAATCTCGTCATCATTTAGCATTTGAAATCCACAGTCTTCTGCATCGCATGCCACCCAGATGTTTACCAAACCACACAAAGGAAATTCTCCAAATATTCCTGACCTTGGGTTTTACCATTATTTTTGGCTTCACGCGAAACAACTGTTGAGCATTGGACTGTTCTAAAACGTATTCATGTACAGTACATGTAGTTGACGAAAAACAAACAAACTACTACGGATATTTGACACTCCGGATAATAAACGTTCGTATAAACGACGTTATACTGTATCTAAATTTGGGAAGTATTGAATAAAACTCTCCTCTAGTGTTGTCAAATAGTCAACAACAATTTTATGAATAGTTTATTTCTACAAAACGGCCGAAAATTCGGTTTTGGAACTTTTTCCTCAGAGTATAAGTAATAATTTTTAAAAAAATTGGCTGCACATTTCAAGTATTTGGCGATATTTTGGAGGTATTTTGTGTGCCGAGGCACAGTGGTTGAGAATCATTGATATAGTATAAAATTCCAAAGAAACAAGTAATATAAAAAAAAATTAAGTCAATTCCTACTTGGTTCAACAAAGAAAAATTTTATTTTAGCTACTTTTTATTAAATAGTTACAATTAATATAAATGTGTATCTACATAGGACAGAATCACAGCATTAAATGGTAATTAATTTTTATTAATTATCATTAAAGTATCGTATTGTAATCCAAAACAATATCGTGTGTATAAATTTTCAGTTCAACTGAATGCTTTAAAGTGTGAGAAAAAAAATCTATTAAAGTTTTGACCCAAGTCACTAAAAATGAACAACGTGACTGTATCTTCAATTCTTTAAATAATTAGTTTCAGTCAATTACTTTTAATTAATTATAATTAAATTATCGTATTTTTACTCAAAATAATAGTGTATAGAAAATTGCAGCTCAAACGAGAGCTTTAAAATGTGAGAAAAAAACCTTTTCATGTTTTGACACAAGTCGCCAAAAAGGATGCCAACGGAGCTGTATTTGTAATTCTTTGAATAATTAGTTTTAATCAATTAATTTTTATTAATTATAATTAAATTACTATTTTGTCATCCAAAATAATCATGTATATAAAATTTCAGCTCAATGGAGCGCTTTAAGATGTATTTTATTAACGATTGAAAATTCCACGAAGATAAATAAAAAGATATGGAGAGAGTGTGAGGTAATAGCAGGAATTGAAAAATGTGTGTTTTTTCTTTAATATAATATAATCATTATTATACAGAATTTAAGTATAAATACTTATTGTATTTTTATCACAAATAATGATATAAACCTGTTATACTTAATCAAAGTAATACATTTAGAAATCGTTCATTTTTCTATTTGACAAAAATTATCTTTAAAAGAAAATACAAATATGTTCTTAATATTTTAAAAAAGAAAAATACATTTTCCCCAAACACTCGTAGAAGAAAATACACTTGAAGACCGTGTGACAAAAGAGGTGATGTTACATTTGCTTTTAAAATTTGTGTTTAACTTTACCCTTTTAATTTATTTTAAATTTCTGTTGAAAAATAACGAAGCTTCTAAGCAGATTTTTTTTTTCAATTCCATAAAAACTCTTAAAGAAATTTAATTCTTAAAAGTTAAAAAAATGTACAACAGTGTAAAAAGATTGCGGTGTACTATTTCACATTTTATGAGTTGTTCTCTAACAGAATACATTAAATAGAATAAAAGTCATTGATGCGAAATTTAAATATGTTTCATCTTCTTCTAATAATAATAAAATATTGGCAAGAGGAGTATTTTAAAATTTATTACTAAAAGTGCTGTATATACGTTACTTCTAGTAGCCCATATATTACTCAAGACTCATTACAGTGAAAAAGTCAAAACTGAAACGTGGTAGGAGATGATAAAATAATTATTTAATAAAGAAAGTCTATAGGTTCATTGACCTTTCTGTCTGAGAATTAAAAGTTAATTACTTGTGAAATAACACTACACCGAATTTTTTATATCTAACAGGAACTCTGACTGAAAAAAAAGGAAGTTACTATGTCGTATGTGATAGTCAGTAAGAAAGTAGAACATTGAGAATAGTTTAATTTAATTATTTCCTTATTACATTTCAAATAAATTTTAAATAGTCATATAGGACAGTTTGCTAAATTTATCAAGGTGTACCTACAGTTTCTTGGAGATATGTACCATAAAATGTATTGTATAACTGAGTCGTATAAAACATGACACGTGGGACTTTGATAATTCGAAATATTATCGAATACAGAAGGTCGTTTGCACTTTGTGGAAACGATTTTGTAATTTGTTTTCTCGTTAATATTTAGAGATAAAACTTTGGCAACTTCAGAATAATCGTTTGCTAATGTTTGCTTTTGATTGGAATGTAAAGTAAAAGATTTATTTTGAAAATGACTCCAAAAATTGATACATGGTTCGAAGGTTACGTAACAGCGCTTTCCGAGAAGAAATATTCGCATCGACAGATTATAAAGCGGTATAAATATCATGGTTATTGTATTTCTAAAAAAGCTATTTATAATATATTAAATTTGACGGGAAAAACGTCTAGCTGAATATAGAAATGAAACATGACTACGAAGCCTCTTCCAAAGACTGTTCGAACGCAGGCAACTATCAAGAAAGCGAAGTCTCTGATTCTATAACAAAATCCTCCGACTCAAAGATTCATTGCATCAAAACTAGGAATGTCTTCAAGGCATTGTAAGTAAAATCATTCATAAAGATTTAAAGCTGTTTTCGGTTAATGTTAAAGAATAAGACCCGAATTTGGAACATTTTTCAGATATAAAAGAAATGAAAAATTAATATGATATTCTGGCTTCACTATCCTTTTAGAGAGCAGCATTTTTTATCCTACTTCCCATTTTTAACCGAGTTGATTCATTTTTTCAGGTATAAAATGTGTTTCGCTTTTTTTTCTATACTGTAATGTTAAATGGGCTTTGCCTTCACGTATTAAAAAGAAAAAGGAAGTATTCGCGGAATATTTTGATGTCTTTAAAAACACTATATTGTTAACAGAGGTACGAGTTATAATATTGCGAATTTCCATGGAAATTGGGTCATTTTTTTCTGTCTGAAAATGTGCTTCGCGTTTAGTTAGAGCTCTCGTACTTTTATCGAAGACAGCCTTAAGGTATCCGACTACGTTCGGAACTTTTGCAAAAGCGTATAAATAGATAATATTTATGATATTTAATTTCACTTAGATTAGAATACATGCATAAAATTATTTTAAGAGTATTTTTACTATAAAAAATTATTTAAATGCAATATTTTGGCAAAAAATGAGCTTAAAATTACATATTTTCAAAAAGTTCTCCTTTTATGAAAAATGCTTCTATAGCAATAATGTTTTGTGTGTGTGTGTGTGCTTAAATAAAGTAAAGACTTCTGTAGAGGGCCTGTGAACTAGGATTTTTTAAATACTATATACATTAGAAGTGAATTTATCCATATTTTAGTACCACAGACGGGAGAAATTTTAAGAGAAAATCATTGATAAATTTTTTCAATTGGTAGTAACGCTGAAAATAATGTGAATTTTTCAAAAATCCTTCTTCAGATGCTTTGGATAAGTCTTTACTATATATAAGCAGAATATTATTATTATTATTATTATTATAATAAAACTTTTCATAAAAGGAGAACTTTTTGAAAATAGTTAATTCTAAGTTCATTTTTTGCCAAAATATTGCATTTAAATAATTTTTTATTATAATAATATTCTTAAAATAATTTTATACGTGTATTCCAATTTAAGGGACACTAAATATCACGAAAATTTTATGTGCTATTTTAAAATCACGGTTCCAAACGTAGTCGGATACCTTAAAGTTAAAAAAAAAATGTCTGAGCTGTGAAAATTCATCTACTTTTGCCAAAACATGTGGCTAAAAGAAAAACAAATTGTAGGAAATTACATGAAAAACACCTAGCTGTTGAAAAAGGGAAATTTGTGGTGTTATTCGATGAGGGATGGATATATTTAAGTGACTGTAACAAAAGAAGATCAATTTTCTTTTGTTCAACTGACTAGAATAACGGTACGAAATGGTTTTGTCAATGTACAGAAAAGTTACCAAAGGATGATAGTTGAAAGGATTTTGTTGAACAGCAAATTAAAAATCAAAAAGGTCTCAGGTAAAGCCAAAATTATTTGCCTCTACTATTAGCTTAATATTTTAGAACCAATTTTTGAAGAAATCTCAGCCTTATATGGAAAGGTCATTGATAAAGTAGAGCTCCATATGAACACAGTCTTTAGTCACACTTCTAAGTCAACTGCCACTTAGCAAAAAAGAATCAGAAACAGAAATGAAGTGTATCCCATTTGATGAAATACCTGTAAAATCTCCGGACTGTTCTCCAATGGACTTCTGTGATTTCGGTTTGTTGAAAAGAGCCTCAGGAAAACGGCTTCAAAGAACACTAAACTGACTTTAGAAAACGGTTCAAGAGAAATGGAAAAAAAATTGGCGTGGTAGTACTTAGAAAAAGTTTACTATCACGGAAAATTCGAGGAAGAGCTATTGTCAAGAATCATGGCTATCAGGTAGAAGAAAATCGACGCAAAAAATACAACATTTATAGATAAAAGTTAACTATCAAAATCATCATCATCCTGTCCTACTCAACTACTGCTGCTCAAGAGAATCAGAGACCTTGCAGCGAAAAAACGAAGGTGTGCAATGGTACAGCGAAAAATAAGTGATTATTTTCCACAATAAAGGTAAAATTCGACATTTTGCACCTATTTTTCGTTTTCTTCAAGCACGTTTCCCGCATGTGATGATTTTCAATATTCGCAGTGTCCGGTTTCATATACTGCATGGATCGCATTCGGTGTTCGGTTACCCGAACGGTGTCCGGTCCCAATTGATTCGGATAAACGACGTTCTACTGTAATATAATACTCTCCCCACAGTTTCGGAATTAAATACCCGAGTTATTTACATATAAAAAAAATAAAATTATAATTACTAAATTTCAAATGAGTAAAACCCTATTTGCTGGTTTTTCAAGTGTTCGCAGAATCGTAAAGAAAAAAAAAAATTCTTATACAATTATTTTATAATGTATGACTATTATTAAAATCTCATTTTTTATTTTCAGAAACTATTTGCATATAAAATTAAGCAACTTGCGTTTTGTATGTACACAACATCACTTCCAGTAATTGGTTTATAAATATTCAACGATTTTCTACAACATTTTATTTATTTTTTTTATTTCAATTTATAGAAGTTATCAGAAATGACATGTCAGTTTTTGATTGATGCAGTATAGAGGTAGCAAGTTCACATATAAATCTTGATCATGATCTCTAAATTAAAGAAATTACTAATAGAAATATTTTTTTATCTCGTTATACAGTTTTATGTTATGCTCATTTTTTTTAAAAATGAACTGAGATCATTTTGAGTTTTTATGACTTTTTTTTTTCGTTGCTGTTTCAGCAATTTTAATTTTTTTAAAAATACAAGGAAGAATTTCCCGAAATCGCCGGGCAGTAATTTTAACACGAAGATTTCTTGGAATTTATTGCATATTATGACAAATGCATCAGCGTCGCAGATAACTATGTGGTAAAAATTAAAATATTATATCACGTTTTAGGGATTGAAATTTTCCATTTGTTGCACAGCTTTCCTGGGAAAGGAACGACGAAACTTATTTTTTTTTAATTTCCCTCATGTACAAATGGTAATTAATATCTTGGAATGGTGTGACATAAAAAAACGAGACTGAGTGTGTAGCTAGGAAAAAGAGTGGAGTTGGCAACAACTGTTTTGGTGACGTCATCCCACACATCTCCTCTATCCATGTGGTCAGTTTTGTCTTAAGCGATCACGCCAGTTGGAAGTACTGCGTCATTAAGTGAACACACGTGCAACTGCATTCTGTCGGGAAAATATCGAATCAATATCAAATTTCTTGTGAAACTTAAGAAATCACTCACGAAAACATTTCGAATTTCAGCCGAGGCTTATGGAGATGAAACTTCGCTCGTGCTCGTGTGTTTGAATGATAGTGTGGAAGATGATGAACGTGCTGGGCGCCCAAGATAAGAGATAACAGACCAAAGCATTGCTCAAATTCTTGATATGAGTGGGTTCCCACCCATATCACAGTGGTCAGACAATTAACACTAGTACTGTGATATGGTCGCTCTTTGGTAACCATATCTTTGATTGTCAGCGTGAATTAGAGGTGTGGGATTTTCAAAATGATCAGACATTTTAAAATTCTTAATATGACTTTATTAAGAATATAACTTAAACTTCTAATAATTTAGATAAATTTATATAAGTGAGAATATAATAAACCAAACACACAGCGATAGTTAAACCGAATCACGTAATTTAGACCACTTTATCTAAATAATTATATTATTTGCCTACCCTCAATTCTGATAATATTACAAGTCTTAATATCAAATAATCAGTCCTACCTTAATTCAAGCTAAGATTCTATCACGGTACTGAGATGTCTGGGCGCACGTACAATGGTATGCACCTTGTATCAATGGCTGAATATCCCGGTAACTTTATGATAGGCCGTCAATTCACACTCGTATCTCTTCCAAACATAACTTTCCCTAAATTTCCATACTGCTTACTGAAACTTCTGTTCTTTTAAAAGCTATCTTATTTGCATTTCATAATCGTATTTTACTTCTTGGATTTTGGTTGGAAAAGAGTTGCCATTAATCTTGGCCGCCAAAGAACCCAGAGGTTATGTTACAGAAATGACGCGTGAGCCCGTCACACTACATTGAAACTAAACTTCGTGAAATTGAAATTCGTGAAAAAATGGGGAAAAAAAAGGCCAGAATTGGGGAGGTGATGGATGATTGTTGCATCAAGACAATGACCAAATGGCCCTATCTTTCCAGCAGTATCTGACCAGCAAAAATAATACTGTGATTGGACATCCTCCTTATTCACCTGATTTGGCTCCATGCTATTTTTTTTATTACAGTTAAATCTTGCTTAAAAGGAATCCATTTTACCTCAGTTGAAAAGGTTCAGGCAAAAACGGAGAATTTCCTGAAGGGTTTTCCAAGAACCTTGTTTCAAAACTGTTACCAGCAATGGTAGCGCCGAGTGCAGAAATATGTGAATATTGAAGGGGACTACTTTGAAGGTGATAATGTCACGGAGAACTGATTCTGCAAGTTCAATGATTTATTGGACCATTCTTTTGTTTGTGTCATACCTCGTATTACCCAATGATTCAGAATTGTGTAATGTATTGGATATTGATGTAAAAAAACTTTTCTGATTACAAATATGCAATAATTTACAACAATGGAATCTCTTTTTTCGAATTTAATTTACAAAATCTTAACCCAAATCGCTTTTTTTTAAAAATAGAACGAAAATTGGCATGACGCCTATTAAACAAGATTTAAAATGGTAGGCCGAAAATATCTTATGATATCACGCCTTATTGACTGCAAGCAAACAATTCTTTCTGAAGAGTTTTATTTGCGAAACATATTTCTCCAAACACGGTTCGGAAAAAAACAGATAGGACTCTATCTCTAGTTCATGTTATCTCTTTTGTTACTCTTTCAGCCAAATTCCGAACCTTGAATAATGACTATTTTTCATTTTTAGGTAGGACACATAGATTTGCCGGTACCTGTTTATGCGAAGGTTGGGCCCAGTAAGAAAGTGCGATAAGAACTTATCGTGTTTGTCAAGAGATTAAATACACTCATTTCACAGGTCATCTTAAGCACTTGAGTATGTTATTTTTTAAAACTTTTTATCAGCAACTTGTTTGCTTTTCTGTTTGCTTACTTTTGATGTCCTACTTGTGAGCTATTATTGTATTATAGCGGCGAATCTTGTCCCTTTATGTTTGACATCTTGAAAAGACATAATTCAATGGAATATCGTTTCTATTTAAAAGGATAATAATTTCGTATCATGGAAATGTGTGATTCATTGTAAGTTTTATTAGTCACCAGGTATATAAAAATCTTAAGTGTATATGCTGTTTAATATTCAGATTGCTGATAAAGTCACTTTAGGATTTTTATTGTGTGTTTTCTTAGTCACCGTGCTGGTGGGAAAAGTCTTCGTAAATTTACTGTCAAAAGAATGATAACGGACAATTTAGGAAAAAGATTTCAAAAAATATACTAAGAAACCTACATTATCAAGACTAATTTAAAAAATAAACTTCAATGTTAAATTAAGGTATCCGAATACGTTCATACATTGTTCTAAATGTTCATACGAGAACATTTAGAAAAAAGGTTATTCTAAGTTACTTTTTTGCCAAAATATTATATTTAAATCATTTTTTTTTTTTTGTCAAAATGTCCTTAAAACAATTTTATACATGTAGTCTAATCTAAGTGACACTAAATATCATGAAAATTATCCATTTATGCACTTTTTTAAAATCGCGGTTTCGAACGTAGTCGGATACCTTAACCTAAATACCTGAAAAACAGTAGTTTGACACTAAAGTTTGTTTTAAGATTTTAATAAACTAAAATTGTAACAAGCTATTTAAGGTTGTTGGTGTTTGGGGGTTCGAGAAGGGGCGTAGCTACTGCCGTATCAGCCCTATCAATGATATGAGGGCCCTCAAGACAAGTAAACAAAAAATCGTAAAATGTTAAGGGACCACTAGCAGGGCCCACTCAAGTCTAGCTACGCCACTAAGTTCGAGTAAAGATCAGCTATATCTAGTTCAAATTATAATTTATTATTTCACTAACATAAATTAAACAACTCAGGGTAGGAAATGCACAACGCTACTAATTATAAGAGCAATCACCGGCTAAAGAATACTTAATATATCAATATAATCTACTTCATTTACTCTTAGACTCACTTTGGACGTCTGCGGTATGATTCACCGTAATTCTCATATTTGTTGTACGATCTCCGGTCGTTATCATTAAACTCAATCTTATACCTTATTCCCCAATTAACAATAATTGATTATCCAGAAATTACTCGTCTACTAACTCTCGACTAACTTCATGTACCTAAATGCCCACGCTTAAATATAACAACTCATTTGCATAATTCAAGTCTTCCTCTTCTTCAGGAGAAAGTTTCCAATAGAAACAGTTAAAAAGAAATAAATTTTCCCCAAAATGATTAGTTAAAGGTTCACGGATAGACCCGTTACGAAATTATAGAAAAATAATATTCATTAAACTTGAGTAGCAAAAGAGATGAGAACATTATTTATTACATTTTAAGTAAGAGAAGATGCAGGATTATTTAATTCTTCTTCCAAAAAATATGCACAAACACATAAATTGTTCTTTTAGTGTTTTCCGTTTTGTTGTAATTCTAACAAAGAATTGAGAGTCAATAAATATAAATATTCCATTAATTTTCAGCTCTTATCTTTTACAGATCTCTTCGAGCTTCTAAAAGTTTATGAATGTACTTTTGTAGAGCCTGCGAATTTTTCAGAGGATTGAAATATTTCTGATGTGAATTTTTCAAAAACTGCTGTAGTTTTGAATAGCAATACTTCAGAACAACATCGTCAAACTTCAAGATTGATTGGAAATAATATAATTTGAAATTACAATTTTAATTCCATAGAAAGATCTAATAAACTAACGCATAAGCACACGCACAAATTCATAACATTTTTCATTACCCCATTTTGAAGAAAATTTTTAAAGATTTTTTTTATGAAAACGACCGCAGAATGTTTTCTTTACCTTGCTATCATCTATTTTAATAAGTTAAAATAAATATCTCAAAGGACAGGCTGAGAAAATTTATTTTCTAGTTTAATTTGATAAAGTAACATGTTTAATTTCCCGCAGCACTTATAAGATTACCAAAATCTCTCCCCTCTTCTTTTCTAGTATGCTTGATTTTCTTATTACTTTTATTTAATTAAATTTGAAAATTTATTTTGTGTGTTCTATTTTAACGTATTCTAATTAAAAATTTTTTCTTTATCCTCTTTTCACATATTGTTTACAAAATAGTTTAAATTTATAAAGGTAAACATCATAAATTAAACTGAATCATCAAGAGCAAGAGCCCCCATTATGGTGGTTATGACATTCGTCTTATAATCGAGGGGGTTCGGGTTCGAATCCCGAATAAGGCATGGATGTATCTTCGGGAAAAGAAATCGGATTTTCGCCTGAAATGGATTCCCGTCTCGAAAGGAAAGCAGCGCACCTCCTCTGCACTTTGCTGTGATCATCGTTTGTAATAAAATCTGTATTCTTCTGTGATTGTGTTTTATGTTTCTGTTAATCGTATGTATCCCAGTAATAAACACACAACAACAACATCAAGAGCAAGATAATTATATTTAGCTGGGATAGACATTAAGTCGATCGCGATCGACCGGTGTACCGCCAAGATATTTTGGGGTGACCGCGGCTTCACTAAGACCTAATAATCCTTCCATCATATGAAGATCCAGAAATATCGTATTTATTCGAATCTAACCCACCATCGACTCTAAGCCACGCCCCAAATTCTCGACAAGATTTTGTGAAAATTAAAAAAATAGTCTAAAATGGCTTGTTGTTATATCCAATTTTACGAAATTAAAATAAATTTAAAAGGAAAACTAATAAGAAGTGAATAATTAATTATTTTATATCAGTATTATAAACTTTTAAATACATGCATGAAGCTGTAATTGCTCTAAATACCCATCCAATAAACAAGATTTCCTTCGATTCTAAGCCGCACTCGATTTTCAGTAGAATTAACATTGAGACAAAAAGTACGGCTTATATTCGAGTAAATACGGTATTTTAAAAAATACGGGAAAAATCGAATCATAAGAGAACATTTCTCGTTGGATGGAAAATGTACTTCGCTATTTGGAGTAATTTTACGAAGAAAATCGGAAAATGTTCTTGGTTTCAAGAAAAAGTTTGCTAAACAGAGAAATACGTAAAATGGAGGCCCGGCAGTTTTTTTTAGTTCACTACACCTACGCCACTGGGTGGACCGCAACACCTTGAAAAAATTAGAAGTAGCCCGTACTCTGGAAAAGTCTGCCCACCTCTGATATTTAGGAAGAGTTTCTAGTTTTTATTTATAAAGATTTCTGCAATAACATGAGGTAAATGTAGCTATACATTCGCATCATTAATATATTAGGAGTATAATACACACACTGTGTGTGTGTGTGTGTGCCCTGTGTGAATTAGAAACCTAGATCAATACTTTTTGGACAACTTTTTGTACGGATAACTGCACTGATTCGTTAGAGCATCGAGTCTATATGCTTCTGGAGAGCATTCGTGTTCAGAGAATAATACCATACATTGGCTATGCAGCTTTTTAGTTCTTGTAAATTAGATGGAAGATGAGAGTGCTGTCGGATGCGTCTTTTCACCACATCCCACACATTTTCTATCGGCGTTAAGATTCTATGCAGGGACGTCTTAAGGCATGAGCCAACTGAGCCGGGGTTCAGGGCCTCGGTCACAGTGGAGGCCTCGTCTCATTTTTGACTCAGCCGTTATAAAGATGGAATAATTTCAACTGTCAAATGTTATTTTCGGTTGTATTCTCCAAAAAACTGGCAATTTCGGACGTATATGTCAATTGCCTACATGTGATGACCATCGTCCACGCACATGCCTAGATTTATCACGATACACCATCGTTACTCCTTCAGTCAAAATGCGGCATTCGGTCGTGCCAGTTTGTGCGGTTGTAACTCATGCACATTTATTTGGCCGTTTCGGGTTATTGCTTGTTCAAGTATTTGACAACGTTTGCTGAAGTTCATAGGTGGGGTCTACATTTGTGTAGAGGCCCAGGACCTACTTTTGCGGTGGGGGCCAATGGCCTCAAAAAGTCTTAAGACGTCCCTGGGTCTATGAGGTGACCAAGGAAGATGTTGGAAGTCAGACTGATATTTTGCGAACCAATTTTGAACACTTGTGGCACGATATATATTTGCATTATCATCCATGAAGTACGTCACCATCAGGGTAAAAATGCAACAATGAAAGGTGTACTTGATCTACAGCATATCTAGGTATCTCCTGGCTGTTTGTTTACCATTGAGGAATATCAGGGCACCACTTCCAAGTTAGTAGAACGTGTTCCGTATCATGTATACCCACCAAACCCCGCGTATGAAGTGGTAATGGACTACCGTTACTGTAATATAAAACGTCATTGATGTGCTCGCTTTCTGGACATTTAAGACTTGAGTCAATGAGGGATTCATCTCCTGTTAGAAAGGAAACAAAATGTCATTGATTGTAGTTTCGAATATACTTCATCTTAGTTTACATTTCTGTTGTTATTATTGTTCTTTGTCGTTTTTTGCAGGCACTGGTAGAATTTTTGCACTTGAATAATATAAATCTACAGTTAAAAATAATCGAACAGATATTTTCATAGAATCAAAAGTCAGTTAAGATTTTGAGTTTCCTAACTGGCTAAGTTTGATTTAGGTTTGGATATCAGGAACCTCATTCCACGAAAGCGAAGTATTTTTCTGCATGTTAAATAAAACTGACTCACATAAAATTCTCACCTAAGCAAGCGGTATAGAAGTTAGAGCACGTCCATCGTCAGCGGCCCTCGTGAGACTCAAAACAAAGATGTTATGTGCTAAATTCATGACAATCACGCGTTCTCCATTTAATTCAAAACTAACATTCTGTCCGCCTAATAGATATGACTCTTGCTTTTAAAAACTTAACAACTTTAATTTAGCGTAAAAAAGATTGTGTAATAAATGCCAGTAGCTTGTGCGGCGAGATCCTCATGGGTCAACAGGGATACGTACAGGAACTCCAAATCGTTCAATACTGACAGAGTTACGCAAAACAAGTCGAAGCAAACGCGAGCCCCAGCGTCATCGCGTAAAAGATAAGGTCACTACCAGTAGATGGCGTTACAAAAGACATAGCAGTAAAACGTAAATATTTTGCTAACACAAAATGCGACATAAATAGAAGTTGTACAATGATAATTAGAAATAGAGATTTCAAACATATAACATAAATGAACGTACCCGCATTATTAATATGCTCATGTGTCTCCACATCAATGCTCAATGCACGTACCAAACTTACAGTTTGAATAATAATAAACTTTTACAGTTTGAAATGGCCAAATAGAGTAACTTGAATACGTAAATTTGCAAATACAATTTGAATGTAATAGAAAGATGTATAATTCCATCTAAACACATTCGCTGATTTGTGCCTTTCAGTTACAAATAGTGCTTTCAACCTTCTAATATTTGTGGGATCCAATATTCAACTATTTCGTCTCCATAAATAACAATGTATTAAATTCAATAATAATATGCTTTTGACACTGCTGCGCTACAATACGCCTTTTTGCGCCACCTGCGTAAAACGTCCGCTTAGCTAGTGTAGCACTGCCCCAGACGTACATAATCTTTCCGGAATACAATCTTTTCTGTTAACTTCTAATCCTCATACCATTCCTAAAAGTGCTTTGAAAAGCAAATAAAAGGACCTTGACAGTGTTTCTGTAAAGGATTAAACTTGTTTCAGAGAATTTTATTTATTCCATTTCTACCCCTTCTTCCACACCAACAAATGTAAGCTCGTTTACATATTAAACGGTGGCATTGGGGAGCGCGAATCACGTAACTTTTAATCGGTATTTAATGCATTAACTATAACCCACACAAATTATAAAGATAAGTGTTAAATTTTGTATATAATTCTATATATGACAAACCCATGGGGTCACTCTGGTAATTATTAAACTTGTTCGTAACTTTTAGTATAGTTAAATTAATTATTAAATACATAGCGCAGTATTGATATATTTATAAGTATATTATATCAGTGTAAATATGCATTTTATTTTTTGTTATTTCAGAATGTATTTTGTTTGTTTACTATTTTTCAGAAAAACAATTTTTTAAAAATAATTTTTTGTTTTCGACTTTTTAATATGCGTGTGCCCCCTCGTAGGGTTATCACGCCCCACAGTTTGAGAAACGCTGAGTTACATACTGCAGAAAAAGTACAAAATTCTTGTAAAATACGTATATATAGCTTTAAAACAAGAGCATTTTGTTTGCCTGCGCACATTTTTACTGTTGACAAATGTGTACTTCTTAAAAGAAAGTTTCTGTAAAAAACAAGAGCTGGCAACAGCAAAGAGCACGAACTGATTGGCTAAAACACTTATTTTGTCGTGACTATGACATCAAAAGAACTTATCTATTTGAACCAAATGTACTTTTCATCAAAAAATCAGATAAATGTATGTAAACAAGTCGGAATGTTTCTAAAGAAAAGTTAAAATACGTTTTAATCTAACAAGGGTAGGGCACCATGAGCATTTGGGGATCGAAACTTGGTGTAATAGTAGTACTTTTAGGGTACCACCTCAATGTATTCCTTCGAATGGCCGTGTCAATTGAGAAATCTCAGCTTCAAATTCATGCTTAGCTTTTATACACAATTTTTAAACTTCCGGCAACGAAAGTTCGTAGCCTTGATAACCGCCCGCTTCTATGCTTGGTGGTTAAATCGGATTCAATGCGATCAATTTTTTTTCTTCGCTAATTCATTTAATTATTTTTAAATTAAATTAATCTCCATTTCATGTCAAAATGATTTGAACGATGTTTCGGTGTAATCATTTGAAATTTTGCAGCGTACCAAAATTATAAGTAATTAAATTTTTCTAGTAAAAATTATTAAAAATTGTTATTAATAAAATATTTAAAATTATTATTAATTAAAAATATAAAAATAGTTATTAAAAAAATATATTTAGTACTCTGACATACTGCGTACGAAAGTAGTTATTAATAAAAATATTTTAAAATTTCGTTATTAATAAAAAATATAAAAAATAGTTGTTGACAAAAATATTTAAAATTACATTACCAAAAAATATAAATAGTTAATAATGAAAAAATATTATAAAAATTATATTATTGGACAAAAGATGTAAATAGTTATTGAATAAAAAATATTAAAAATTATTATTAATTAAAACATAAAAAATAGTTGATAATAATAAAAATATTTGAAAATTATTTCTGCTTAACAAAAAATTATATAGTACTGAAGTTATTAACAAAAAATATTTAAAATAATTATTAACACGAAAATTATTAATACCAAAATACATCAATTATTATTTATTAAGATTGTTATTATTAAAAATTAATTAACAATCTACCAAGCCACTAATTAATTGAATATTGATATATAATAATCAATCACTATTTATTATGATTAATTAATTATTATTAAACAACATTAAGTATTAATAAGAAATATTATTAATTTATTATTAGAATTATTAATTTATTATTAAAATTATGATTTATTACTATGATTTATTACTGAAATTATTATTAATTTGTCATAGAAATTATTTAATTAAATTTATTAAAATTATTTAAATAAACTTTCGGAAATAAAGAAATTTTATTTTGAAAAGATCTGTAATACTTTTATGTACCGAAAATAATTACTGAATAACATGTAAAAAGTATTATTTTCTTTCATTATAAACACTGTAAAAATGAATGAATTACCAAGCCTACTGTAATATATTTTGCTAAACTTATTTCATATTTACATGTAATACTATTTCATATATATTTTCGTCATTTAAAAAACTGATAGAAACCAATTTTTTGGTAAAAATATCTATTTTAATACTATTATAGTATGGCTGTTATAAATTGCATTATTTTATTTACTAACATAAAACATATTTCATAAAATTTAATATAATTATTTATATAATCAAAATATTTTTTTTTATTTTATGTGTTAATTTACAGAAAACATCATATTTTAATATTTGAATAAAACTTTCTATTAAATGCTCAAATAATTTAATTAAAGTGTAAATATCAATTTTGTAAAACGAATCTAAAATACAGTACTGATCGCGTGGAATCGAACCCCAACCCAGCATTTCTTCTGATTTCATCAAATCGTTGCCGAATCCCGTTGCGGGAAAATTAAAAATTTAATTGTATAAAAGCTGGGCCTTAAAGGCTGATTTCTCCTCGACCAGATCGGGCCATCGAACAGTACATTTGAGGAAGTGAACACCCCGCATATGCGTATTTCACATACAAATCAAAGCCCATCCCGAAATAAATTCTCTCGCGCCCTCCCTGTGCTTACGCAACCGAAAGTGGAGGCTAAAGTAGCGCACACATGAATTTTTTCTTCAAGGGGAAGGGTCCGGGGTCAAAGTTCACCATTCTTGTATCAGTCTCTCCTCTTGATTTTGTCGATTTTCGGGAGCAAAACACAATAAAAAACTAATTATTGAATAAATACTAAGCATCACTAATAAATTTATCAATAACAAATATTTAATTAAATTTTACGCCGTACTATATACACATATAGTAGTTTATGTATCAACGGAAAAAAAATCAAGGGTTTTGGGGGAGGGGGTCCGACTCAGGACCTCGCCCCCCTTGTGTGCTTTCACCTGGTGCGGGAGGAGAGTATGTGCACTCTTAACATTAATATTTGCCACTTTTTCTTTCGTTTCTTTAAAGAAGCGCTAAAATAAAACCTGGTAATAACCAATGTGGTTTCTAATTTCCATAACTTTTCACCTTACTCTTTTTGGGAGAAAAGTTTTACCGGGAATAAATAAAGAGCCTCAAGGATCATACAGATTATACCTGAAATGCACTCTTTTGACCACCGCATTCATGAAAAGAGGAGGATACCAAAACACCTAAAAACATGATAGAAAAACAAAATAAATCACATATGAATTATCTTCAAAAAACCAAGCACCAATTAAAATTCACCCTTTCTAAGCGTCAGCGGTAAGTGCGATTCTTTTTTTTCCCTCTTTGATTTACCGTTAATGCTTGCCCACAATTTTCTCGCTCCCTTTGTTATTATTATTATTATTATTTTACCTGAAAGAAACCTTTTTCTCAGTAAACTAATTTTCGAAAACGTTAGTTCCAGGAAACGCTCCCTTTTTTTTTAAAAAAAGAATCTGAAAAAACTCTCTGCTAATGCTCTAAGCCAGTCCTCAAAGAGATGCAGCCAGTCCCAAATTTGATACTAATACAACATAGTGTAAACAAAAGTTGAAATAAAACTATAGGCAGCTTAAACCACGGTTCTAAAGAAAAGATTGATTTGTTGCGACAGTGAGTTTCCAGTTTTAAGTGGACCGTTTTTTAGTACTTTTGAGTGAAAAATCGAGACCGGGACGAGTTACCAAGCACATGATCCACTCGAAAAACCGCACCAATGACTAATCGAATGGATGAGAGATGTGAAACATTTATTTTGCAATCGATCTGCGTCAAAGAATTACCTTTTCGAGATTAATTGGTTATTTATTTTTTCGCATGTCCCGTTTCGCGAATCGAACCCCAAAACGCGCTTTGTATAAGTCAGTCCTGCGCCGAAACATGTTTTCAACGTAGCCCTGCCCACCTACTAACAGTTCCACCCTGAAACAAATAATAGTCAGTATTTAAGTGTCTTTTAACTAACATTGAAAGTTTAAGCGGTGTACCGCTTAAGGTATCCTCGACTACGTTCGGAACCGTGATTTTAAAATGATAATTGTCATGATATTTAGTGTCACTTAGATTAGAATTGCGCGATGCAAAAATGGTGCTATGTTATATTTTGACAAAACAATTATTTAAGTACACATTTTTAAGCAAAAAATTAACTTAGAATAATCTTTTTTTTCAAAAATGTTCCTCCCCTTTGGTGAAAAATGCTTCTATTATTATAATAGCTCTCAAATCGTATATGGCTCATCTCTACCAGAGACTCCTCAACTAGAATTTTTGAAAATCTCAATATTATTTTCAGAGTTACCACCAATTTAAATAATTATTACAAGTTTTTTTCTTTAAAATTACTCCCCTTGCTGGCAAAAAATATGACAAAGTCCAGAAGCTTTGTATATATCTCTGTACTCCCCAGTTGGTTCTGCAGAGAGTTCCATGTAATATACAGGCCAAATATTATTATAATAGAAGCATTTTTCAATAAAAGGAGAACATTTGAAAAAATTATTCTAAGTTAATTTTAGCTTCTGTAAAATAGTGTATGTAAATAATTTTTTTTAGCCTTAAAAACGTCCTTTTAGTTTCTTCTTACGTACGTACTTTGTAATCTGTGTTTACTGACAAAATACCAGCTGGCACCATCCACGGCGTGCTTTTTGCACGTCCTAAATCCCCAGTCGTCGCGAGCCGCCCTTTAAATGGAACTCGGAAATATTTTTCTGTTTTAAAAGCGGGGCGTGAACATATCAAAAAGTCCAAAAATAAGAGATTTAAAATAATTACCTACTCAATTTGCGCAGCTGTTCGTTTACTCACGTAATTTTCACATGTAAAATAGTACTATTTCATACCCGGATGTAAGATAACCTTATAAATGGTCAGTAAGTGGAAAAAAAAAGCATTTGATAATTAATTTTATCAATACTAGTAATTATTGGTGGACTTACGTGGCTTCAGCGGCGAAATAAAATATATCGCATACCCGGCATACTTCAGCAGTTGGTACCAAAGTCGCAATGTGCTTTCGCATTATATTTCCGCCATTTACATATTCAATACCTCAATTGAAAGGTATGAGAGTGCTTAGCTGAAAACGGAGGTATAGGACTAAAATTCTGGTCGAGAAAGCTCGGCAGCCACCCCTGGGTATATTTGGGAGTGGTGTGGTGTTAAGATGTAATGGGAAAAACTGTTCAAGAATTTGTTCCTTCTTTATACGGTATATTAGTTAGTTACCGTTTCAAAAATTTCACAGATTTTGATTCTTTCTTTTGGCCCTGCTCTTTGATCACAATAATAGTCTTAGTGGTAGCCTACTCCTCATTTCAGCCGCTGATAGTTTGTTTTTCCTGTTTCCGGCCACTGGCAGCCTCACGCAAAATTTTCACAATGTAAAAACAATATGAAATCATACTCCACCTATTTTACTCTGCACTGGTGATGTACCTCGACACCGAATACCCCAAAGCCGTCCGATTAGATGAGATAGCTTTTTCTGTGGCATTTGCGTAGGAGCAACAGCTATAGCCTAAATAAAATTAGCTCTCGTGTCACAGGCTATTCCGCTGAGGGTGATGCCAAAGATGTGTTAGCCTCCTTTCTACAAAACAGGTGAAACTACCTCTTTTTCATTTCACACCCCTCTTAAATCAAGCCTGCGTGGCTCGTGTTTTCGGGTATTTTACTCACTCCCAGAAAGGAAATCTTTTCGTGCTAAGCGATTTTCATTTCGTGTTAAGAGGAAAAAAAAGCATGAAAATACATAGTAAATTGTCGAATAGATTGTTGTATTATTTCGTGTTAGCCGATATTTTATCTCAAGTGTTTTCACGTTAAACGTATTTCATTGTATATGCAACCTGCGTATACCTGAATACGGGCCATATGCAAAACCAACATGTTCTAGAATATTGTAATATGGCGCATATCCTCCCTTTAAAAATTAAGTTCTCACGAACTTGTGGGTTTGTGTGGATTAGATATTTTTATCCCTTTAAGACCAGAGAAATATTTTTTATCTGCCGTGCAATATACTTCCAGTGTTATTAACATTATAATGTACCACGACGACACCTGGTGAAAGCATATCTTTTTGCTAACTGCCTGGAACGTGGAGTGTTTCAGCACAAATTTATTGGTTAGAAGTTAAGAGATGTAAGTCCGAAATAAAAACGAATCCAAATTTTAAAAAATCATAATAAAAAGAATTTAATTTATTTTAATAGAACTGTTGATAGAAAGTTTAATTTTGGCTTCACTTTTCAATTTGTTAAAATAAAAAATGTTACTGTTTTCAAAAAATTTGTTAAAAAATATTGTATGCGTGATGCCCCAATTTTTTTTTTCCTTTAAGTAATGTGTGGGTTCCAAATGGTCATAAGTAGCTTATCAAACCATGATGTACACGTACAAAGCTGGCGCCGAATACTTTTTAAATTTGGGTCCCTACTCAAGCGGCTAAGTAATCATATGGGAATAATGTGCGCTACTGCGAGTTGCTACCCAACCACGTGAAAAGCAAAAGTATTTAGTTGATGAGATGTCATAATTTCTTCATGTGATTTCATCGCATCATTATACTAAAAACATAAGTAAATGCAGAGAGAAATGTCTTAGAATCTTTCAAAAGAATTCAAAAAGAAGTAATGCCCAGTTCCCCGGCCATGACTGCGTTTTACCTCTAAGCTGTTCAAGTTTTCGTGTGCCATAAATCTCCAAAAACCAAAAAAAACCTTCGTAGTATTATTATTGCACCTGCTTCTACAGAAGGAAAGGCAAATATCTCAAAGATCACTTCAACCTCTTCTGAAGCCAAATCCTCAAAATCAAATTCTCGTTTAGCACATTTGGAAGTAAGGAAATGAAAAATAAAAAAAAAAATAAATAAATAAAAAATGAAGTGCCATACCTTACTTAACTCCCGGCCTTACACAGTAACCGTGACATAAACACACACCCTTGGCGGAACTGAAAGTCCCTAACATTTTGACCCGACCTTTCAAGGACTTCGATAAAAACCAGCCCATCCTCTCAATTTTCGGAATTAAAAACTGGACTATTCTTGAAAGGTGAACTGTTTACGAGTCAAACTGCATCACTTCTTTGCTGATGTTTATTTTACCTTCCTAAACAACATCAAAAATACTTTTTTAAATTTTAGTTTCTCCCCAGTTGCTTACCGATGTTTTTGTGTAACACTTAGAACAAATACATACACTTAAATAGCGCTTTGTTGTGTTTATTTATTTATAGCAATGCGTACAGTTGTTCACAAATTATTGTGGACAAATTTTAGTGTTATGAGACCACATATTCATAAAGTTAAGACAAAACTATTTCCAATAATTTAATGGGACATTATTCCAGACCATACCCATTACAAAGCTCGTCTGGCGTGCTGCAGAAACATTCTGTAAGCGAACGCCTGGTTCCAACCCGCGTGAAACAAGCGTAGTTGATTTTCTGGATGGTGGGTCATCTTCTCGTGGATTGGGGCCTCTTGTTGTCTTAAAAGGGATGATCACAGTTGACATTTATTGAAGCATTCTCGCAAATCATCTTCATCTTATGCTTCAGAACCTGCGTTCGTCCGCGTGCTTCGCAACACCGTCCAAAACCGCCACGGAAAACATTTGCGTCCAGCACGCCAGTCAAACCGTGCAAAAGTTTTAGCCCTGATGGATTTCCTACAAAGGTATGTATGCATTTGGCGGTAGTCACGCTTCGGGTGCTCTAAAACCCTGGGTACCTTCGCAATGCGAGGATTGCGGGGGTGTACGTTACGCCACAGGTGGTGTCCCCAGTCACCTGATCTGAACATCATTAGGTTTCTCTATGAACAAAAGTCCGTGCTCACTTCCGCCCAAGCACGCCATTCGAATTCAAGACGACCTTGCATGAGGAATGGGTGCGAAATCTGATGAATTTTGTTCAAGATCTTTATTTGTGAATCCCATGTTGAATGCAAACGTCAATGGGGCCAGCAGCGTCTACAGCTCCTTACTAACAAAAAGGTGCTAATTTTGCCAGATATTCCTATATTTGTTCTATATCTGTTCTATACCTTTCAAACCTCCAACAATGCCTACCTTACGTGTTCCAAAAGATTCTGCAAGTACTACATATAACACCTCTCACCAACCGAAGGCAATAATCAAAAGTGTGGGTTTAGCAACCCTTATTTCAAAATGGGCTTCACACGAGATCGAGCTGGAGACCGATTTCGAATCGCCACTGGCCACGACCGCTCCCCATGTCACCTGCAAACAAGATAGCATTGCCCAGAGTCCCCTTTGTAAATTGTGCGACTCAATGAAGAATGGACATCATTCATTTGGTAATACCTAAGCCGTGCACTCCAGCCCTGACCCATGGAGTTAAGAGATATTGCGTCAAATGCCAAAATGTGGATTTATAGAATTGTGTGTTTCTTTTCTTATTATTTTCTTCTCTTTTTTCTGTTTTTTGTCAATATTATCTATTTCTCATTTTATTTGCAGTTGTCTTGTAATCCACCATTGGAAACTAAAAAAAAATACCTGTATATACTCCTTTATCATGCTAAATATTTAAAAAATATGTGTATTGTCCTGAATTTTCTCAAAATTCCATTTTTGTTTATCAATGAGTTTTAAATGCAATGAAGGAAAAGGTAAAAATAATTTACCTTTACAGAAGCTCTCGTACTTTATGTGCACAAAAAAATCTAAAAAACTAACTTTTACATTTTTTTTTTATAAAAAAAATTTCAGTGAGTAAATGATTAATTATTGTTTTTAAATTCTATTTTATTCTAAATTCGATAATACAACTGATTTCTTCAGTTGCAAACGATCTAATCAATCAGAACATAATGATTGATTTTGTCGAATGAGAGTTTTTGTTTATAAATCCATTTATCACTGAAAAGAATTTTTAAACGCTTATGAAATGTTTTTATTATTTTTGAGTAAGTCGGAGAGTAAACTTCCGCAATTATAGAAAAGAATAATATCCAATAAGTAGTTGACAAGATTCACTGACCTGGAAAAAATAAGACAAATGAGAATACCCAGTGTAAATTTAAGAACAAGTAAAATATATTCCATTACAAAAATAAGAATTCTCACATTTAAATGAATTAGAAATCGCATTAACCGCCTTTTGTTGAATATTACGCGTCTTGTAGTTAATTTTTTTCAAGAAACAATGGCATTAATTCAGTATTTCTCAAACCTTCAATATTTGCGACCCAATATTCAATCATAATTTTCATCGCCCTCCCCTTTCCGTACAATAACAATGTATTGAATTCAATAATACTATACTTTTATAATACTATACTAAGCCTACAATTCGACTTTAACATCAAAAGAGCCGCCGGTGAATATAAAATCTCGCTAAGCTAGTGTGTTAATTGCCCCGGACGTATATATACGTCTTTCCGAAGTACGATCTTTTCTGTGCACCGCTACCCATAAAATTATTGGACTTTGGAATGCAATAAAAGGATCTTGACAGTGTCTACGATGGATTTACTTATTTCAGAGGATTTTGCTTATTTATTCCTCTTTTCTCTCCTCCCCAATACTTCACATACGCGTATCTACGTGATAAACGGTGGTACTGGGGGCGAATTGCGTAATTTTTAATCGGAAGTTAAGGGATTAATTATAAACCGTACAAATTAGAAAGAATAGTGTTATAATTTTTGCCTATAATTTAATATATGACAAGCCTATAGAGGTCACTGGTAATTATTTAACTTGTTCTTAACTAAGCATTGTTAAATTAATTATAAAATACATGGTGCAGTACTGATACATTTATAAGTGTATTACATTAGAGTATTTTATTTTTGTTATGTTAGAATGTATTTTTTGTTTACTTTCAGTAAATTAGTAATTTTTGTAAATAGTCTTTTGTTCTTGATTTTTTTAATACGCTTGCGCCGCCTAGGGGAACCCCACAGTTTGAGCAAAGCTGCATTAATTCAAATTATCTAACAGAAAAATGTCATTGTAAAGCGCATATTTTTATCTACGATTTTACAATTCTCGAAACCAAATTTTAAAATTAAGATCACGAAGAATAATTGTTTTGTATGGCATAAATTTAGTAAAAATCAAAAGAATCAATTATGTGAATCAGTCACTTTAAAGCATCTTACTATGCTTAGAAACCATAATTTTGCAAAAGTGCATAAATGATTTATATATATATATATATTTATATCATATAATATATAAATATATATTAATCATATAATACATATGTAGAATTATCTAAAGGATATGATTATATATATATATAGTTATAGTGTCACTTGAATTTGAATTCTTTAAGCATACCCCAAAAAAATTTCGAAACAGTATGTTTGTTTGTTTGTTTTTTTGGCAAAAAATCAAGAAAAAATTATTTATATTCAAAACAATTATCTTTTTTATGAAAAATCCTTCTGTAATTCTTTGTCTATATGTTACCGGCAAAGTATGAAATACGGTATTCTATAGAATGCCTAAGACTAGCCGGCAATGTATGAAATGATTCTTATTTCGTTACATTGCCTAGGCATTCTATAGAATGCCTACTGAGAAACCGTCAAAGTATGAAATACATCTCCGATTCGTTTCGAATATTGTGTGGCAAGGCACGAGACTTTTAATGCGTGCCTTAAGGCACAGAATTTGTCAATTGCACATTGTGGTTTGTTAGGGAGTGTCAAAATACTCAATTTTACTTGAACTTGATTTTTTTTCTGAATGCCTATATATTGGCACTTGTAATTAGTGGAAAAGGTTTCTATCGACTTCGAGCTTCTGAATGAATTTTAAAACAAGTATATACGAAATCACAATTTACTTTGTACTCTAAGAACTTGCTTAGAATTTAAGATATTCCTGACCATGAAATTCCTCTTCTATCAGTTGCAATTGCTCATAACAAAGTAGCAAAATAAGAATGGTCTTTGCTTGAAAAATGTAATGAAATATAATTTAAAGTGTCATTCAAACCTACCATGTTGCAATAAGTAGTTTAATTTTAAGTTATTTTTTATTTGAAAGTTTTGTTTTCCTCAATAAGAAAGACATAAATTTTGTTTGGAACAACTTTCTTTTTCCTTTACGTATTTTGAATAATTTTTTAATGGCACTCTAATTATTTTGTCAGAATAACATTTGTATTTTTAGAGAAATTTACTATATTGATATAATAGCCTTATCATGAACTTATTTCATACTTTGCCTAAACAGCTTTGGCCATTCTATAGAATGCCTAGGCATTCTATACAATGCCTAGGCAAAGTATGAAATAATTCACATATTTCATACTTTGCCTAAAAACGTCCGGCATTCTATACAATGCCTAGGCATTCTATAGAATGCCGGCATTTCATACTTTGCCGGTAACATATACATACTGTACAGAACCTGAAGTAAGATCTTTGAAGTATATAATTTAGAAGGGGATTTATTCATATTTTAATAAACAAAAGTAAAACAATTCAACAACAAAAAAAAAAACTCATGGTTATTATTTTAATTGATAGTAACTCTAAAAATTTTTTTAATTTTTTAAAAATCCTACTTCAGGCTTTGTATAGAAGAGTCTTAGCTGTACATATACACGCAGGTAAAAATTATAATCATAGATGCGCGCGTTTTCCAGAAAAGAAGAATTTTTCTAAAAAAATATTGCCAAAAAATTGCATTTAAATAATTTTCTTATTGTAATATAATATTCTAAAACAATTTTATACGTATCTTCTAATTCAAGAGACACTATATATCAAAAATAATTATTCATTCATAAGTTTTCAAGAAGTCACAGTTCCGAATGTTGTCAAAAATGCATTTGATTTCTATGTGCGCAACAGTTAAGTAGGTAAATATTAATAATTTAAATGAATTTCTCAAAAATTATTCTAAAATTCTCAAGAGCAAGTATTAAAAATTATAATAGATACGGGAAAAATCAAAGGCATGTCATATTTTGGTATTACATAACAGTCGAATATTCAAATTCTTAAGATATAATAATTTGTTCCATATCCAACATAAATTTAAATGTGTGAAGCCATAATAAAAGATGTATCTTTTTGATCTCTATCCAAATGCTTACATGTAAATTTTAATTATTTTAACGTAAGTTTTCCCCAACTTTAACTAGAATGTGTGTGTATATCTACTATATGTAGATGAACAATTCACGGGAAATACAACGAACTGTTGTTTTAGATCAATAAATTCCATTTTCGTGAGCCGAATGAATTAAAACAGAAAATGTTGCATTAAAGTTTCTCTCACTGCAAATGACTCATTCATTTCTTTCGCTTTACTTCTTACGGAACGGAAATTGGTTACATATGTTATGAAAATTACGGAAACGCCATTCATAAACACACTCCAAATGTATTAAGCGAAAATTCCCGAGAGAACATAATTGTACAAAGTAGCAACAATTGTTAAGCCTTTCTCGAAGAATCACACAATATTCTTTTGTTAGAAAGAAAAATTTTCGCAAGAGATGGTGCGCAATTTTAGAATGAAAAAAAAAAGAAAAGAAAGAAAAAATTTACAGATTTAGTAGAAAAGTAATACCTTTTTTTAATCAAAAAAACATTATTCTCGCAACATTGTTCTTTAGAAGGAATAATTAATAAACACAAAAAAATAAACGCGAACTAAAGAGCCAAAAATCGTTTGCGTGCTTATTGAAATAAAAACATCTGTTTCGAGATTAAATTGTCGCTTGAAAAATTTCAATTCCACGTTCTAGAGCCATTTTCGTGCATTTCGTGTTTCTTATTTTACATGATAATAAATAAAAATAAATCAAAGTCGTCAGTGCACGAAAATTCTTATGAGACATTTCTGAATTAAGGAGTCTTTGAGCGGTGATTTATGTGGATTCATGATTCTTTTAATAATTTTTTATTCGAAGTTATATGGTTAATTCAGTGATTAATAGCGTACTAAGAACTAACGAGGATAGTAATAAATCTGAAAAAGAAGCAAGGAAATAAGCATGCCATACACATTTGGCTAGAATGTAACTATTTGATTTCGCTATCAGAGGAGAAGCTGAGACAATTTATTAGAAGGAAGCTTTGCTTGGTTGCACAAAATTACTTCATTAGTTTATATCTGTCATAAAATTCTTAGCAGTAAAGATGAAATGTATTGTTTTTTCCAGGAGCTTTTATAAGAGAATATTCATCAATGTATGCTAATTAGCTGTTCAAATAGTTAATATGAATTATAAGGTAAAATTATTAATTTATATAAAGGTTTTAGAAGACGAAGACTGAAATATAATGGTGTGATATTTCTTAAGTTATCTACTCTAAAAGATAACTAAAAGGAAATGATAAGAATATTTCCTGCGGTTTCCTTCTTCATTATATTACATTTGAACAATTGCTAAACTGAATGTTTTCGAATATTAAAACAATTATCGTTATGATTTATTTTAATATGAATGCTTTTATAAATTCATGTTACATCTGGTGATATTTTTATTGTTTTTTGTGATATATCTCACTTCTAAAATGTTCTATCTTCTAAAATGAACAGACTATAACACTGAATTCCGTCATAAGGAAATGTTTCTTGAAATTACTAATACTAAAAAAAGTTCAGTTTTTGAAAGATGCATTGGCGCGATTAAGACTTGAGGCCTTGGGCACCTATGCCAAAGTAGGAACCACCTACGATGGCGCACACAAGGGGGCCTGGGGTCGGATTCCCCAAAGCCCTTGATTTTTTTCCGATTGATTATAATTCTAAGTATATAATTGTTACGTAAATTTAATTAAGCATTTGTTATTAATGATTAATTTTATTAATTAATGCTAATTATTTATTCAATAATTAGTTTTACTGATGTTTTGTTCGAAATCGACAAAATCAAAAGGAGCATGATACAAGAATGGTGAACTTTCGACCCTTGAAAAATTCCTGTGTGCGCTACTGCCCACCTATGACCCTTAAGTTGACAGTATGCAGTGTATGCAGTATACCGGAATTGGCTAACCCCAAATGACCTAACAGACCTCTTCGGAAAAAGCTGTTATAATCCGAGTGAGCCGCATATGAAAATATATATCTTTTATATTTAGATTACGTACAAACGCATTTATTAGATCGAAAATTTGATGAACCTGGCGCTTCAATAACAAATTTTAAACATTTGGCATCAAACATGCCGAGCTTAACCCTAAATTTCCTCGGTTTGTAGTGTTCAGTCTTTTTTTTTTTTCTTCTAGATTGGCAACCGTGATGAAATTTTTGCTCATTAGGAAAAGCAATTAAAAAATTTCTCTTGATATTCTCCATAATTCTGGGTGCATCACAGGTACGTCCCTTCAAAACCAAAATTGCTGACATCAATTTCTTAACTTTACTTTAAGATCTTCGTTAATGCCTATTCTATCAGTTCCTCTTGAGATATGACATTTATTTTCTTCAATGTGTCTTCAATTTCTTCAATGTTCTTCATGTCTAAGCATTCTCTAACATAGTTTTGAAATCTGAATAGCATATAAATGAACGTAAGTTAAAACGTCATCTTCACCAGCGGGTGTCTGTGGCAAGAAACTGGAAAAATTATGACCCCAATATTATACTCCTTTGGCTTAATTCTGGCAAGAAAAGCTGAAATGATGGTCCTTGTTTTAATGAAATATATGCTGCTGCCTTGTGTAACTGTACAAATTAACTTCATTAAATATAGTAAATAAATCTGTGAAATAGGTAAAAATTCTGATTTCCCCTTAATTACATTTTCTTTTAAAATTAGTTACGATCTGGTTTAATGAAAATCACTATCGTAGACCCCATTTACACTTCATGGACCCCCAAATTATTTTTTCACTGACATGAACCCTTTGAAAGTCGTCATAGACCTTTGGGGGTTGATATAGACCATTTTGGGAATCACTGATTTGCATTGTTGCTGTACTAATTTTCCACTACGGACCACCACTTTAATTGCTTTGGCAACACAGTCCATGAGTGATGGTCTTCTACTTTTTCTATCGTCTCTAAGGGACGTGTGGAAAGTTTGAAGATTACTTTTCCACCTCACAGCAGAATCATATTTCCATAAACTACCATCAATTCTTCTTGGATTTGGTGGTCAATGTAACCTTTCAGTGAAAGGACTGAATCCCAATACACAAGTATGGTTTTCTTCATATTGTGGGTTCCTTCAGTCTATGGTTTCCTGTAACCAAACAATTCAACATTCTTCTTCAATGACTCGACAACCCTGGCTAGGCCCTGGCCTTCTCCAGAAGTCTTCTCCTGGCATCTCTACTTTTGGCAACTGTTTTCCAGCTTTTGACCTTTAAGAAATTTAGGTCTTTTTCGACACAGTCAATCCTCACTTAACTGGGGTCTGCCGAGGTCTATTTCAATGGCTTTGCCAGAAAGATTTTCTTGCAACAACTATCTTCGTACACATTCTGCCAGATGACTGTGTAGGAATAGAAGATGGAAATTTTACAATGGCTCAACAACCCCCTGGGTAGTCCCTGGCCTTTTCCAGACATCTCTAATTTGTCAACTGTTTTCCAGTTTTTGACCTTTAAAATATTTTCGACATAATCAATCCATCTTAGCGGGGGTCTGCCTCGAGGTCTATTTCCCATGGGCTTTGCTAGAAAGATTTTCTTGCGGCAACGATCTTCCTTCATTCTAGCCAGATGACCAATCCATTTAAGTCTTTATAATTTGACAAATTTTACAATGACAGGTTGTTAGTAAATTTTGTAAAGTTCTAAGTTAAATCTTCCTCTCCACGATCCATTCACTTGGATCCTACCAAGAATGAAGCGTAAGGAATTCAACATTAGTAGCTGTAATTTATAATATTACGCACGTAAGGACCAACTGATGTGCAGAAAGAATTTTATCCAGATACCTCGATTAAAACTTCAATATACTCCCACATAGAGTTAATAGTACTTTTTTCGTAATTTCAATAAATTCTTCAATTTTTATTGAACAATAAAAGTCACCCGAATTTTTAAAAAGAAGTACCGTATTTACTCGAATCTAAGCCGCACTTTTTTCCCAATGTTAATGCAACTAAAAATCAGGTGCGGTTTATAATCGGAGGAAATAAAATTCGTTGGATGGGGCAATTAGAGCAATTATAGGTTCCTGCAAGAATTTTTAGAAGTTTATAATACTGGTAAATAACTAATTATTTACTTCTTACTAGTTCACATTTTAAATTTATTTTAATTCGTAAAATTGGATATCGATAAACCATTTTGCACTATTTTTCATTTTTCACAAAAATTTGTTAAGAATTTGGGGTGTGGCTTGGAATTGATGGCGGCTTAAATTCGAAAAAATACGGTATATTTATCTACCTTTTCTCTTTTAAAATTATTTTTAATGTTATTAACATATATATATATATTGTTTGTTTAGTAAAAAAACAACAATGAATCTATAATATCAGAATTGAACAAAGAAAACAATCAGCAGCTAGTTTATTACAACCGAAATTTCTTTAAAAAAATAAGGTTATTTAATATTATCAATTGCATTTATTTAACACTATCAATTGCGAACATTTTCCATCTTTGACAATGTGTACATTAGTAATTCTGGAAAAGTCTTTTTGCCCATTGAATTATCCTATTAGAGATAACGGATTGTTTGATAATTTCACTCCGTGATGGATTTGCAGTTGATAAGAGTATTTTTTAAAAAGCGAAAGAAAGTAAAAACGCCGAACGAGAAAGAAAATATGATAAAAGAGAAGTTAAAAAATTATTCCTTAGAAGAAATTTGCTTTTTAAAAAAAATGAACATTTTAATTTGCATATTAATCAATTTGGTTTTTAGTTCAACTGCTTATGTTTTTCGAATTATTCAAGATAAAAAGTGCTCCGAGATAAGGTAACTAAGATAAAGCATCTTTTTAATCGATGGAAAATCGAGAAAAGAAATAGTAGAATAAATGTTATAGGAATTGATATGACTTTATCGAAAGGATGACCCAGAAAATCTTTCTAGAAAAGACCACGTTCTTAAATTTTGTCAAAATTATCGAAATAACGGGAAACATATCTTTAAAAAGCAAATAAATATTTTTTTAATGATATTTGTCTCATTATAATTATTTAGGGGAAAAAATTACCACATTATTTTAAATCAATTATATAGAATGATTCCTAATTTAAAATTCTTTCTAACTAATAAATTACCAATTTATCTTATTCATTTTTATACAATTCAATTCCTACAATAATTAGTAATCCTAAAATAAGTAAAATACCTTTCAATTTACTTTCAATTCTCTATATTAAAATTTTAGTTATATTTATTAGTCTTAACACAAAAAAATTTTCCTTCTGGGAATGAACAAAATACGGAAAACATCAGTCACTTAATGAAATGTTCGAAAAAGTTTCCGTATTATTTTACTGTCCTACTGTATCATCAGAAGAATTCGTTGCAGTAGATGAGGATAATGTGTGCATAGCCCCAATTATTAATGTGACCAACCGTCCTCCTTTTATAGGTTCTATCCTTCCTCGAAAAGTGTCCTCCTTTTCAATATTTTGATAGAGATGAACCAAACATGTTTCCAAAATATCGAAGAATGGTCTGAAACAAATATCACAGGAGGTAACAGTTTTCAATGGTATTTTTTGACTTGGTCTCAAGTAAAGTGGGCAGATATAGAAAATTACGTTGAGTTTTTATCGAAATAAATGCCTGATATCAAAATCGATGACAATTGTCTGTTTGAAGTAGAAAGAAGACTGAATGTATATTCAAATTCTAATAAATTAGAACAATTGGAAAATCAACATGCTGAGAAAATTATAAAATAGGGGGTTGTTAAACCATTTCAAAATAAACGCATTCCTTTGAAAAAATTATTCTTGTGTTGAATTTACGTTGTGCTTTTTCCGGGAACTAATGCAGCAGTTAAAAAGTTTTTCAGTTATAATGTTTTTTTGGGAAGGGATATGAAAATCAAAATTAAAAAGTTAATTTTTTTACCCTTTCTTACCGTAAATTCAGTAGGAAGGATATTTTTTGCCCGAATTTTCAATATATTGTAAAATTATATGTTGGAAAAAAAATTCGTTTAATGGATAAATACTCTTTTAAGAAAATAATTAAAAAGAATGTAAGCGTAATTAGTTGTTTGAATTATAATAAAACGTTTCATATATAATATTTAAGCTGCAATTTTTTCTTAAATTTTTCGTCCTCCTTTTCATTGTAAAAAAAATTGTCACCTTACAATTATGGTAGATAAAGACATTTTGGAGTTTGTTCAAAGACCAAAAAATATCATCGACGCAGATTCTGGTGACGAAAATGAAGTGAATAATGCTGTTCATGTTTCCACGTCATCCGAAATAAGGAACATTATGAAAAGTAAGCCCAGTTATTTAGACGCACATTCCAATGGTGAAATGAATAACAAAATGGGCAAAATCGAACAATTTGATGACAATTTTGATGCTAGAAAGTCAAATACAAGGAAAAATATCAGAGTATTTTCCAAAAGCTCAATAAATGTTTTCTTTTCAAAAAAAATTTTTAAAAATTCAGTATTAAATTTCATTAAATTCTTGTGAATGCTTTTGTTTCAATGATTTTTATTAAACACATGCATATATACACATATATGTAAATAAAATGTACTCTAATAAACTTAATTTTGTTGAATATATATATATATATATTTTTAAAATATTCTTTATAGCGCAATTCCTTTAAGATATCCGACTAAGTTCGGAACCGTGATTTTGCAAAAGAGTATAAATGGATAATATTTATGATATTTAGTGTCCCTTAGATTAGAAAAATATAAATTATTTTAAGAATATTTATTACAATAAAAATTATTTAAGTGCAATATTTTGACAAAAATGAACATAGAATGACCCATTTTCAAAATATTCTCCTTTTGTGAAAATGCTTCTATTATAACAATATTTTGCCTGTATATAGCTTAGACCTCTGTACAGGGGCTCCATTAAATTTCCTGGGAAAAATACAACTTAGAAATGGGTTTATCCATGTTTTACGACAACAGAGGGGAGAAATTTTAAGAAAAAAACGACAATAATTATTTCAATTGGTTTTTAACTCTGAAAATAACGTGAATTTTTCAAAAATAGTTCAGACTTTCTGGAGAAGTTTTTGCTTATATAAGCAAAAAATATTATTATTTTAAAATCATTTTTTATAAAAGGAGAACATTTTGAAAAAAGGTTATTCTAAGTTAATTTTTTGCCAAAATATTGTATTTAAATAAAAAAATTTTGTCAAAATGTCCTTAAAACATTTTTATACATATATTCTAATCTAAGTGACACTAAATATCATAAAATTATCCATTTATGCGCTTTTTTAAAATCACGGTTCCGAATGTAGTCGGATACCTTAACAAGAAAAAATATTTCAGTCCCATCAGTTTCGTGTAAGCGATTTTCACTAAATTAAGATTCTTCAAAAAGTTGTTCAGGATTTTTTTAAAAATAAATCTTAAATTGTACGTTTACTTTTAATTTAAATACATTTTGTTCATCGGTGTGCGTCATTGTTGGTGATAAATATGTGCTTTTTAAAGAAAGTTTCTGTAAAAAGCAAAAGTTTCAAACAGGTCCACTATTAATTTACGGAGCGTTGCACGTACAAATAAATGTTAGCCAATGCATCTAGTGATTCCGACCTAGCTCCGCTTGTTTGTGAATTTAGTCTATTGTAAACTGAATATTAAATGCAAAAAAATTAAAATGCGTCCAGTGTAGTCTAGTATTCAGGGTTTAAAATTGTTTCGTTAGCTTATTTTTTTAAAAAATATATTTACCAATACGAAAAAAATAATTGCACAAAAAAAAATTCTACAGACATATTTCAGAAAAATATATATAAGCTTTCTAAAAATTAAATTCTTAGAAAATTTTTGGTGAGAAAAAAACTTTAAAGTATAATTTAGACAAAAATTAGATCCCGGGATTTCTGGATTTGAAAAAACAACGGGATCCTGGGATTTCGAGATTCCAGGGCTGCAAACCCTAGTAATTACTAGCTGCTAATCTTCAGGTGGTCACCCCAAATGCCTTGGCAGTCCATCGGTCGATCGCGATCGACTTAATGCCAACCATTGGTGTATACTATTAGTTGCGAGCAACGCATCGAGTCCATACAAGATTTCTAGCTTAGTTCTATGAAGCATTTCAAGATCGAAAATCTGAGTGGCCAATGAAATGCAACTTTTCATTTCATCATTGTCACTAATTGAAGATTGGTAAATAGTATTTTTCACATATCCCAGCAAGAAAAAGTCCAATTTTTGTTTATTTTTAACTGATTTTTTAAAGTATAGTCATATTTTTTGGACACCCTATATCAGGGGTGGCGAACCTTTATGGATCAACGTGCCATTTTTTTTCCTAAGAAGTGTCTAATGAGGTTTAGACGTGCCGTCAAATTGATTATTGGGAAAATAATAAAACTAAAACTAAATACGAACAACATAGTTATTCGTGTAATTCAGATTAAAATAACATTAGTGTTTCTGTTGTTGCAGATAGGATGACAAAAAATTATATTAGAATTGTGTAAGATGTTACTTTTTGTAGAATACATGCTGAATTTGAGTCATCTGCCAAATGGTTTCTTAGAAATTAATTATTTTTGCTGTGGTTCATTTTTTTTTTGACAAGAGAGTTTGTGATTTGTTTCAAAATACCGTTTTACAGACGATGTTCTGCATACCACTATTCCAGAACATGAAACGCATACCGCTTTGTCGCCTTTACTAATAATGCCATATTTCTCGGTCCACCAAATTTGAAATTCTCTGTTACACTTACTAAATTGCACTTTTGGTTCTTTTGCTGAACTAGCCATGTTAAACAACAACAGTTAAAAATTGTAAATATAACACAGGCTAGCTTTAAAATACAGTTGTGTCAGTGAAATTAACTGTGCTATGCGTAGACAAACTTTACATCATAAGCAATTGCAGTCTACGACATAACTAAGGCAAGACAATAACAAAAAGGCGGGTAATACATTATATGAATTTAAAATTTTTTAAAAATAAAATGGAAAACATTTGATCACTGGCGTGCCAAAAAATTTTTCACGTCCTAAACCGGTGCCATGTTTCCCTATCCCTCCCTATATATTAAAAACACTGAATCGCACCATATAATACGTATGACAAATTCCCATCTGCACATGCGCAAAAAAATAGTTTTTATTCACAATAGATTAATACGATTGCTGTGCACTTTCACTTAAAAGATACCTTAATTGAAACATGTCGATGATGTTCATTCAGACATATACGTACAGCGGAATAGCTTTTAGTTTAATGGATTTTTCTCCCACTCACTTCACATCAAAGTTTAAAACATAATTCAATAATGGGGAAAACCCTTCCCCATCGATGTGATGGAAAAGTAGGCTTAATGAAGTGTTAACACAAAATAAATAGCAAAAATAAAAAAAAAAATTCCTCCCCTTCCCTTAGAAATAATTTTCCACACGAATGAATGCCAGTAAGTCGGAGAATACCAATTTCCGTACCATCTGGATAGAGTGGAACAGACAAGACATGGGGAGAGGTTTTTTTTTTTAAAGTCTAGCGGAAAAAGCTTTTTATAGGAAATTTAAAATGTAGAATGCATCAGGCTATAAAGAGAAGGAAGACAGATTATGACAGTTTTAGCTTATTCTGTCCTCAGTTTGCATGGACTCGTAATCAGTACGCGCACACTCCCACAACGAAACGGGTTCTGTTTCTTGTTTAGTAGTCTGGGTCTCGGTAGGATTTCGGTGACTTATTTATATGATTTATATCTAAAGACAAAGCTTTATACATATGTTTCATAGCTGGATGCTTGCTTCTGTTTTGTTTGGAATCATGTGCCGCTTTCGAGAGATATGCAAGAAATAGAACACTTTAAAAAAAAATATTGCTTGGAGCTACTTAAAAAATTTTTACGAACGTTTTAAGGAAAAAGGATACATAATTTTCAAAGTAGGAACTAAATTTTCC
Source organism: Trichonephila inaurata madagascariensis (assembly GCA_019973955.1). NCBI lineage: Eukaryota > Metazoa > Arthropoda > Arachnida > Araneae > Nephilidae > Trichonephila > Trichonephila inaurata. Next base: position 90,443 of record BMAV01017929.1, on the reverse strand, counting down.
CTTTTTATATGTTTTAAGAGGGGTTCATCCATGTAATAGGTTAAAAAAATAAAAAAAAAAAAATTTGTTTTCATAAATTGTTTTCTTAACACATCTAGAATATGGTGGTAAAGTGATTTTTTAAAATTCGAAGTCGTTATAAAGAAGCAGATGTTAAAAGAGCAGCTGTTAAGTTAAGATTTTCATTGTTTTAATCGGACTTGAAACTTTAAACACGTTTTTCTCAAAACTGTTTTTTCAAACTTTCCTCCATCATATCTCAAGAACGGTTTGACCGAATGACTTCAAATTTATAGGGTAGACTCAGCATATATATATGCATCAAATGGACTATGATCATTCCAACATTCAAAATATTTCTATTTTTTATAATAAAAACAAAACAAAAACCCATGAAATTCGAAACTTTTTCTTTAGAGGTCTACCAATAATCCAAATTTTGATATTTTCAATTGAATATAGTCTATTCTGTGCTTTTAAGTTTATAGATTAAAACTCCGTTAATTTTTTTTTTATTTCAGATAAGCCAATCAGCCGGAATTGTGAAGGAAGTGAGCGTCCATTTTTTCGAGGCGGGTGTGTTCAGAGTGCTATAACTCACGTTCTATTGGAGATTTTTGGCTAAACATTTATATGTGTATTAAAACACATATAAATAAATGATAAAAACTTAAAGTTCTATCATTTTACTAGCAGTCAAAAAAAAAAATCCCTAAGAATGCTTAAAAAACAGGCTATCACGTGGGTGACATGGGGGTTCAAAAATTTCCAGCAATATTTTTCTTGTTGAAGTAATTAGAGCCAGAGAAGCGGATTGGGCACTTATGTATCCTAATGCGCATGCTTCAGTATTTTTTCTATCTTCAGAAGCTGTCAATCGCTGGTAGACTACCGATAAGAAAAGGTGTCGACAATTGGATTATTTATTTATTTATTTTTGTACAAAATGATAGAAAAAATTAAACAGCTTTATTGCATCAAGATTTATGTAAATTTGACTCCCAAGAGGAAAAAGAGAAACCCAAGACATCATAAAAAATATTGTAACAACATCATAAAAAATATTGTAACATAGTTGAATAAGAGTGTCAGATTTTACTTCAGAGAAGACATCGTGTAAAATACAGTGGACTAACCGTGCCGAATCCCTATCTCAAAGTAGGGGTTCTAGAATTGCTTCCCGACTGTAGCATAATCATTAAAAGAAGTAAACGACAATTTAAGAGGAATATATGTACATATATAAAGGAATGAATTTAAAAAAAGATAAATTCATCTGAAGAATTTGCCTTAAAAGTATAAAGTTTACATAGAAATAAGAACTCCTGTTTTAAATACTTTTGTTTTTGCATAATAGCTCTAATGATATACAGCAGCGATTCTTAAATTTTCAATCGCCACCCCCTACACTTATATATCAGCGTGACATCGCGAACACCAAGAAGATTTCGAACATTCTTCCCCGACTTAACATTCTTGATCAAAATGCGTGTTCTAGTAAAGTTTTTTCATTGGGGACAATTTAGTGATCTAGTCTAGTACGGCACATCTTTCAATTTTTCCATAAGGCCGCTCAAAGTCTGTAAGAGGGAAATCTCAACATTACATGAGAAACTCCACGGCCCCCTAGAAAGGCGGTGTGAACCTAGGGGTCCGCGGACTACAATTTAAGATATACAGTATGCATTGACTTTTCAAATTGGCTAGTACTTTCAATGCTTAAGCCTTATTTAAATTGTTAGCATTTTGAAATTATCATTAACAATAGAGAGAAAACTCATAAAACAAAGCACATTTTTAAGTATTACCGTAAAATCCGATGTATAACGCGCATCCATACTTTCAAGCTGCATTTTTTAATTTTTAGGTATATTCGCCGTATAACGCACACCCCCTTTTTTACGAAGAAATCTGAAACATTAGTATACATTGCTCTTATGTTTTAAAGTCATTTATTCGAGGTATTATTCCAAATTTTTGAAAGAAATTGTATACTTCTAGAACTACATATCTTTTAGTTCATAATGCAGGTCTCATTTCTTTTAAATAAACAGTATTTCGATACAAATAGAAGAAAATTTTTTTATGTTCATCTCTTGTTATTTTTAAAACTATCGTTTTTATACCCGGCGTATAACGCGCACCCTTATATTTCCATCTTATTTTTGTGTTAAAAGTGCGCTTTATACGCCGGATTTTACGGTAACTGCAGTGGCGTAACGTACACCTCCGCAACCCCCGCACCGTGGGGCAGGGTTCTAGGGGGCCTGAAGCTTCACTGCTGCCAAGTACTTACCCTTTGTAAAACCCAACTTGGGGTCCCCAAACCTGACTTTGCAGGAGGCCCAAATGTTCTCCGTTACGCCACTGATTAACTGATTGAAGTTTCTTCAAGAAATACTGTAAAATTCCAACTATAACCTGTCCACTTTTTAAAATAAGCTTTTCAACTTTAAGATTAATTCGACTTTTACCTTCACATTTTAAAATGTAGCTGTTTGAATATTTTTTCCCTTGAATTTTCAATTCCGAATTGTTTACTTTTTTAGATTTCACACATACCTTTAACGATTATATAATTCCATTCCTACCATCCAAAACATTTATTTTCATTTCGTAATTACACATAATTAATGAATTTCATTTTATTTTTAAAAATAAATTAGCTCTGAACTTCGATTTTAAACTCCTCCTAAATTTAAGAAGTTTGCAAGTTGTAGGGGTGGATATCATCTGAAAAAAAATTTCATTGCCACTTTAAAAAAAAGACTTACAAAATAATAATATACCTTTTTCAGTACATTTTCTTAAGTCTCACAATTATGTAGATTACAGGATTTAATTTCAAGGAAGGAAAAAGCTACTGTGTTGTTGAGAATAAAACAAACATACTTCAAACACTTTTAGTGTCACTACTTTTACATTTTTGTTTACATCAATATAAAATGCCACATAAAATTAAAAGTCTAAGAAATATCCAACAAACAAAGGGAAATTCATCCCTGATTTATGTTATTATACATTTGGTCATTTATTTAAATGTTGGATGGAGAATTAGTGTCTTCAAAAGAATTTCTCCCATTATACTTCCTCATTCTAGCGGCTGCAGATGGTCAAATCGAAAGCTGATTAGACATAGCAGGCAATTTCAACGGATTAACAAAATAAATTACATCTTACATATTCAGCAACTAAAAAAACCACTATGTACTAGGGCGACGTTTCTCAAACTGTGGGGCGCATCCCCCCCCTAGGGGGAGAATGATAACTCTACGAGAGGGGTGCCAGTGTTTGAAAACAAAAGATTATTTAAAAACATATTAATTCACTGAAAATAAACAAACACAATACATTCTGACAAAAAAAAAAAAAAATACACATTTGCAATACACATTATATATAAATATATCAGTACTGCACAATGTATTTTATAATTAATTTAACAATACTAAGTTAAGAACAAGTTTAATAATTACTAGTGACCCAATGGGTTTGTCATACATAAAATTATATACAAAAATTAAGTCACACATATTGATAATTTTTTGTAAGGTTTATAAATAATCCCTTATATCTGCCGATTAAAAGTTACTCGATTCGCTTCCCAATGCCACCATTTTCCACGTAGGCACGTGTATGTGATGTATTGGGGAGAAAAGAAAAAATTTAAAAAAGCAAATCCTCTGCGCAAACATAGTCAAGGCCCTTTTATTGCATTACAAAGCCTTCGGAATAATTTTATCGATAGCAGTGCACAGAAAAGATCGTACTTCGGAAAGACATACATATACGTCCGGGGCAATAAACGCTTTGGTTGAGAGAGAGCCGGTAGCCCTTCTGAGGTTATAATCGTATTGTACCTTTAGCGTCAAACTATAGTGTTATTGAATTCAATACATTGTTATTGTATGGAGGGGGAGGGGGCGATGAAACTTTTGAGTGAATATTGGGTCTCAAATATTGAAAGTTAGAGAAACACTATACTAGGGTCTAACTGAACATGTGTTCGAATGGAAGGACTCTGTTATCTCGAGGGAGTTATTGCAGAGTTATTAAATAATTATCGTATTTTGCTTTTACGTTATAACAGCATCATCGTATCACAACAAAGGATTTTGACTAAAAAAATTTCTAAAACTTATCCCTTTGTTAAAAATAAACATTTAACTTCAGTTTTAGAGAGCATTAGAGTTTTTACACTAATGTGCGAATTTCTGACCTAAGTAGAAATATTTATAGATGTCGTTTATTATACGTTCACTGTAGGAAGATTTTATGGTACCGCCCACATTGCTCACTTTTGTTATCGACAAAATCTTTGCATTTTATCAGGACAATGACCACATATTAATGAATATTTAAAAGTTTTTCACATTTTGTCCGTTATAACACACTCAAGTTCTGTTACATTTATTAAAAAATATTTGTCTACTTATGATAAAATAAGACCCATTAATTAATTTTTGGATCTTCTTAAAAAGGTTTATTTTAAACCAATTGGATTTCTGAACACATACGTAAGTTTCTCGGAAAATAGGGATAATCAACTCACGTTCTCCTTTATGCCAAAATATTACTTTTTTTTTTTTGGACCTATAGACCTTTACACCAGATAAATAATGTTTTTTAAAATTTCAAATGGCAAGTTACAAAACAGCTAAGCATCATAACAAACATAACACAAGGGAAAAAAGGACGCCAGTAAATCTATAAATTCAGGGCAGTCCTCGCCGCCCCAAATTCGAATTGCGAAGAGGAACAGGGCACTTCCAGAGGTGCAAGAGGTCCAATGCTCTACATAGAGAGCAGAGAGAGTCAGATACGACACTGATGCGATGCAGGTGCTTGTGGAGACAGTCATGACCAGAAATGATACGGAACATCACAATAGATTTCTTTCTTGATTCTATGATTTATTTATTTTTCCTGGGAAAGTAGGATTTGATTGTCTTCCTAACAATTGCCCTGATAAAGTCGTAGGGAGACCAGAATGTGATGTTTGGAGGACTGAGACAAGATTGGGGAGACAAGCGATCCTAAGATTGGGGTCCTATACAAAAGTAGGCCCTACTTGAGATCTTTAAAAGTAGACAGCAGAATGCAATGTCAAATATGGTATCAAAATCAATGCCAAATACGGTATCAATAGTTCAAACGCTAATTTGGAACAAATAAATGTGCACGGCTCACAATCTCACAAACCTAGCCACAAACCAGCTGGACCGACGCAGCATTACGACTAAGTTATTTGAATGAACGTTTATAGTATTCGGCCTAGACATGGACATGGACAATGGTCATCACATTGAGGTCATGCCGCTGTTGCCAGTTGACATGCAATTTGAAATTCCTAGTTTTTTGGAGAATATGTACAGGAATAATTTTCAAACATAAAAATTATTCAGACCATGATCTTATTAAGGATGAGTCAGAAAGAAATGTGGCCCCCATCGAGGACGAGGCCCTGGGCCCGGGCCCAGTTGGCCCATACCTTAAGACGTTCCTGCACCAACGGAAGGATTTTGAGCCTCAACAAATTTAATGCACATCAACCCCTTCTATCCAGCAGGTTCAGTGGTACAAGGCTCGAACTCAAGACTAGCCGAGTACGAGTTCTTGACCACTGGGCTACTATGCACTGGCGTAGCTAACTCTGACAGGGCACTGTATCAAAATTCTTTCGATGCCCTTTTTTAGATATAGGAACCTTATTAGAGTGGGACTGTAATTACACATGTTGGGGCCTCGTATCATTGATAAGGCTGATACAGTGGTAGCTACGCCACTGCTACCACGGCCACATCTCATTAAGTAATAATACATCAATAACAAAACACAGAAAGGTATCCTTGACTGTTGGCCGAGGTTCAAAACTACGAGGCTCGTCTCCAACAGTCTTCGTGTTGCCTCGGAGTGTGATGTCATTTGACGGTTAACTAAACAAACAAAATTCAGAGAAATACATTTAATATACAAAAAGTATAGACAACGTAATTTTATTTATTGAAAAAGAGTATCAATATAAGGATTGTTTTTGTCCTACATCAGAGGTTCCCAAACTTTTCTGACTCATAGACCCCTTGTCGTGTTTTCGTTTTTGGGTAGACCCCTGCTTACTTGATATTAAATTTTTGCACATTGATCAAATTAAATGTCTTTTTGACAGTTGGTACAGAGCTTTAAAAGATTAAAATTTTTAACTGTAGAGAAGTATAGTGTTTAAAACTTAAGTAAAACATGTTAATTAGTTTTGAATTTAAATTTAATAATACATAAAATAATTGAGCAACAAACAATAATTCGTTTAATAGGAGGGACAAATCTGGCTCGTCAATAGCAAATTTTCAACATTTGGCATCAATCTTGTCGAGTTGAACCTTAAATTTCTTCGGTTAATAGTGTCCAGTCGTTTTTTTTTTCTTTTCTTTTTTTGTCTACCATAGTCAAAGCAGCCTTCCCCAAAAAACCCAGATTCAAAATCTGAATAGGGGCCCTTTTTTAAAATAAAGGGTTTAGGTTCAAAAAAAATATTATCCTGGCAGAATACCCGTTACAAAATGAGAAAATAAAAAAAATTTTTGGACTTTCCGATATTAACCTTTTTAGCTTGATTCTCGCAAGTAAAGCTGAAAATGATGGTCATTGTTTTAATTAAATATGTGCTGTCACCTTGTGTAACTGTACAAATTAACCATTAAATTTAGTACATAAATCTGTTTAATAATTAAAATCTAATTTCCCCTTGATTACATTTTCTTCTAAGATTAAAGTCACGGTGTGGTTTAATGAGAGACTCCCATTTACACCCCCCATGGACCCCAAAATTTAAATTTTTTCACTGATTTTAAATTTTGCAAGTCGTCATAGACCCCTGTGGGTCTATATAGACGACTTTGGGAATCACTGTTCTACGTAAATAAAAGCAATAAACTGCGATTGTTGATAGTATCGAATCCCGTTGTTTATTAGGTATATTTATAAAAGAAAGCACAAAATGCGATTGCTAATGAAAATAAATCTAATGTATATATGTGTGTATTCTTTATTATTTACTCATTATAAGTTTATGGACCTCTAAAACTTTGATTAAGTAACCCTTAGTAAACCGATAATGCCCAAAACTAATATGCGGATCGAGTTCGCATTTCTGTTCTCGAGATTGCGTGATAGCTGCTACACATATTTCATACAAGAAACCTTAACTGTCTATTAACATTTCTCACTTCCCTTCTCACAAGATCAAAGATAGGAGGAAAAAAAAAAAAAAATTTCGTATTTCCATTTCTACAATTTACGACTTCTCATTTATTCCACCTATCAGTTGCTTTTTTCCCAAAACCAGAAACAATACAACACCCCCAACCCTTCCCAATTTAAACAACCCTATTCCCAAAACACGAAAAAACCACAAATTTTTACCCCAAAAACAAAAGGGGCCACAAGGGGTTGTACCTTCGAGTCTCGCCGACTCCCTACGCGACCAGCATAGCAACAGCGATAAAGAAGCTGAAGAACACAGAAGATAGCATCCCTTCCAATGATCCAACACGACATTGAACTCGGGAAGGTTAAAGTTGCTTTTTGGTCCCCCCCTTTTTTTTTTTTAAATACCTTTTTTTCATCCCGCCCCTTATTTCGTACTCTCAAAAGAGTTCCCCGGATGGGGTGACGCAAGGTTCGAAAGGGGGGGTGACGTACGAGTGACGTGAGCAAAGAGGATCTATTATTAGTGGATATATACTAGGATGGACGGATTTTAAGAAACATCATGGCCTCGATATACAAGGTTCCCCCACCCCTTTTTATAACCCCAAAATTAAAAATTTTTAAAAATTTTTGGGTAAAATTCATTTTGAAATCTTTTTCCTCTTGTTTCTTTATTTCACTTTTTTTTTAAAAGAAAGAATTTGTTTTGAGAAGGGTCAAAAACTGGATAATGATATGGAAAAACGTCTCGTTCGGCAATACATCAAAAATATAAATATATATGTATAAAAAATGGTAGTGTCAAAACATACCTGTTCATTTTTTTTTTTAAATTTAGAAAACTAAACTGTTTTTTTTTAAAAAAGGTTTAAAGGTTACACTTTGTTACATATATTATTTGTTAATTATAATTAGGTTAAGGTATCCGACTACGTTCGGAACCGTGATTTTGCAAAAGGGTGTAAATGGATAATATTTATGATATTTAGCTTCACTTAGATTTGAAAAAAGTATATAAAATTGGGGTTAAAAAGTTTTTACAATAAAAATTTTTTAAGTCCAATATTTTGACAAAAAAAAGAACATAGAAAAACCCCATTTTCAAAAATATTCTCCCTTTTTTGAAAAAAGCTTCTATTATAATAATATTTTGCCTTTTGTATTAAACTCGGGCCTCTTTAAAGAAACCCCCCAACCAGAATTTTTTTAAAAAATGTAACTTGAAGTGGGGTTTTTTCATGTTTTACGACAAAAGAGGGAGAAATTTTAAGAAAAAACCGATAATTATTTCAAGGGTTGTAACTCTGAAAAAAAAATGTGAATTTTTTTAAAAAAAAGTTCAGACTCTCTGGGGGAAGTCTTTTCTTTATATAAGCCCCACACACACACACACACAAAACATTATTATTTTAGAAGCATTTTTTATAAAAGGAGAATATTTTGAAAAAAGGTTATTCTAAGTTCATTTTTTGCCAAAATACTGTATTTAAGTAAATTTTTTTTGTCATAATGTCCTTAAAATAATTTTATACATATATTCTAATCTAAGTGACATTAAATATCATGAAAATTATCCATTTATGCGCTTTTTTAAAATCATGGTTCCGAACGTAGTCGGATACCTTAACTATTTTATCATTTGCATGTTCGGAACCATGATTTCGACGAAGCGCATAAATCAATAACTTTTTTTGAGGTATCAGTTGAATTGGAATATACATATAAAATCGTTGTAAGAATATGATTATAAGAAAAAAATCATTTAAGTGCAATTTTTTGGTAAAAAATAGAGAAAGAAGGACACTTTCAAAGCTCTTTTTATGAAAAATGCTTTAATTATAATATTTTTCCTATATAAAGCTACGATTTCTTAGAGCCTGAATTAGAATTTTTGAAATACCGTAAAATCCGGCGTATAACGCGCCACTATACTTTTGGGCTGTGAATTTTTTAATTTTTAGGTATATTCTCCGTATAATGCGCACCCCCTTTTTCACGAAGTAATCCGAAATATTAGTATACATTGCTCTTATGTTTTGAAATAATTTATTCGAGGTATTATCCAAGGCTTTTGGAAACATAGTATACTTCTAGAACTCACTCAAACTCAGTGGTGCAACAGCCCATAAGGGCCAGGGCCTACTGTGCCCATCCCAGTATACGTGACCGTTGGGAGCTGAGGTGCATGAGCAGATGTTCCGATCAGGTGGTCAGTCTGAAGCGAGACCCCAGTGTTCAATTCCCAAGCAAGCTTGGTACTCATTTATCGACCCACTCAAGTAGGGATGAAAGGCTGAGTTGACCTCACCCAACCCGGGAATAGAACCCGGACCTGTGGTGTGGAAGCGCGATATTCTACCACTCGACCACTGGGCCTACCTTCAAGAACTACAACTCTTTTAGTTCATAAGACAAGTCATTTCTTTTAAATAGACAGTATTGAGATACATTCAGAAATAATTTTTTTTCTGATGCTCCTCTCTTGTTATTTTTAAGTTATCATTTTTATACCCGGCGTATAACGCGCGCCCGTAAATTTCGATCGTATTTTTTATGTTAAAAGTGCGTGTTATACGCCGGATTTTACGATAATTATTCACACTTTTTTGTAACTTAATATATTTTTTATTGTATATATCTTACCCGTCAAAGAAAAAAAAGAAAAAGGAAACTGCAAGGTAAACAAGGAAAAGGAATGTCGAGGAATACATTGTATTTTCAACATTAAGAAAATTTTATATTAAAATTAATGAATTTTAAGGACATTTTCTAATTTAAAGCATATAAGTAATTTTAAACATACGTTATTTTATAACTATAACTCCACTGACGGTGAAAGAGGATAGCAAAGATGTTTCTAGTTAACTGCACAAAGAGGTTTAAGGGTTGTACTTCTTGGACGAAACTCCCAGAATTTTATTGCTCTCGGCGATTTAGGCACCTAATAAATGATTTACGAAATGAATTATAATTAATGATTCATGATTTATGTCCACCATAAAATGTGTTAATAGGGAATAACTTAAAATGTCTGTAAATATACTTAAAAAATACGGAGGAAAAAAATTTGAATCACAATTAAGGTTCGTTATATAGAAAATGCTCTTCGCTATAGAGAGGTTACATTATAAAGAAAATCGTGAAATGTTTTTGGTTCCAGGAAAAAGTTTGCTGTAAAGAAAAATTCGCAATATAGAGATCCGTAATATGGAAGTTCGACTATACTTAATTTTTTTCCCATTTTTTCCAAAAAATTGCATTTAAATAATTTTTTGCTTTGATAACATTCTTAACACAAATTTATATGTATATTTTAATTCAATGAAGGAAATATTTTAAAAAACCGCTTTTCCTTCCGAATATTGTTAAAAATCGCTATCAAAATAAACGATATAATTATATTACTGCTCTTTTAACTAACGAAATCCCAAATGAGAGTAAACTTCTTTCTCCTTTTTCATTTAAAAACGAAAACAACAATGAAAAGTTAAATTTTCTAAGCTAGAAATCATTATTATTATTATTATTTGAAAAAAGGAAATGACGAATCACATATAGTTTTATATTTTAAAAGTTCGTAAAATTCGTATTTAAGAACACGAAAAATAACAAGAACAGGAAATTAAAGAAAAAACTATATATTTAAAAATGGTTTTGAAAAAAATTCAATCATGTAATTGCTTTTAATTTTGCCGGCTGCGTTGTTGTGATAAGATAGTAGAAAGAACCAAAACGAATGAAATTAATTACAAATTATTTTCGAATTAATGCAGGAAATCCTACTGGCGGTAAAATTTTACCTTCAAATCATCTCCACTAAAAAAAAAAAAAAAGGAAGAAAAATCGTCATCAAGTAAAAAAACATTACAAATATTCAGGACCTGCTTTTTTCCCCCTGCAAATTAAATATATAATTTGGAATATTTCTTTAAAAAAAATAATAAAAGCCTCCGTTATTAGTTTAGTTTTTTAATGAGATAAGTAAAATAATTGTCATCTAATGCTTGTTTAGTCCACTTTGGATCAAGGGAGGGTGAGAGAATATTAACATTGCCCAACTCAGCTACACGAGCGCTTTTGTGTGGCGACGGATTTCTTAATTTTGAGTGAAGACGGTCAAGTAACGAGGACACCTTAGCTAGCACCCCCTTTCATAACTTCCACACCACACCACGGGAGGATGTTTGAGCCCGGACATATTTAGCGCACATCAGCCCCTCTGCACTGCGGGTCTTCAGCGGTACTAGCCTCGAACTGATGACACGATGGCCATGAGACAGTGACCTTGACCACTAGGCTTCTATATACGGCCACTGGCTTTGTTTGAAAGGGGTTGCCCAAAGATGTGTGTCCTAACAATTGTTGCCACTGCTGCTAGGGCAAACGTAAGAGTTTACATGGACACAAGTTATACCCCGGTTATAAATAAAGCATATACAGTAAAGATAATTTCGTGCTGCTAAGCATTAGAAACTGAATTTACGAAATCTACGGTGTTACCGTAAAATCCGGCGTATAACGCGCACTTTTAACACACACAAAAAAAGGTCGTCGCCGGGTATAAATAATAAAAGACATAAACGTAAGAAAAATTAGACTTCCACATAAATAGAAATACTCTTTATTTAAAAGAATTGAAATATATCTTGTGAACTTAAAATGTTGTAGCTCTAGAAGTATACTATTTATTCGAAAGCCTGGGATACCTCGAATAAATGTCTTCAAAACTTAGGTATTCGCGAATGCGTTCGGAACCGTGATTTTAAAAAAGCGCATAAATGGATAATTTCCATCATATTTACTGTCACTTAAGATTAGAATACATGTATAAAATTGTTTCAAGGACATTATGACAAAAAAAACTATTTAAATACAGTATTTTGGCAAAAAAATTAACTTAAAATAGCCTTTTTCAAAACGTCCTCTTTTTATAAAAAATGTTTCTATAATAAGATTATTTTGTGTGTGTGTGCTTATATAAAGTAAAAACTTCTCCAGAGAGTCTGAACTAGGATTTTTGAAAAATTCACACTATTTTCAAGTTACCACCAAATAATATATATATATAATTATCGGCGCTTTTTTCTTAAAATTTCTCCCTTCTGTTGTGTCGTAAAATATGGATAAATCCACTTCTAATTTATATATTTCAAAAATTCTAGTTCAGCCTCTGCACTAGGATACTGTAGAGATCTGAGATATTTACAGGTAAAATATTATTATAATAGAAGCATTTTTCATTAAAGGAGAATGTTTTGAAAATGGGTCCTTCTATGTTCATTTTTTGTCAAAATATTGTACTTAAATAATTTTTTATTGTAGTAATATTCTTAAGACAATTTTATATACGTTTTCTAATCAAAGAAACACTAAATATTACCCATTTATAAGCTTTTGAAAAATCACGGTTCCGAACGTAGTCGGATACCTTAAAGAGTATTTATCACATATATATATTTCAGGTTTTTTTCGTGAAAAAGAGGGTGCGCGTTATACGGCGAATTTTCCAAAAAATTAAAAAATGCAGCTTGAAAGTATAGGTGCGCGTTATACGACGGTACGTGTAATAAGACGGATTTTACGGTATTTTTTTTTCTTTAATGCACTTAAGGAAAGAACTGGAAAACCTTTTCTTAGAAGAAAATGCATCTCATTAAAAACGTGCTGGGGTCGGATAAAAGCCCTTCGTTTCAGGTCAGGTCGGGCAGATTTATTTTAAGTGTTGAACCAAAGATAAAAGGGAAATAAGCCAACTTATAAAACAAGCGTATATAATTTTCCCACTATGCTTGATGCTGTAAACCTTCTATGTTAAAAAAAATAATCGCCAGTGGCGTACACAAGGGGGGATACCGGGTCCGCCCCCCTCATAGCCCTTAATTTTTTTCGATTGATAGTTAATAAATTTGAATTAAATATTAGTTATTAATAATTAATTTTTATTAATCAACGCTAATTATTTACTGAATAAATTATTTTGTTACTTTTTTTTATTCTCGACAATCGACAAAATCAAAAGAATATGTTAGGCAGCTTATTGGGGTATGATGCGAGAACGATGGACTTTCGACCCTGGACCCTCTCCCCTCTCCCTTGAAAAATTCCAGTGTGTACCATTGATAATCGAAGTTAAATTTCCGAGGCTTTGGTTCTTAGTGAAGAACCATTCTTGTTGTATCCCCTTTGTTGAAAATATATTAAAAAATTTTCGAGTTGGTGTTTGTAGCCTCGGTAACCGAGTGGTCTTCGTCCCGAGTTTATGGTAGACGTGGTCGAGTCGCGGGTTCGAAACTTAGGGCCACTAGACCCGCCTCTTAGAGGGGCTGATACACTTTAAATCTGTCATGGCTTAAGGGCCTCCTGGTCCAAAGTCCATGGCTCAAGCCATTAGTAGCTTTAAAGTGTGACGTTAATACACATTCGTTCACCGACAAATTCAACATGTACCAGTCTCCGCCCCCAGTGGCGTAACGTACACCCCCGTAACCTCCGCATCACGGGGCAGGATACTAGGGGGCCCAAAGCCTGACTTACTCCAAGTACGTATTCTATGTAAGATCCGGTTTTGGGCCCAAAACCTGACTTTACAGGGGGACCCTAATACTCTCCGTTACGCCACTGCCCCCTACATGGCAGATTTTCAGTGGCGCATCAGACTTGGATTCAAAACTCGACAAAAACGTGACCCATTGGTCACGAGTTCATGACCATGGCCAGTTTATTTCCATTCAATTTACTTATTTCTATGTAATTCAGTTACAAAAAGCCATTAAAAAAAGCTAATTAATAAAACAAAATAAATCGAACATTAAATATCTGTAATTAATTTAACATTTAATTAAAACCTAGTTACAGTGAAATAGATTTAAAATGAAAACGCTTAAGAAGAAATATCGGTTAACACGAAAAAATACAACGGCCCCCAACAAACTACTACGTATTTTCAAGTATTTTTTCTCGTAACACGAAATAATTTCCCTTCTGGAAATGAACAAAGTACGGAAAGAATGAAATCTTTGAGAAAGTTACTGTATAACAAAACTACCCCTCCCAGCCCCCAAAAAGAAATCTTTTTTAGTAGATAAATGATAATGGTAGAGCCCCAAATTATGGCAGACAAAGACATTTTGGAGTTTGTTCAAAGATCAAAAAATACCATCGATGAAGATTCCGGCGATGAAAATAAAATGAATAATGCAGTTCCTGTTCCCACGTCATCCGAAATGAGGAACATCTTGAAGAGTATGCGTAATTATTTAGACGCACATTCCAATGGTGAAATAAGGCTGCGGTAGCCTAGTGATTAAAATATCGTATCGTGGCTGGCATGTCACGACCCCGGGACCCCCGTACCACTAAAGAGCCGCCGTGGGGAGCGATGCACGTTAAATCAAATGGAGCCCAAACGTTCTCCGTTGGTGTGATCTAGTAGTTAGGAGAGGGGGAAGCTCAGGGGGCCCCTCCTCGTCACTTGAACATGGAAAAAATTACGAGGCCCGGGTCACCAAAAGCCGTCGTGTAGCTGAACAGTGCGACTTTAAATTATTCACCACTAAAACCCAAGGGTAAATGGATGAATTTTTGGAAATTTAATGCTAAAATAGACATTGCAAAAAAAAAAATATAAATTATTTTCCAAAACTCAAAAATGTTTTTTTTTTTTTTTTTTTTAAAAAACTTGAAGATTTTGTAAAACCTTTTTGCTCTTGTAAATTTTTTTTGTTTCTTTGGGTTTTTATTAAGATTTTTTTAAATAATTTACATGCTTATATACACATCGAATAATTTTGTTGAATATATTTTTCTTTTGTAATATCCTTTAACACACACAAAAAAATATTCTATTCTTTTTAGTTTCGTGTTAAAAGGTTTTCACTGTTTATAATAATTTATAAGTACACCTCACACACACACACAACACTTCTCAAAATAATTTTCCGACCACTCCTCGACCTTTGTCAACCCTATTTTGTAGACTTACCACCAACCTAAACCAATGGAATGTACGTAATATCTCAAATCGGAATCTAGATCGTTCCAGAACACCACAAATCAACCATATTTACCCCAAACCTTAAGTACACAAGATCTTAAAATTCACGGAAAACGATAACCGCTGCAGCATGTCAATAAGGCAAAATAGTTTATAATATCTTATAAGATTATCTAATTTCAGAAATGAAAAACGCAGCAAAGTATTTATATTCAAATGGGAAAAATAAAAAGAAAACAGGAAACGTTCGTTTATACAGTGTTTTCCCTAGGTGTTCAAGGTTAAGCAGTAAGTGCAAAAGCACCAATACACGTGGATTGAATATTAAACACATAGCATGAAGTCGCAGAGAGAGTAATTATCATTTGTAGTAAATAAAACCATTAAGAAAAGATGCAGAGATAAGATTAGCGAGGTTCTCCTACATTTTCTTGAAAATGATGATGCATACATTTCACGCATGCGTCAATTACGTAAGTGTCGGGGATGCATTGAAATGATCATAAAGTCCAACACTTATTTTAACACGTGTTGTAATCCTGTGTTTGAGTTTCATATACTCAACTCATTTTTTTTACACGGTAGATTCGTTCCTCAGAAAACCGCAGAAAAAAATCGTGCAAAAAATACATGTGACATATGGTTAATTTGGACTTATGATCCAAATTGGCTTTACACTTTGTTGTTTTAAAAATATGATTAATGTATTAAAAAATAGATCGATTAAAATATGTGTGGTTATGTATAAAAATATAGTTATTAAAGTGACAAAGAGAGAGAGACTACGATCGGAAGTGTGGTTTTGAAAAAGCGTATAAATAATAAATTTTTTGATATTTAGATTCAGTTAAATCAGAATATACATATAAGATTGTTTTAAGAATATTATAAGAAGAAAAAAATATTTAAATGCAATTTTTTGGCCAAAAATGAAGAAAAAATGACATATGTTCGAAAGAGTCACCCTTCATGAAAATGCTTCTGTAATTATAATATATATTTTGGCTATATACAGCGTGATTCTCTACCAGACCTACGAACTTGCAGGGTATGTAGCAGGTACAGAAACTACTCGGAATCACATAGGAATGTAGAGTCGCAAATGCCGTTGTTGCGAAGAAGAGAAAAAGAACAAAAAGTGCAACACATTAATGAGACAGAAAACATTTTATTGAAAAATTATACGACAACATGTGATCGACATTAGGAGTGAAAATCATCTGGCAGGCCTGACAGCGACGCTGCATGAAATTCCTTTCTTTTTGGAAGATTTCTAAAATAAATATCCTCTCGGCAGCTACAGATATTCGAGTGATGATGTCATCAACTGTGTGGTGGAACGGACATCTAGACCTCCAAACCCTTTTAAATCAGTGGGGAAACTTTTTTTGACTGCGACCCCTTTTGAGAGAGAAAAATTTTTTTGGGGCCCATAAAAAAAAAAATGTTTTACAAATAAATGTAAATAGGCGCATTTTTTCGTTTTATCGAATAAAAAATAATCATTTCTGACAATATTTTTAATTTTTATTTATAATTTAAAAGAAAATATTTTTTGTATAACATAAAAAATCAGTAAATTGCCTTTTTAAAGAGATGTTGTCGAAGTTTCTGATTATCTCATCGATGCTCGGGTATATGTTGCCAATTTTAACCCCCAACATCTTCTAGGGTTCAAAAAAGGGGCGGGGAAATAGTTTTTTGGGGAAAATAGTTTGCTAAATCCAGTTTTTTATAAATCGTTGATGCAAATTGTATTAGTAACCTGATGGCATTCTTGCATAGAACGGGGTATTGCTTTTCCAAGGATAGCCCAAATTTTTTGGAAGGCTGAGTCTTTAATTGATTTCGAAGAGGCACCAACCCAAAAAACCCAAATTTCACTTTTTTCCAGTTCGAAAAAGTTTAACTGCAAGGGGCATAGGAAAAAGGATCACGAATCAAAAACCCAAAATCTTTACAGGTAAATCCTCGAATCTTCTCGAAAAATTTTCTTTTTAAATTTTCCCAAAGCGATTGGAAAATGTTTTTAAATTTTTAAAAATATCTATATTATTTTCCTTTTGGGTAAAAAACGTTAAAGCAGGGGAACATGTCGGTGTTATTTTTATTCAGTTGAGTTTGTCAGAGCCTAAGCTTTTTGTAAAAGTTTTAATTTTACTTTGAAGTTATGATAGTTGAATTCTCACCCCTAAACCCAAATTTAAGTTGTTTTTTTCGAAAATATCAACTAAATAGCTCAGCTTTCCGCCCAAAATTCATTGATATAATAACTTGCCAATGTATGTTTTTTTGCTTAAAAAAATTAAATTCCCCTTTCTCAAATCAAAAAACCCAGTATTTTTCCCAAATTTTTTTTTCCCTCTGACTTCGTAAAAGTAATCTTCAAATTGGGGTCCATCTCATTGCAAAGTATTGAAAAAGAGACGGCTGTTAAGACTGTTCCATTTAATGAGGTAATTGAACCAACAGCATCTTGGGAATTTCGTTGTGCAACCCCTTTTATCCATATCTTTTGCAACAAGAGCTTGCCGATGTGAATAATTTCAGTGATTAAATATTATATGAGGCGCCACTTTCTGGGTTTGCCCCCTCAGCCCCCTTTTTTCGAACCTGTTAATGCTGCAGCACTATCAGTACAAATCGCAAAAACAGTTTGCCTAGGGAAAGGACTTTTCTTTTAAAAAATTCATTTAATACTTCAAATTTTTTTTTTCTCCATTTGTTTTTCCTTCCCAAACTTTTTCAACATAAAAACGTTTCTTTAAAAATCTTCATTAAAAAAAAATCTAACGTTAAAAATTTGTTTGGGCATTTTAGAATATCGGTAGTTTCGTCCAGTTGTAAAGCAAATTCAGATGAATTTTTTTATGCCTTTTTTGACTTCTTTACCCGATATTTTTTAAAAAATTTTTAAACCCCCCGGGGACACGGTATTTTTGTTAATGGTATTGTTTTTTTTGTTCATTTTTTATATTTATCGCCCTGCATAATTGATGTCAATTTTTAGTTGCTGCAGGAAGGATAAGGGATTCTCCCAAATTTTATGGGGTTTCATTGTTTTTTCCCATTAGATAAGAAACTTTTAAAAAAAGCCCCGTTATTTTTGGGGGTATTGTTGTAAATTTTTTTTTAGATTTGCACCCTTTTAATTTTCAGATTTTTTAGCTCGTTTTTTTGAAAAAAAAAAACGGCATGTTTTAATTTTTTTAAGTTTTTATGTTTGTTTTCCCGATGCCTTTTTTAAATTTTGCTGGTTTCATGCTCTTTATTTGCTAATTTTTTTGTTTCAAATGACACATATCTGGCGTTCTTCATCATCAACAACAAAAAATGTAAAAACCCTACTTAATAAATTCCTCATTGTATTTTCTTCTTTTTTTAGATTTGGGGGATTTTTTCAGAATTTTGAGACTCCTCATCAGTATGTATTAAACCCCTTTATCCATTATAAATATAGGGGGTTTAAATTTTTTTTAAATAAAACAAAAAAAAAAAAAATTTAACCTTTTTTTTTCGTGAAATTTAATAAAATTAAAGAGATCCTTTCTAATGATAGCCCTACCTGATAACAAAGAGCAGCAAAACCCGAAAAAATATAAAAAACCCTGATTACACAATGTCACATGATAAAACTCGGGGGAGAAAACCAAAAAGAATTGCAGGGGCCCAAATGTTACATTCAACTTTTCATGGAAACGTGCAGTAAAAAATTCAGCGATAATTTTCTGGGCGTTTGGTTGGCCCTGGCTTGACACGCATGTCTACAAGATGACCCCCCAGCCCTTTTATTACCACTCCATCCGGGGACGGTGAAAAATGCTCAGTGCGCACCGTTCGACACAGTATGTATAACATCAATACGTCGGACAAAAGGCGCTTTTTCGAAAATTTGGGAAATTACCCGCGAAGAGGGCGTCATCTACCGGAGTGAAAAAATTGGGTCTTCATACTTTTTCATAAAATTACGTTCAAAAAAAAGAGCGAACAGCAGGAAATTGCAAAAACAGTAAGTGACGGCGTTTCACCCCCTTTTTATGTACACTGTATGGTATGGGCATGCAGGCATAATGCATTTTATAAAAAATTTTGGGACCCCCAAAAAATTTGGCGACCCCTTAAATTTGGGCACCCCCTGCTTTAAGTGACAGCAGAAGAAGTCCATGCACTTTCGAACACTTGTTGTGGTACAACATTTCGATAAAACGTTTTCTGTTCCATTAATATGTTGCTGTTTCTGTTCCTTTTCTCTGCTTCTTTGCACCAGAGTTCACAACTGCGACATTTACGACCCTGCGTTCCTATGTAATTGCGAGTCATCTCTGTACCCCTACAATTTGGGGCCTTTTGGATCAATGCACCATTTTTTTCTTTAAGAAATGTTTAATGAGGTATAATAAACGTGCCATCAAATAATTTTTACTTGTGGTTATTGAGAAAATGATAAAACTAAATACTATATAACAACTCAAAATTCCTTATTTACAACGAAAAAATACATTTTGCACTGTACTGTAGTAAATGTTTTATTTGTAAATGTAGATCAAATTAAAGTAACATTAATGTAAATTCTGTTGTGGCAGATTAGATGACAAATAAATTATATTAGGATTGTAAGATGTTACTTTTAGCACACAGAATGCAAGCTGAATTGGAGTCATCTGCCAAAAGGTTTATATATAAGTGCGTCTTTAATGTTATTCATCTCTGAAAATAATGACTCACAAGCAGGGGTAGATGAAAATGTGGTTAAAATAGCATAAGCCAGTTTCTTCAAACAGCTAAATGTATCTGGAATCGAATTCCCTGTTTCAAAAATTTAATTACTAGCATTTTTACTTATGTTGCTTGTTATATAATCTTTCGGTTTCAATTAATTCCAACTTTCTCCTTTTTTCAACAAACTTTTGAAGCCATACTGAACTAAACTGGAAATCAATCAGTTGCATTTCAAAATTTTCAATTTACAATCAATCGAATTTGGGACAAATTCAGTTTATTAAATGAAATCACATCAGGGTACATAAAAAACTTGAGAGTTTCCGATAATTCTTTGAACTGCGACCGATCATTCGCGTTTGTTCGTAATACTTCATATTGAACTTTGTTATTTTGAATTCAAATGCAAGTCGTTTTGATCGGTGGCGGGCCCAATATTGTGTCGCGTGCCATCGGTTCGCCCTACATACTCCTCAAATTTGTCGGCCTGTGTGTGGTAGCGAATCATCCTATTTATACATAACTACGATTTCTATAAAGGGAATGAGCTAGAAGTTCTAAAAATTCACATTATATTCAGATTTACGATCAATTGAAATAAAAACCGGCGTTTTTGTTCTTTTTTCGGGTTTTTTTGTTGTTGTTGTTAAAATTTTTCTAAATTACATAATTTTTATATCAGTATTCTTAAAACAATTTTATAATCAAACTATTTTTCCATTTTTGCCAAAGACTTGGCGAAAGTTATTTGCTGAGGTCGCCAATATAGTAACTTATCAACGGAAACATAATCATAGCGGGTTGCCACATTTAATGAAAGAAAGAAAAATAATTTCGATCTTTGACATACGAAAGAGAGGTTGCTTTTTAATAGAAACTAATTAACTTTATTTCAATTTCAATTAAATATAATTTTCCTCGTTCTTTCCATTGTTACGCATTTTCAATTAATATATTAATCTAAAAGTTTTTTTTTTTTAATAATTTCAACACATAATACTCTTTCTATTGTATTTGAGTTCTGTAATTTTATGACTGTTACTAAAGGCTTATGATAATTATAGATATGCTAATTATAATAATATTTATTGTGTTATAATTGTTATTTCGAATATAAAATTCAGTGTTTTTCTATTATAATATTTTATTCTTTCATGTACGTCAATACAAGTTTCGTTGACATTTTTCCTTTGTTTGACTTCACTTCATGTTAATGACTAACAACATCCGGGTTAAATGTTTTGAAGCGCAAAATAAACTAAGGGCAGGTACTTAGCAACATTTCAAACCATTCAAATAACCATCTTTTATTTAAAAAAAAAAAAAAAACCTCTGAAAACATCAGAATGGTTAAAATTAGAAGGGAGTGCTACCCTATATCCTCACACACATTATTAACAACCGAACAAAAGCTTTCATAAATTATTCCATTTACTGTGACGGGTTTCATTCTGATACGGAATTGTTGTCACACACAGTTTACACAATGTAAAAGTGTTTGAAAAAGGATTTTATTTTTTCCATAAACTGGTGTGTCTTTTGGAGAGGATCATTATCACAACAAAGAATCTCGAGTTGTTGGCCCTAGACACACAAGTTCAAAATGTCTTCCAAATTCATATTCGTAATAATGTAAAGTAATATAGGTGGATCGCGCGCGTTTATACGAGCGAAGTGGGATTGGTTTTCGAATTTATTTTTCCGAGTATGTCATTTATGCAATAACTTTGTTGTTGTTTTTCTTGCTTTTTCAATTCAAAATGTGATTGGAATATATCGTTCTTGCAGAGAATAATGATCTATTATGGGAGTTAAAGTTAGCTATACTATAGAGATACGAAAAAATGATATAACGGTAAAATGTGAGTTTGAATTATACTAGTATTTATTTCACTGTGAGCAAAACAAGACTTTTTAAAAATAGATAGACAATGAAAATATATTTATGACCTATTTATATACTTAATGGAGTATCGACAAATGTAAACAGATGTGACTTTGCATAAGAGTAATATTATGTTTTATATAGAAATATTTAAATGAAATATTTTATTTATTATTAAATTTATACGATTGACTTGTATTAAATAGGATCTAAAATTAGCATACAGTAGAACGTCGTTTATCCGAACATTTATTATCCAGCGCGTCAGATATCCGAAGCAGATTATTATTATTATTATTATTTTGTCAACTACATGTACTGTATATGAGTACGTTTTCGATCAGTGCAATGACGATCACAGGGAGGAGATTACCGACTTTGTCCAATCGATCCCCAATGCGATGAAGATGTTGAAACCTGGATGGCATGCGATGCAGAAGACTATGGATTTAAAATGCTAAATGATGACGAGATTGTGACTTCCGTGCAAGAAGAATCCGACTCTGTCGACGATGAAACGGATGAAGACGAGGACAACAGCAACAAAAGTAGCAAGGGTCCATCAAATGCTGAAGCGTATTCTGCGTTAGAGACAGCTTTGGAGTGGTACGAACAACAATCAGAGTGCTATCCTACTCAACTACTGCTGCTCAAGAGAATCAGAGACTTCTCTGAGAAAAAACGAAGGTGTACAATGGCACAGCGAAAAATAAGTGATTATTTTCCACAATAAAGGTTTGCACCTATTTTGTTTTTTTTTCAAGCTCTTTTCCCGCATGTGATGATTTTCAATATCCGTATAGTGCCCGGTTTCATATACTGCATGGATGGCATTCGATTTTCGGTTATCCGAACAATCGCGTATCTGAACGATATCCGGTCCCAATTGATTCACGTTACTGTTTACTGTTACTGTTACTGTTTTACTGTTATTTATAATAGTCTATAGTAGAGATGCTCAATACGTTGACCGGTCTGCAGCCATAAAAAGATTGTGAGCAGCACTGCCCAACACAATAGGTCTTCAGTAACACACCAGAATTCGAATCTTTGACTCGAAAGAAAGTACATTGGCCACGAGTTCACGAACATGGCCACGGTCACAGCCCAAATGTTACAACACGACGCTAGTTCCAAAAGCGAATCAATTTAATCCTCAAGAAAAGAACAAGTGCTCACAACAATTCAAATTTCGTTTCTACTAACATTTAAATGGGTTCCTTTAAAGAGAGAAAAAGTTCCCCTAGCCAACAGGGGCGTTCCTGAAGAATATAGAAGGGCGTGTTCTGACATGATGTCAAAAAAATTTATGGCGGCTTAAACAGAACGATGATACGCAACCTATTTAAAAACGGTAGGTAATAAATAAAAGATCGTCGTATATGATACGGGCACTCTGAAAAATTACAGAAAATGAAGAATTTCATTGGTTTAGTTATTTCAAAGACATGACTTAAGACAATGGGCTATGGGAATGATAAAATTAAAATTATACGTTATAAAATTATGCTCTTCTATATAATCTGTAAATAATAGTTGCGAAGAAATGGCTTAAAAGCATAAAGCTATTTTTTCCTAATGTTAAAAAACAGAAACCACAAATCAGTTCTGCTACAGATAGAAAAATACCCCTTTGTAATTATAAGCTTGTGACTTTAGCTCGTATAACTATACACATTTTCTGTACTCACTCCTTAAAGCTTAGAAATATTCAATAAATACTAAAAAATATAAATTATAAAAAGTTTTAATGCAAATAAAAAATTTTTTGGACAAGATTATACAAGGACACATTTATAAAACTGGGAACAAGTTTCGAAATATATTGTACAGGAGGCAAAAAAATGATTGAGTCAGACAAAGATAAGTATAACATACATTAAAATAATCTACTCTAGATGTGATGGTAAAGTCAGATTATAATATTCATAATGTAGTACATTTATTTCCTCTGTCCAGGAGAGATAGTCTCATTTATAGATTCTCTTTCTTGATACGCAGCGAACCGAGCCTTAACTGGCCAAAATGTTGTTGAAAATTATGCTCAAAAATTAATTCTACACATAATTTTTCTGCTCGGATATTGTATAGCATTCTCATATTCATCATTTGTATTCATCAAATTAGATGATCATAGATGCTATACTAAAAAAGGAAGAAATTGTTAATACACAATTTCATACAAACTTGCGGCCAACGAATTTATCCCTAAAAAAGAAATATCGGATTGAAATAATATTTTTAACAGATAAAATATATTCTGAATTAAAACAAGACTATTAGGCAGTTAAAGGCTGATAGTTTCAGTCAACTTCAATATCGCGTTGGATAGCCTTGTGCTGCTATACATATTGAAACATATTCCGGCAGTGAATTCAGTAAACGTCTAATGTTGTCTTGAGGTAGACGGGTATACAAATCAGGACAACTTCACCTATATTATGCATACAACGACATGGCAGTATCTGGCATTTCAGCAAGTACCAGATATACTCAAAAGGAAACACATCCAAGGGGCAGACCATGGATGAGTCTAAACTTAACATGGAAAGTTTGGGGGCGGCCGAGCTTTATGCAGACTTATCTTGCTTGTAAATTGCCGCTGGAATGCAAATCAAGAGGGAAAATACATGAGAAAGAATCTGACCCTCACGTCCCTAAGCCATTTATATCTTACTGTATCACTATAACAGTCAGTGATTTTCGCAGTGACAGTGAGTGGCAGTGAATGGTTACAATACAGTTAACCTTGCAGTAGAGAACTGTGTTGCTCGATAGCGTGGGTGGGGCTATACCGCTCACTAAGGTGCTTTCATACCAGTTAGGGATGATCATCTTTCCCTCAAAATGAAGCAGTGTTCATTACTAAGCACCACAGGTAGTCAATCTATGGCGTTTCAAGTTGCTCTGGCTTGGCACCAACTGTACATGGAACCATCGATGTTCCGGTGTTATAGACAATACGTGTAAAGGGTGCTGAGATCACAGCTTCGCTTCCACAAATCATTTAGAAATGGTTCGTAGATAAACAGGAACCCCTAACTCTGCTTGTTAAAAGAAATAGTCACTGGGGGATTCATGAGCGCTTGATACATGACTCTTCGATCGTCTCGCCTCGTCGTCGTTTCAGACCAGGGACCACGTACCTGGGCACCATGGGATGTCTACTGCGCACAACATTCCGATAACACATTCAGAGCTATCAAGCTGGAGTACAACTCGGTGAGATGATCTTCAGAACAATAATGAGATCTCTCTCAGGTTTGGTTAATTGCTTGAAATTTCCTTTCTTCTACATCTACCATTCATTTTACTCCTTAATAATCCCTTTTTGGAAATAGGGGTGTAAAAAAAATTTAAAATGTTTTAATTGGTTTTTTTTTCCAAAAAAAATTTTTTGTTTTTTTTTTTTTTGCCAAAAATTTTTTTCCCCGGCCCTTTTTTTTTTTGATTAATTTTTCCATTGTTTTTTTTTGGTTTTTGTAGGGTTTTTCTTTTCCCGGCCCTTTCTTAACCTTTTTAGGCTTGGAAAAAAAATTTTTGGGCATACTTCCAATTTCTTAACAAAAAGTTTTCATAGTTGGGTTAAGCCTTTTTTTTTTCTTGGGGCTTTCAAAACCTTTGAAGGGTTTTGGCCCCTTTTTTTTCCCCGGGGGAGATTAATTTTTTAGGGGGAACTTTAAAATTACCTTTTGGAAAACCTTCCCAAAATTGCCCCCCAATTCCCTTGGATAAATTTTAAAAAACAAAATTTTAATTTTTTTTTTTATTGCGTATTATACCCGAATACATAACTGGGGAGAAATTTATTTCGGCTTCATCACTTAGTCTTTTGCACAACGGCGACAATTTATGTACCCAAATCATCAAAACAACTTGACAAGTTAAAGGGTTAATATCATTACTCGAGAGTGTATATTGAACAGATTTAAGTTTTTCACCAGTTGGGTTTAACATGACAGATAGTTTTCACAAATGCAAGTAAAGTGAAATTTTTCTAGAAATAAAAACGTGAGTTGTGTTGTGGTCATGGTAGCCTTGTGGTAAAGGGCCCGGGATTTGGTCTTGTCCGTGAGTTCGAGCTAAAAAAGGGGGGTGGGGAAGGACCGCTACTTCCCTAAATTTCTTGAGACTCAAACCAGGGTGTAGCCCCACCAAATTTAAATGATACGCCCCCCCCCAACCCTTACAGGGGTTTTATTAAACAAAAAATTGTAAAATTTTGTCAACAGTCCCAATTAATAGAGCTCCTATTTTCAAAATAGGGCCCCCACACAAGGAATTTTGATACAGTTCCCCCTTAGGTCTAACTACGCCAGTGGCTCAAACGCTCCCCCCCTGGTGTGGTAGGTAAGAGAGGGTGGTGTCAGTTCAGGTGTCGTCCTCATCACATGGTTTAAAATTGCGAGGTCCATCACCAATAACCTTCGAGTTGCTTTATAGTGCGAAGTTAATATGACTCTGACCTGCTCAGCGTAGATTTGCTTTTAACCTAGCTCCACAGAACAAGAACTTGGCAGGATTTCTTCCCTTTAATTAACCGCTTTATGTCATATTAAGACGAATCATGTCAATGTAATATAACTAATTTCAAAAACTGCATAAAATTTACCAAGAGAACGCTGTTTACATAAAACATTTCTAATGATGTCCGCATAATGTTTCCACTATTTTATTTAACACTATTTTTACAACAGCAACAAAAAATCAAGGGTTAAAAGATGTATAATGTCACGATAAATGCCTTACCAGTTATTTGCTCATTTGAACACTACCGGTTACGTTGAAGACCGGTCGAATAACCTTAAAAACTAAGAGCCTACGATGGATGTCACAGCATTTTAAAAATAACTATTAATCCACGGACTCGTACATCATGCAGTTCCCGTTGAGTTTTGAATTTTCAGTCACATTATATTTGAATAATTGACAAGTAATATAAAAAAGAAAGTTTTACGTCTCAATTCCTTCTTAGATCAACAAAGAAAAATTTTATTTTAGTCACTTTTTATTACATAATTACAATTAATATATATATATATATATATATTTCCTGCTTTAGCTCTGTAGATTCTAGTACTTCTTCACTTTTATTTTATATTACTATATATATATATATATATATATATATATATATATATTATATATATATATATCAGTCGCACACAAGGGGTGTCTTGGGGGCCCGGGACACCCCCAAAAACCCTTGATTTTTCCGTTTGGGTATAATCCTACGTATATGTTACGTAAATTTATTATGTATTTGTTATATTAATAATTAATTTTATTAAATTTAGCTAATTATTTATTCAATAATTACTTTTGTATTGTATTTGTTTCCGAAAATCGACAAGATCAAAAGAATATGCTGGCTGGCGTAATGGAGTATGATACCAAAATGGTGGACTTTCGACCCTGGACAAAAATTTTTGTGTGCGCTACTGTATATATATATATATATATATATATATATATATATATATATATATATATATATATATATATATATATATATATACCAATTATTAAGGGTCCCGGCAAAATAGAAAGTGATATTTCTTGCAATTTTCCATTTTCCTTTCTATATAGGGTGTTGGACTTTTTTTTTTTATTATTTATTCATTAATTAAATTTGATTATTCCAATAAAATAGTATAGTAAAAAGAAACCACATTCTCGAAAATTAGGCCATGCCAGGTGAGATTCGAACCCACAATCTTTTGATTAAAAGTCCGACGCGATATCCATTGCGCTACAGACACACAACGAGCATTTTTTCTTTTTATATATGGTGTTGGACTATTATTTTTGTTTGTTACTATTTATTCATTAATTAAATATTATTAATGAATTAATATTTGAAAAAACTGTATTACCATCAAGTGTCAACACAACAAGTTTTAAAAAAAATGTATTTGAACCTGATTGGATGAATAAAAAGTATTTTATTAACGATTGAAAACTTGAGCAAGGTATATATATATAAATAAATATATATAGGGCGAGTGTGAACTAATAGTAGGAATTGGGGAAAAAAACTGAAATAGAACAAAATTCGACATGCAATTAAAACCATAAAAAAAGTAAATAAAGCTATTAAAACAACAGGAATATAATAGAAAACATAATATTCTTAAAATACGTATTAGTTTATTTAATTTTTTCACTTGATTACTTAATAAATATACGTGTAAGCATAATTAGAGAAGTTATACCGCAAAATATCATAATAATATCCGAGAACAGTATTTATTTTTAGTTAAAGCATTAGATTATGTTATATGAAGTTTTTGAAAACATGTATATCGGGTTATTTTTGGTGCAGTATTTGCCGGCACCGTATCAGTCATCTATTTTTAAATATAATTGATGTAATTCAATATAATGGATCAGTTTAAAGTGAATAATGTTGCCAGATGTTGCGATATTCTCAAAAACAAAGAAATAATTGTTAAAATGTTTAACTTTCAATTTTTTAGTGTTAGGCCTAGTTTAAAACGAAATTTTATTTTCATGTTCTATCTATACACAATGGTGTAATTGTTACACGACTATAAGCTGTTTATAATAGTTGCAAACAACAGATAAATTTTTATAGATGATTACCTTTTTAAATTATTAAACTAAACTCAGTGGCGCAACAGCCCATGTTGGCCAAGACCCACAGTACCCATCTCAGTATACGTGACCATTAGGCACTGATGTGCATGAGCAGATGTCTCGATCAGTCTGAAGCTGAACCCCCAATGTTTAGTCCCCAAGAAAGCTTGGTACTTATTTATCGACCCCCTGAAGGGATGAAAGGCTGAGTAGATTTTAAATAATTAATCTTCATTCCTTCCTCAGTGGCTCGACAGAACAGGGTGGGCCTTGGCCTTCTCAAGAAGCCTTTTCCAGTCCAGCCTTCTTCCTGCTAGTGTTCTCCAATTCTTAGTTCCCAAAACTAGGAAATCGTTTTCTAGGCCATCAATCCATCTAAGATTTGGCCTGCCCTTTCTTCGTATAAATTATTAATCTATCTAAAATTAATATTGTTCGTTATCCTAAGTTCGACTAAAATATAGTGTAAAATTGCACGTTGCATTTATAAATAGTATAAGTATCTCTATTTATCTCTTTTTTTGTAAAAAAAAAAGATTTAATTATATTACGCATTAAAGAATTGCGGGAATTTTAACAAATTTTTGTATCATTTTTTTTTTATTTAAGTCGTTAAAATAACGTTTGTTTAATTTTTTAAAGATTAATTTAGCATTCGAATCCAAAGGTAATTTTATTTGTATTTCAATCATTTTATAAATAATTATTCATACTCTCGACTATATTCAAATTCGATTAAATTGACAGGGTTCTTTTAATTCCATTTCTTCCAACCCTTTGCAACATTACTATATTGTTGCCATCCAATCTATCCAAATTTTGAGATTTCAGATAATTCAACGACTTCCTTTCGAAAGTCACTCAACTCGGCTATCTCAAAATAGACGTGAGGTCGACGACGAAAGCAAGTGGGGGGAGGACGAAAGTAATTCTGCTAAAATTATCCCCCATTCCCTTTATTTTCAATGATTGGATTCCTAGAAAAACCAGTCTATCGTGATATGTGTAGACAGAAGGTAACCAGAGCATTAACAATATCTACTTGAGAAATCTGAACCCATGATAGGTGATAGAAAGATAATTACACAAGATCTACAGTCTTATTAATTTTGAAAATGTATCACCTTATTATTTGCATTACCTGGCTTAATTTTGTTATATTATTTATTTTATGACTGTAATAAAATCCAAAAACCATGGTATTAAGTTATGGTTAAACAGGTTTCTGGTTTTTATAATAACTTGCATTGGATTACATATAGGCTTGAATTTTAGTTTATTGACAGTTTCTGTTTTACCATATAAACATGATACTTCCTTTTTATCCATTTAAAATAAAATTGTAATTAAAAAGTAAAGTTTATTCAATGGGAAGTTTAATGGTATTTTGAATTTCAAGTTGCTCGTGACATTAAAATTGTGGAACAAAATTTTTGTAAATTTAAATTGGTGTTGTTATCTGGAACATAATAAAAACACTTTGATTTAAAGCCGTTTTTATCTGTTAAGAATCGGGTTAAAAGTCCATTTTTTTTCAAAGTATGTCTTTAAACTTTGAAATTAATAATCTCTTTAGCTTAAAATTGACTCCGTAATAAAATTGACAATATTCAGATAAATATTTTTATAAGTATACAAATACTTAACTTGGTTTATATTGAGGAAGACAATACACATTTCTTTTCAGGTAGAATCTAAATTAAAAGCATCAATTTCACTTTTAAAAAATTATTTTCTGCTTATTATAAGAAGCGCTTACGTCGCCCAACCGGTATAGTGGTTAGCGACGCTGACTGCAGTGCCGTAGGGACTGAGTTCGAATCCCGGAGAAGACATGGATGTTTGTAAATGTGTAGTGCCTTTGCGGCATTGGGGTATTCTAAATAGCCGTCGAGCCGCAAGTCCTCGTGTGGTTGTGAGTTCTGGCCACCTCCTACAGGTTTTCCCCAAGTTGGGGGTGGGAACCGAGCAAAATCGTACTGTCAAATTCGCATGGTGCTCAAAGCTAAGGCTAACGACAGGCGTAAAAATTCTAGCGCTTAGCCGCGATGAATTTCGCGGGCCTTCATATGACTTCGTCTCAGGCAGGTGATATTAGTCACAACAACAGAATCGCTTGCATAATGGAATCTAAGTTACTGCGCTTTGACAGATTTAAAGTGCAGCCTCTCTACACGGTGGTACTCGAACTCGTGACTCGACAAAAGTAACGTCGGGCGCATTGGTGTAGCCTGTCTTGAGTGGCCCCTGTATCAAAAATCCTTGGAGGCTCTTCGTTGGGGGCCCCGTATACTTAACGATCTTTTGCTTACTCATGTTGGGGCTCCTGCAGAATAGGGGCCATGTTCATTGATACGGCGATAGCTACGCCCCTGGTCGGACAGGAATTTCAGACTATGACTATCCGGCCACATGTATCCATAACTAACATAGTAGATGGAGAGTCGACTACTGTGGAGTTATTATGCTATAAGAGCCTGCATTCTGATTGGTTCAGACAATCGTTCAGTAAAGGATGGAAGAAGTTTGAAAAGTGACAGCACGGGAAAAAGATGAAGGTTCCAGAGTGGGTTTCGGTAGCACATCTTGGGCCATTGATAGCCGCTCACCTTCAAAAACACATCGACTATCGCTCTGAAAAAGTTCTGGGGTAGAATACATTTCTAGCCATCTCCTTGTTGTGGGAGAAGTCACCTCTATCTCTGGCAAATAAAGTACTCCTCTTTATAGACAAGTTTTGGGGCCCAGTGATCACGCATGCTTCCTCGGTTCAGAGCCAAGTGCAGCTGACTCCACATGAAAAATCCAAGTAATTCAAATCAAAATACTCCGCGTCATGACCAACGCACCTACTTATCCTCATCCTAAAATTAAATATGCATATTCTTCAATGAAGTGGAGAAAGCCGCTTCATCCCCCTTAACACAAATACTCCACTCTCTTTTCACCCCCTTAACAACACACAAGCAGTCCCGTTACAATGCATCATTCCTTTTGGGTTCATTTGGTGAACTGTGTCACCGTCTTGATTAACTGCCTCGGCCGTCCCGTTTTCCTTCCTGCGTTTCTCCCCCTCCGCCCCGCTGGCATTCTGCTTCGTTGGAACGTTGTGTTCCCTCACCACGTTCATCCCTCACCATCCGGGTGAGCTTTCTGTATTTGACATCCTTCAGTCATATGGTTTTTCTTTCCCTCCCATCCTTCTGGGGAATAGGCGCCTTTGGCGTCGGCGCCCGCGACCATCTAATTTTAGTTAAGATGAAGGTCATTGGTTCGTTGTAATTGAGAAAATGAACTCTCATTGGCTACCCAAAAGGTGTAAAAAGTAGTATATAGAGTTGTGTAGATGTAGCTTGCCCAGTAGAAGATTCGATCGCTAGATTCTCGACCAGTTCAGACGCACGTGTTTGAGCTCCCAGTTTTTTTCCCCGATTAAGCCAGGAGAGAGCGCACGTAAAGTCCTTTTGCAGCCCCAGGCCATTTGCCATGCAGATGATGAGCGACTCCGGATTCAGATATGGATTTTGAATTCCGAGAATTCCGATACCAAGTCAATCTTCCCGTTCCGGATCTTCCTAATTCCACAATTTCGTCTAAGGAATGCCGGAAATTGAAGAACGTTATGAAAAGGATTCGAACTGTCGATAAGCGATATCAGAAATTTGAAAGTCTCATAGTGAAGCATAAAACTGGAGCCCATACTGAAGGATACAAGTCGTCGCTGAAGAGAAGCAGAAAAACCAGGGAAACTTTTGGTAAGAGAGCTTCACTTTAGCCCCTTGTACTGTCCCCGACTGCCCCGGATCATTTTTCTCTGCCCTGGCAGGTTCTTTAACACTAGGAAAAATCCTCAATCTGAGGAAATTAAAAGTAAACTTCTAAAAATAAGTAAAGCTCAAAACGCAAAGATAATCAGGATGACTTTGTCTTTTCCTAAAAACTGTGCGACCTAATCCTCCATTAAAACCCCAGAACCCGTCTTAACGCAAAATAACTTTTGATAGATTAGAGCCAGACGTAGAAAGCGGCAGCTAACAATGATAATGAAAAAGATAATGAAAATAATATTCCCAAACCTACGCCCCCACCTATCATGCTCAAAATTACTTAAAAATTACCGTGATCAACTTAAACTAATTCAATGATAAATTTCCGGAAATAACTAGCAAGAACTCAGGTGAATACATTAGAATTTTACTAACGACTTTGATGAGAAGAAACCTAATTCACTTTTAGATGAAAACAACGATTTTGAATATTGCGTCATTCCGAAAGAAATTAAGCCAATCAAAGTGGTAATAAAAGGTCTCCCAGATGTACTAATCCATCAGATATTCAATCTGATTTAGAGGAACTTGGTTTCACTGTCAGCAGTTGTAACCAACTCATTTCGAAGATAACCAAAAAATCCATTGCCATTTTTTCAAGTCACACTTCCAAGAAACAGTATACTCAACAATTTTGATCTCACCCGGGCTTAGGATACATGCAGATAAGAAAGCTGAGGTACCCCATTAGAGGTATAACTCAATGCTTTCGATGTAACTTTACCACCATACCGTTGCGAACTGCCACTTAAAACCACGTTGCCTTAAGTGCGGAGAAGAACACCTGACGAAGGAGTAAAATTAAAGAACGGCAGGAGAATCCCTTCTGCATTAATTGCCAGGTGTACGTAAGTAAGCATTCTGCCTGTTACACCAAATGTCCCAAATTCCTCAGCCTAAAAAGGAACACCGCCTTTCCCCGTAATAAAACAATGCAAATTCATGAAAGCCGTAACGTTTCCGAAGGGTTTCCTTCGCTGACGCACTCAAAGGCAAAGCTATCTAAAAAGATTTTCCAGCACTAAATGTAGAAAATAAGGAAAGGCAAGTCAACCCCAGATTATTCTGATAAAGAAATTTCTAATCCAAGTGATATTCAAAACTTAATAGACCTCTATAAAATTATCTCTAATCTCGTTAAACAGTTTCCCAAGCTTATTGAAATTCTTCCTGATCTTAAAGCAAGCTTACCTAATCTTAGAATCCGTATTAGACGGTTAAATTTTTTTTTTTTTTAACTTCTAATTGCTTTCTTAAATTTCTATTTTAATCTTAAATTCAATATGATAGCCAACATTACAATAGTTTAATTTTTTTTTTTTTCCTTCCACCGAGTCGGGGTGTTAAATAAGTACAACTGCTCTCTTAACCAATAGTAACCCCTTCTAAAGCCAGTCGCCGAAATTTTGCCTGATCAACACCCATTGGTTCCTGCTTCCATTTGCTACGACCACCTTCACAAAGATCATCACCAGCCCAGTCGAGTGCCAGATAGGAATGGAAAAATCAACGTTGATAAAACAGTAGCAGTGCTTTTCACCAGGAGAAGAAAGCCGTGCACACCTCCCACCCTGTCTTCGACTGCATTACACTGGTCTCAGAGTACTAAATATCTAGGTCTTTTACTAGAGAAAAATCTTCTTGAAAACAACAACACATTTACGCGCGATAAATTCCGGATTGCTCTTCGCTCTATATACCCTTAATTTGCTGAATTCTGAAATGAATATCCACAAATTGCAAAGTACTTCTCTATACTGCCGTTTTGCAGCCCATATTAACTTACGGATGTCCTGTGTGTGGGGATAATGCGCAGCTAACTCTTTTCTATTAAAATTCCCTCGGATAATGCCCAAAATTCATTAATTAGATCAATCAGCCATACTTGTTTTATACTGAAATAAAAAATATTTATAAATCTCTTAAATTATTAATTTTTAAACCTATATTAAAAAAACTAGCAAACCAATATTAATACTAAAAAAATTTTATTCAAATATGTTTAAAAAAAGGAGAAGAACCTTCTGGACTTTTATAATCCCCCTAAAAAGCTCCGGTCATTCCCCCTGGAATGCCCCCCTAATACTAATTTTTTTTAATTTTTTTAAATTTTAATTTCTTATTTTATTTAAATTTTCCCATGCGACCCACTCAGGCCAATCAATAGTTTAAACTCATCCCCCCAGTGCAAAAAAGGTTTTTTTTGATCATGAAACCCGACTTTCAGTTCCATGTTTAAAAGCCCTTTTGATTCAATACTCCCAAGTTCCCCACTTCCCGTCCAGCACCAAGGGGGAGCTCACACAGTCCACCCAGGCCCCCTTTTAAGACCCAAAAACCCAAGTGGGGGAGGAGGGACGCCGCCCCGTAACGATGTCCAGCGACCAGATAGGGGAAAGGAGGGTTGACTAGATCCCATTTCCCGAACAGTATATCAGCTTGCCCAGTAGGAAAAAGTTAAGAGAAATGATAAAATTAAATTAAAAATAAAGTTGGATTTTGGTAAATTGGGCGCGATAATCAACAAGTATTGCACAAAAATTATATGTTAAGGGGGATCGTAAGAGTCTCGGTCTTTAGTTATTAATTTTATATCCACTTAAGAGTTGATCATATTGCTATTGTTGGGATAAGGCAGAGGATTAAAAATGTTTTCAGCGGTTTCTTGAATACGAGGCTTAAAGCTATTGATTTAAGTGCTTTTCGGATGTCTTTGTTTCTCAAATATCCTGAAACTTTGACGATAATCCGAATAATTGAATTTTGTAAGATATCACGGGTATTAAAATATTTGATTTGGCAACGTAGGCCCATACTAGACAAACATAGGCTATGACGGGACGCATAACGGTTGTAAGGTCAACCTGAGGAAGGGTCAGTGGTTTCACATAATCGGTGGAATCCATTATTCTTATTTTCGACGCACTTTGAAGCAAGCGAAGGATATTGGCAACAGACCTCGTAATTTTGAACTTTAGTCAAGTAGCAGAATCCAGGGCACACACAACATTAGGAAAATCCATTCTGAAGATAATGTTTCTTTCAACATATGTGATAACGTTTGTATTTTCGTTTAACTTGTATACCTCTGAACATATCTTTTTCCCTTGACTCAATCACTAAATTGATGCCAGTTTATGAAATATTCTCATTCCGAAAAAGCAAGTACACTATCTAACACATAAATGCGTGTTATCTTTTCTATAGCCTTTTTCTACAGTTGGTTGAAATTTTAATTAACTGTGGTACAAACAAACTACGTTGCACTGAGTCACATTATCTTCGTGAAATAGTGTCCACCAGTTCACAGCGTGGGAAAATTGTGTCTGACAAGGGTTTATCTAATCCTTTCACTGTATCAGAGAAATTTATTGCCAATGTGCAAACACGAGGTCTTACGACCTTTTTATTATAATGTAGATTAAATATCTGATAAGTGAAGGACTTGAGATGAAATATTTAAAATTTTATCTCTAATTTAAGTTCAGGAAGTAATTAAAGTCGGAATTTAATTTATGAATAAAGACCTATAAACAGTTTCTATATTCTAATTGTAGCATTGTGTAACGCTGTGATAATTATAATTTACAATTTTCCTTTCTATATATGCTGTTTGACTATTATTTTTGTTTGTTACTATTTATTCATTTTTAATTTCATTACTGAATTAATATTTGAAAAAAACTATTATATAACGTCAAGTGTTATCCACTACAAGTTTAAAAAAATGTATTTGAACTTGAATGGATGAATATAAAGTATTTTATTAACGACTGAAAATTTGAACAAGATATATATATGTATATATATATATATATATATATATATATATATATATATATATATATATATATATATATATATATATATATATATATATAGGCTTATTCTCTACAAATAAGAGATAACATCCAACAATCACATTCGAAAAACATATAGACAGTAGGAAAATCACACAATGAAGGACATATGAGTAACCGAGATTAAAAATTATAAAATGGATGCTGCAGTATTATAAACATTGCTGACTTGGGACAGCTAATATATAAAATTTTATATAAAGTGGGGTTGAAATGTTTTTGGGCCCCTTCCCCCTTTTATGAAATAATACTGAGAAAAAAACCTATTAAAAAATAATGGATAAATATTAAATCCATAACAAGTTGAGGAAATTTCCTAAAATTGCACTTAAAATGCAAACCCGGCAAAGGGGTGCAAAAATAAGTTATATAGGGAGAGAGTGAGCTAATAGTAGGAATTGAAAAAAACTATTTTAACTATATGAACTTAAGCCAGTAAAGCTAGCGCATGCGCATTGGGCGATGTTGATCATCGATTCAAAACGTACAATCTTTCTGCAATATTTAAAATTATAGCATTACAGAAGACTAATAAAACCGCACCATTTTATTACGAACAAATTAAAATATTATTCAATGATATTTTAAGAAATAAACAGTTAGTATGTGTGGGTCAGGTTAAAAATCAACCTCTAACCTTAATTGTATTATAAACAATATCTGTTCAAACATACATACATATATTTATTGTATAAAAGAAATCTTTACGGAAGTTTATAGCAAAAGGATAGCAACAATATTAGAAAGATCCATCAGCATAATATGAATAGAAAGTTATTAATCTTCCTGTTAATCATCCGATTTTTGTCTGAAGATTTCTTGTTTCAAAGAGCATTATTTTCTGGTATGCGGATAAGAAATTCGAAATAATACTGTCAGGTGAAAAAATAACAACCAGGAAACGTCATCTATTCTGCACCGTTTAATTTAGAGGATTAGAAATATTCGTATCCAGTGTCTGATTTTGATGAGGAAATTTTTGTGATTTATGGTTTTTTCACAAGGATATATCATAATAATGCAAATTTCTGCGTCACATTTTTTTGAATTCTTTGTCGTCAAGGTACTTAAGACTACAGAGTAAATCTATATTTCTCCCCGATATTGATTTCTCATATTTTCCTGGATTTTTCATCTCAGGGGGGTTTTGAATGAACGGAACTCTTTACCCATTCTTAATTAAATTTTGGGGCAATTTTTTTTATCAGAATTTGAAATATTCCAAAAATTATATACAATAGGTTCCTGAAAACTCGGCACTAGATAACCCGGCAGTCCCTTGCAGATCAACCCTCCCTCCCCCTCCGTGCAGACCGTTCAAGACCGTATTGTTGCTATCACAGTTAATGAAAAAATGCTAGTAAATAATTGAAACGATAACGTTGAGAGGACACGGTACAAACTTTTAAAGCATACACCTTTATGGATCAACGTGCCATTTTTTCTAAAAAAGTGTTTAATGAGGTATAGAAGTGCCGTCAAATAATTTTGACTTGTGATTAGTGTGAAAAATAATACTAACTAAATACTAACAACTCAAAACTCATTATTTACTACGTAAAAATACCTTTTGCACTGTATAGTTTTAAATGTTTTAGTTATACGTATAATTCAAACTAAAGAGTAACATTAGTGTGACTTCTGTTGTTGCAGATTGGATGATAAATATCTTATATTAAGATTGCAAAATGTTGCTTTTAGTAGAATATATATATATATACATGCTGAATTGGAGTCATCTGCCAAATGGTTTCTAAACAATTAATTATTTTTGCTGTAGTTCACTTTTTTGTCAAGAAGATTTGTGATTTGTTTCAAAGTACCGTTTTACAAACGATGTTTTACACATCACTGTTCCAGAACATAAAACACACACCGCGTCGCCTTCAATAATAATGCCATATTTCTAGATTCAACTTGTTACACTTACTATCTTGCACTTTTTGTTCTTTTGCCGAACAAGCCATGTTAAATAACAGTTAAAAATCGTAAATATAAGACAAATAAACTTTAAACTACAGTAGTTTCAACGAAATTGATTATGCCAGTCCACGACGTAACTAAGTCAGGACAATAACAATCTAATGTGCTCCCTGACACGGTTGTTCGTAATACTTCATAGTGACCTTGTTATTTTGAAATAAAATGCAAACCATTTTGATTGCTCGAGTGCCCAAAATATTGTGTCGCGTGCTATTGATGGTACGCGTGCCACTAGTTCGCCATCCCTGTCCTAAAGTATCACATAGTGAGGGACTAAAGACTGCCGAAACCGTCCATCAGTATTTTGAACAATGTGCATCGGTAATGAATGGACTTGATGTTCTTTCGTCGTCTTAGTGATGAAGCAGCAAAATGCAGAGTACAGTATGAAAGACAAAAGACATAACGTATTTCTTTTAAAAAACAGTTTTTGCTAAGTCAGCTACTTAACTTTCGTTATAGACAGCTTTATGCCTTCATAAAGTATTCTTCTGAGGTTTGTCTGATCAGGTAAATTACTGCATACTGTATATTCCTTTAATTTCGTTTTCATGTGGTAAATGCTATATGCCAGTGTTTCCTAACCTTTTTATCGCCGCAGACCGGTCAACGTTTGTTAATTTTACCACGGCCCGCTGAGAGGACGTTGATTGTTTATATTTTAGACCAGTAGCGCACACAGGAATTTTTCAAGGGGGTCGAAAGTTCACCATTCTTGTATCAGTCTCCTTTTGATTTTGTCGATTTTCGGGAACAAAATGCAATAAAAACTAATTATTGAATAAATAATTAGCATTAATAAAATTAATCATTAATAACAAATATTTAATTAAATTTTACGTAATATATACTTAGAATTATAGTCAATCGGAAAAAAATCAAGGGTTTTGGGGGGGGCCGGACCCCTAGAACTCCCCCCCTTGTGTGCGCCACTGTTTTAGACTGCTTTGATTTAATAATTTTAATTTAATTGTATTTAATCGTGACTTCAGAACAGTAGCGCACACAGGAATTTTTCAAGGGGAGGGGGGAGTCCAGGGTTGAAAGTTCACCATTCTTGTATCATGCTATTTTTGATTTTGTCGATTTTCAGGATTAAAACACAGTAAAAAACTAATTATTGAATAAATAATTAGCATTCATTAATAAAATTAATCATGAATAACAAATATTTAATTAAATTTTACGTATTATATACTTAGAGTTATAACCAATCGGAAAAAACAGCTTTTGGGGGTCGGGACCCCAGCCCTTGTGTGCGCCACTGCTTCAGAATGAAATATAGCTCACCAAAAAGTGAATATAAAGTGATTTAACAAGGAATATAAAGGGATTTTCATAAAAAGTAGCCCAAACCCAAGAAAACTATACCTCAGGAAATAAAAGGGAAATAATTTAATGTTTCTTGTGCGGACCGGTAGTATTTGATTCACGGACCGGGGATTGGAGACCACTGCTCCATGCCTTCATAAATTACGTACTTTTCTTTTGTTTAAGGGTATTTGAACAGTTTATTTTCTGTTGTATATTCTCAAGCAAACAATACATTCGAGTGAAGTACAATACTTTTTAAGGAAGCACTCAGTACTTATTCTTTTCTAATCCCATTCTCGATAACCCGGCATTTTCATAAACTCGGTCAGTCTTCGGTCCCCATTAGGCCAAGTTTTCGGGATTCTACTTTATATAAAATTTTTAAAAACCGTAACGCCAACACCTCTTAATAAATTCGTCAGTCTGCCAATTACATTTCTATAAAAAAAACATTAATTAAAAAAAAAAACTTTTGCTTTTTCTATGCAAAATTGCTATGAAAAAAAAAGCAATTTTATCTATGGAAAGAAAAAGATTGCTTCCAATCCTGAAAATTGTATGAATAGATAGAAAAATTGGGCTTTAACTTCTTATATTAAATAACAATTAGTTATACCGAATGTTGAGAACTAGATGTCGTTCATTACATTAAAGTGAGCCACCTGAATTGGGCTGCGCATGCTATCCGTATGAATGACCATAGCATTCTAAAAGAAATCCTTCCAGCCAGACCAGAGGTCAGCAAACCACGACTCTTTACATAGACGGTCACGGCTCTTCAGATTTCTACCTTTATGTATTATTTAAAAAAAAATAACAATGTCAGCTAAGAATTGTTTCCTTTTTTCTGTTTTTCTTTTATAATTATCTATTGAAAAAATTTACCCTATTTGCACACACATTAAAACATTAACTAATTTTAAAATTAAGACGGTCACTTCTGTATTAAATTGTTTTTAATCAACAAAGTTTATTGAAAATCAATGAAAATTTCAGAATTAGTTCTAAAGCAGTAGGAGTCTAAATTATTGGTAAAAATGTCACCAAAAAAAAGTTTTCTCAAAGTAATTTCCAGCAACGTTTGCTTATTTGTATACATGAGTTGGGGAGCACTCATGAATGCTTTAAGATACAATTACTCAAGAGATACATGTAATACCCCAACAGAAGTGTCAAAATCACATTCCACATTTCCTGTCATGCTTAAGGGATTTATAGAAAGAGTATTGAAACGA
Source organism: Trichonephila inaurata madagascariensis (assembly GCA_019973955.1). Classification (NCBI taxonomy): domain Eukaryota; kingdom Metazoa; phylum Arthropoda; class Arachnida; order Araneae; family Nephilidae; genus Trichonephila; species Trichonephila inaurata. The sequence goes on along the minus strand of BMAV01017929.1, from coordinate 49,821 downwards.
TTTTTATGTGCAAAAATAACCAAAATTCTTTCAATTATTGGTGTAAACATGTCATTCCAGAATAAAAACGTTATTATTGGTCCTGTAATTTTTTTCCCGAAGCTTCAATATTTAAATTTTAACAGTGTGATATTTTGAACGACATACATATAACAAGTAATATAAAAAAAAAATTTAAAAAATCAATTCCTACTTAGGTCAACAAAGTTAAGTTTATTAAATAATTACAATTAATATAAATATGTACATACATATGACAGAATCACACTATTAAGTGGCAGAATAGAAAGCGATTTTCCTTTCTATATATGGTGTTGGACTATTATTTTTGTTTGTTACTATTTATTCATTAATTCAATTTAATTAATGAATTAATTTTTGAAAAAACTTTATTAACATCAAGTGTCATCCACTACAAGTTTTAAAAAATGTGTTTGAACTTGAGTGGATGAATAAGAAGTATTTTACTAATGACTGAAAATTTGAACAAGATATATATATATATGTAAAGGGAGAGTGTGAACTAATAGTAGAAATTGAAAAAAAACCTTTCATTGTTTTTAGTTTTTCAAAAAATGAAAAGTGTAATTTTTGTAAGATTTCATTTAATGACTAGAAACATTGAGAAAGTATTTGAAACATAATAGTCTTGTTTGCGACTGATATGAGAGCTATCCTTACCGCTTCTTCATCCTCCGTATGCATATAATGGCCCTTTGATACCTCATCTATCGTGTTACACTTACATTTTGGCTCTTATCTCTCGAAAGCTGGCCGATCTCTGAACCAAACCATGTAAGAATAACAGAATAGGAAGACCTAGACTTTGATGGGTAGATGCAGCAGATAAAGATAGTTTGATACTTAAAACTAAAAAAGAATTGAGATGATTGTCTGCCAATAAAGGTGGTTGGAAATGTCTAGTTAGCAAGGTTTTGTCCATCCTGAGCTCTCTCGCCATAATGATGAAATCAATTTTTTCCTGTAATAAAAGAGACCAGTGTTACTTATTTGGGAACTGAGATAATTAATAAAAATGAGCTGGCCCCAGAAATTTATAAAAGAATCATTGCTACAAATAGATGTTTTTATGCCTTGAAGAGTTATTTAAAATCCAGTTTTTCAAATTAAGAACTAAATTGCATCTTCCCCAAAGTCATAAGATCTGTCCTGACTTATGCATCAGAGACTTGCCCATTGACTTTACATGATGTGGAAGCTTTGGGAATTTTCGAACGAAAGATCTGGTCCTGCATTGGTGGGATCCAATTGAATGGATCATGGTGAAGAAGATTTAACTTAGAACTCTGCAAAATTTACAAACAACCTTATATTGTAAAGTTTGTCAACTTACAGAGACTTAAATGGGCTGGTTATCTGGCTAGAATGAATGGAGATCGTTGCTGCAAGAAAATCTTTTTGGCAACGCCAATGGGAAATAGACCTCGGGGCAGACCCCCGTTAAGATGGATTGACAATGTCGAAAAAAACGTAAATATTTTAATGGTCAAAAACTGAAAAACAGTTACCAAAAGTAGAGATGCCTGGAGAAACTTCAGGAGAAGGCCAGGGCCCAAACAGGGTTGTCGAGCCATTGAAGGAGAAGAAGAAAAGAGACGTATCTGCATAAATTTAAAGGGAAAAAAATATTATGAGAATGTTTTAGTAGAAGTCTAAAAACGAAAATAGTCGCATTTCCATTGCCCAACTTCGTTCTTAATTTGCTCAAGAATAAAAATTCTGCTTTCAGACTCTTTTGTTACGGATAGAATCCTCTTTGATCTTTTCAAACGGAGAAAAATATTCTAATTAAACAATTCTAAAATATTTCTTTTTATGCACAAGCTGGTGAAAAGATTTATCTTGAGAAATATACTGGAATGTCTTGGGGATTTAAAACTCTCTAACTAACATTTTACCAGAATATTCATTTTTGTGAAGTCCTAGTTCTAAATTGAATTTCTTTTTAAACAGTTTAAATGGCTAAGAACCAAACAAAGTGATGTAATCTCGTGTAAAAAGGTGTGTATAAACTTGAATTTTACTCATAGAAACGCTATGGGATCTAAGTAGTGTGGTTTTGGAAAGTTTCTTTATGAGTTGCTAAATTCTGAAGAATCATCGTGCGGGCTTCTCAGGAGAGAATTCTCCTAAAGTAAATTAAGATTTACGACTTCAAAACACCCAAGAGTTTTTCATTTCCTCCATGGGGTTTTTTGTCTTGTAAACACAGTAACTTGCTTCCCGGATGACTTAGTGATCTTACTCTGTTTTTCGCCTTTTCCTTGTTTACATTCTTTTATTTTTCACCTTTGTTTTGGTAAGTTAAGGGACGTTTGATGCAGCTTGACCAGATATGACTCTTGTGTGGTAGCGTATTCAAAATGTTCTTATTGAGGGAGGGAGAATTAATATTCTAAAAAAACACATTTATGAAAGTGTCGAGACGTAATTTATGTGATAAAAATCGAAATTCTGTTGGTCTATGGGAAGGGGTTTGAACCTTTAAACCACACCCTTGTAAACGCCTCTGTCCTTTTGCCAATGAAATCAACCATTGTGTAATATAATGGAGGTCGTAGAACATCATTGGCCCTCTCGTATGACATGGTGTCGAAGTTTGACCATTGAGATACCGGCTTAAGCAAGTCACCACCCTTTGTGATTCAGAATTAAGAAGTTACTTGTCTCTGTAAGATATTATGCAGCAAATCGCACCAAATAGTGCGAAAAAACTGACTATCAAAAGTTCCATGTTACAAAGTTAAAAAACCAAGAACCAAAAGTACAAATTTTAATAAGCAAAAAAAAGACATCACACACACACAAAAAAATTACGTATATAAAGGGGCTAAGATCCAGGGACGTCTTAAGGCATGGGTCAACTGGGCTCTGTCGCAGGACCTTGGCCTAGAGAGGGCCTCGTTATCGATTGTACCTTAATAAGGTCATGATTCGAATAATTTTAACGGTCAAATTTCGGTTGTATTCTTCGAAAACTGAGAATATGTCAATTGGCAACAGTGGCAAGACTGCATTATTATTTGATCACCGTTTTAAATGCATAGGCCTAGGTCTACCACCATACACCATCATATCTCATAAAGTCACATAGCAGCAGTCGGTCGAGTCGATTTGTGCAATTGTAAATCTGGCACATTTATTTGTATCGGATTACTGTTTATTGTTTCTAACGCCACCTATCTGACAGTGTCAGATCGAGGCCCACGAAATTCATCGTAGCAAGAGGCTAGTAATTTACGCCTGTCTTTAACCATAGCTTTGAGCACCAAGCAGGTGGCATTACGATTTGGCTCGGTTCCACCCCAATTTTGAGGGAGCGCACCCTGGGGATGGTCCCACCTTACTTCCCCTTCCACCAATCTCAAGAGAGAACTTGCAGCTCGAAGGTTATTTAGAGTACCCTCGTGCCGTAAAGACATTATACATTTATAAGCATCCATGCCTTCTCCGGAATTGAGCTCAGGCCCTACGGCACAGAAGTCAGCTTCACTAACCACCATACCGGATGGGAGGACTAAAAAAACTGTTTGTACAAGTATTTTACAATGTATGCTATCTACTTTTAAGGGTCATAGGTGGGGCCTACATTTGTACAGGGGCCCAGGGCCTAAGCAAGTCTTAAAACGTTCCTGCTAAGATCTATAAAAGTATTTACTGAAGCAGTGGCATAGCGTGGGAGGTGGAGAGAGGGCATGGCTCCGGGTGGCATACGGGCGGCAAGCACCACGATATTTAAATTCGAAAAATATTTCAAACGCCCAAATCGCGCCAACGTGACAAACTGACGGAAACGAGTGAAGGTTTTAATACACGCACAGATGCAGGAAGTTTATTAGTCGCTATGCAATCGCATTCGTTTTTATGTAACTTAAGCTTCTGGCAATCGGTACTGTGGGAAGCAATGATGCTCAAAATTACTTGCAAACAGAGGGACTATATATACATCAATGTGCTAAAAAATAGGTGCTTTACAGACCTATTAGAAGCAAAACGAGAGGAATTCGTAGATGACGCTTTAGTATATGCTAAAAGTTTATGTGAAGAGCTTGAAATTTCTTTTGAATCGCCAAGACAAATCAGGAGGAAGCATATATTTGGCGTCGGAAGTAAAGACGATCAGTTATCGACCGAAGATGACTTGAGGCGAACAATATTTTCTTCAATAGACAGAATAACTGCTGAAATTCGAGAAAGATTCCAACAGTTGCAGAATCTAGCGCAAAAAATATGCTTTTTAAGGCCTGAAGTGATATTGAGCATGGACGAACTTAGATCAAGCTCCTCAAGACACTAATAAAGAAGAATTCCAACTTGAGCACGTGCATCTATAAGCTTTCGTAGCTGCAACAGACCCAGGCTGTAAAAAAGAACTCATTAGGTTCGGCTCTTAGGGTTTATTAAAATATATTATAGAGTCCTAACTTGAAGATGGCTTACCACAAACATTGTCATATTGTTGAGAATTTTTTTAACATCTACCATCAGTAATGCCAGTTGCGAGAGAAGCTTCTCTAAGCTAAAATTAATCAAAAATTATCATAGATCGACTATGACCACATTAAGCTAACAAATTTAGCTATTTATGGTAATTGAACATGACATGCATATTAATAATGACAATTGTATAAAATGTTTTGATATAAAAAAACACGAAAAGTGCATTTTTAATCAATAAAAAAAATTAAAAGCTGCTTTTTTTTATTTTTATGAATTTTTTTTACTATTAATTGAAATAGAGAGGCGATAAATTTCCGGTCGGCCCCAGGCAGCGAAATCCCACTCTACGCCACTGTACTGAAGGCAAAAGTTAGGATGATATAAAGCAAGCTTAACCCTACTTCATTGCCCTAAGCCAATGACAGCTTTAAAAAACATAACGGTTTTCTATTTTGGCCCATTGACTTTTTACTATTCTAATTGGTGACTTAATCTTGGTTCTCTATTACATAATTTAATCTCCTTCCGATTTGCAAGATATTTAATCTACCCATCATTTTTTGACAATAATTATCTTTAATAAAGAAATGAACAATTGATTACTTATTTCAAAAACTATAGACTAAATCTTAGTCCTCTATCCAAAGATATTTTCTTATCTATTTCCAATTTCTATTAACTTCACATCTATGTTTTCAGTATCTGTCATGCATTATCGTATTGTGTCCACGTTTGTTTTCAAAAAGACCAGGGCGAATAAACACATTTTGATAAAAACAGAGACTCCATTACGACAAGGAATAAGTTTTATTCCAAGTGCAATCTTATCTGGAAAGAACATTTAGTAATGTACAACTATCACCACATTCGCTGTCAGTAAGCCTTGCTTGGAACTTAACAACCCGATACGAGCTAGACGTGTAAGTCATTCGTTCAAAGAGTTGAAGCGAACTTGATAGTATATTGTTTCTGAAGCTCTTAAAGTTTTCCTCGACAACATTGTTGTTGGATTATAATAAAGTTGAGTAATGATTAGAGTAATTTGTGAAGATATTACTAAAGTGGAGGTAAAGTCGAAGGACTGTCTTAAGATTGCAAAGCAACCCGAAAAGACCGAACCAACAGTAAAGACTGAGCAAAAATACAAATACTATGTAAAAGGTTAGTACTGGTTTCTTTTTCAAATCTTACTATTATATATATATAGTTCACTTTCTCCCTATATATATATATAGTGTTCAAATTTTCAATCCTCAATAAAATACTTTCTATTCATCCATTCAAGTTCAAATACATTTTTTTAAATTTGCAATGGTGCACTTGATGTTAATGCAGTGTTTTCAAATATTAATTCATTAATTAAATTAAAAAATGAATAAATAGAAACAAAACAATAGTCTAACGTCATATATAGAAAGGAAAATCAATCGTTGTGTTCCTGTAACGCAATGAATAGTGCGTTGGACTTCTAATCCAAAGGTTGTGGGTTCGAATCCCACCTGGAATGGCCTAATTTCTGTGAGAATGTTATTTCTTTTTTTACTATACTATTTTATTAAAATAACTAAATTTAATTAATGAATTAAAAGAAACACGCAAAAAGAAAATGTTCAACACCATATATAAAAAGGAAAATGTGTGGAAAATCGCTTTCTATTTTGCCTCCTAATATTGTGATTCCGTCATATGTATATACATATTTATATATTAATTGTAATTATTTAATAAAAAGAAAACTAAAATAAAGTTTTTCTTTATTGATCTAAGTGGGAATTGACTTTAAAAAAAATTTTTTTTTTATATTACTTGTTTAGTGAGAAGTACTTTTCTTCATTTTGAACATGTTCTTAAAATCGCTGGTTATTGCAACAAAATGGATATGTTTTTGCGTTTTTTTTCATGTAGAAGTACAATGTTCTTTTTCATCTATCAAAAACGCTCTAGAAGTTTAAAACAAAGTTTTCTCGGAATGTGCAACGATTGCACGGGAATTAAAACATTTTTTTTACGGCATTGAATCCACACGTTATACTAAATTGGAAGACGGGAAAGATTAGTCAACTTCTGAACAATAACCGGTATTGCAGGATATAATTAGGATCTGTTTTTGTAACCAGAATTTGTGGTATCATTGTTCAAACATTGATTTCAGTCCCTCAGTTACAGATATTTCAGCAAGATGCTCCTGTATTAGTATGGATTAATCTGTGTTTGTGATCTGAGTTAGTCCACGGGCAAAAGGGGTCAATACCCAGTCGGGTATATCCAAGTGAATTATTGTTGTTTATTTAAATTTTCACAAAAATAAAATGGATAAAATTTTTTAAATTTTATATTAAACCTTGCCCCGACTTCCCTGATGTTATTCAGGGACCCCCAAATTACTTTTAAGTTTCCTCAGACCCCCCTAAATAATATCGAGGACCCCTAGAGAGTCCGTCGCGGCCACTTTGGGAACCAATGTTTTAGACCAATCACGTAGCAGAGCTGATGCACATAAAATCTGTCGATGCATACAATCGTTATATGAACTTGGTGGGGATTTTGAAGAATGGGGTACCAACTCACACACAGACATCACCCTTACTGTTTAACCATTGTTCAAAATTATGCCAATAACCTCCTGATGATGCTAAGTGGCCGCAGTAGTCAAGTGGTCAAGGTTATGGACTCATGGCCGCGGTTGTCATGAGTTTGAACCCTAGTGCCATTGAAGACCCTCCGTGTAGAAAAGGCTGATGCCCCCTTCTTCAAAGGCCTAAAAATTATGAATGTTTATACTTATACCAAATATTCGGTAATCAACATATTAAGACATGCAATAATAAAAATTTAAACTCGAAGAAATGGAATAATATATACGACATGAATTTTAAGTCAATAAGTTTTCACAAATGCTAAAACAGCTTCTGAATTAGTGAACCAAATTTCGTACTTTCTTCAAAAATTCCAAGAAAAGTCCATTTTTGTCTAAAAACGTATTTATTGTGGGTTGAATCTGACAAAAATCTTTTTCAAGTTAAATTTTCTTCTGCTTCTGTGTTATCTGATTTTCGATAAATATACCATTAAATTTAAAATTAGTGTCGTGAAATACTTCTTGTGGAGAGCGAGGGGAGGGGGTAAAATGTTTACTAAATTAGAAATTATATTGAAATTGAGGAAAATTCCGTCGGTTTTATAAATTGAGTGCAATCACGCTTGCATTGTTTGAAAATAATTTGAGTTTTAAAAATTATTTTGAAATAGCCGAAATATTACGCAAATAATAAAGACTTTTAAGCATGTGCGTCAAACTTGGGTATTAATGTGAATCAAGTAAATATAACTTTAAGTTTATTTGTGCTAGCAAAATAAAAACAGAAACGTAGATTTATTTTTTAAGTTTCGACTCGCGGAACCATGATTTTAAAAGGAATAAATGGAAAATTTTTCATATTAGTGTCATTTAGATTGGAATACATGTAAAATTGCATTGGACATTGTGATAAAAAATTATTGTTTTGGAAAAAATTATTAGAATAACCTTTCAAATGCTTCCCTTTTTAAGAAATGCTTTATTTGTATTAATATTTTGCCTGTATATAGATCTGATCTCTGTACAGAGGCTCAACTATGATTTTTAAAAAATTTACATTATTTTCAGAGTTACAACCATTTGAAATAATTATCGGCGTATTTTCTTAAAATTTCTCCCTTCTGTTTTCGTAAAACATGGATAAACCGACTTCCGATTTCAAAAATTCTAGTTGAGCCTCTGTACAGAGGTTTCAGCTGAATACAGGCAAAATATTAATACAATAGAAGTATTTTTTACAAAAGGAGAACATTTGGAAAAAAAGGTTACTCTAAGTTAATTTTTTGCCAAAATATTGTATTTAAATAATTTTTTTGTCATAATGTCCTTAAAACAATTGTACACATGTATTCTAATCTAAGTGACACTAAATATCATAAATATTATCCATTTACGCGCTTTTGTAAAATCACGGTTCCGAACGTAGTCGGATACCTTAAGCAAGTGCGTCAAACTTGAGTATTAATGTGAATCAAGTAAATATAACTTTAAGTTTGTTTGTGCTAGCAAAATAAAAAACGGAAACATAGATTTATTTTTTAAAGAGCAAGTATCCACAAAATAGTTTCAATAATTATTTCAATTACAGTGACTGCCATTTGACTATTGTTATGACATATTAATGATAATCATACTCAACGTATTATAAAAGTTAGTATATTTAGAAATTCTTGAAAGTAAACTGTTAAATTTTGATTAAAGTGTTTGTTATTTTATTTTGTTTAACTCGCTTCACCTGTATGTAACGGTATCTTTGAACTCGATTTTTACCCATTGTAAAAAGTCAGATTAATTCGAAATCTTAACACTTGCCAAGGACCGATGACAATACAATAATTTAATAATTTTTGTCCATTTTTCTGATCAGAATCATCAGGATTAACGATTTCCCATTTCCAGATTTGGCGACTAAAAGATTCAGTTTCAACTTTAAAGCGAAAACACTCGTGGTTAATACAAATACAATAAACAAAAAAGTGTTCTTTTTTGTGAAAAAGGGCGTCAGCAATTTCTTACCGATATAAACAATTTCCCAGTTTTTTCTGAAAATGGAAATAAATAGATCGAACTAAAAAAAATTAAAAATAAATTTTAGTTTAAAAAAAACTAAAAAACACGTTTTTATTGTTAATCGAATTAAAAATTAAAAAATAATTCTAAATATAAGAATAAAACGATTAACGAGAAAATTCATGTCATTGTAATAAAAGCGTGGAGGGCTCGATATGAATTGTAATAATTTCTTACTAGTTCTATTCCGAAATGCAGAGTTAGTGTAAAAATGTGGTACAAAGCCCCATGCTTTTACCACAATGACATTCATTTTCTCGTTAATCATTTTATCCTTATATTAAGAATTGTTTTGTTTTTTTTTTACTTTTTAGTTTCAATTCACAATAAAAATGTGCTTTTTAGTTTTTCGAAATTATAATTTATTAATTAATTTCTTTACGTATTATTTCAAAAGAATACTTTAAAATGATTCATTAGTATGTAGTTTATTAAAATATTATTATTTTTCATTTTTAATACTGAGAAATTCATATATGTATAGAAGTAAAGATGTATAAAAATTTTAATGAGCTACACACACTTTGTATAGGAAAATGTATTCTTTAAACATAGACGTAAAAAATCGAGACAGTTCTTTTTTTATATTAGTTGTTCACATTATAATTCCATTAGTTATTCCGAATAATGAATTTATGTAACAATTATTACATTAGAAAATTAAATATTTAATACTATCTTCGAGTAACGAATAGGACCTAGATTTGGAATATTTTTTCAGATAAAAAGGTATTCCAACATTAATAATATATTCCAGCTTTGCTATGCTGTAGAGAAAGCAGCATATTTTATCACATTACTCATTTTTACTTCAGTTGACCCATTTTTTCCTTATTTAAAATGTATTTTGCATTATTTCTTCCTTACCGTAACGTTAAATGAGCTATTCCTTTATACGTTAAAATGAAAAATTAAGTATTTATATGGAATATTTTGAAGCTTTAAAAACGCCGTATTATAAAGAGATTTATGGGTTACATATATGTTGCAAATTTTCATGAAAAGTGAGACTTTTTTTTGTCTAAAAATGTGCTACGCGTTTAGTTTAGGTTACATTTGGCGAAAACAATTTTAAAAGGAAAGTTTATTATTCTACATACTGAAATCGACATTGAAAATTTTATATTCTCAATTTATGTGATGGTGAAGTTAAGCTTTTTAATATCTGCCACATGTTTCAAACATCTTTTATCTATAAAAATTTTAATTAAAAAAATTTTTTTAATTGATTTGGAACAGTGGCGCACTTAAGGAGTCCTTGAGTCCGGACCCTCCCCAAAGCCCTTGATTTTTTTCAGTTGATTATAATCCTATGTATACAGTACGTAGAATTTAATTAAGTATTTGTTAATAATTAATTTTATTAATTAATGCTAATTTTTCATTCAATAATTAATTTTTTACTGTTTTTTATTCCTGAAAATCGACAAAACCAAAAGAATATGTTGGGTGGCGTATTCAAGCGTGATACGAGAATAGTGGATTTTCGATCCTGGACCCACCCCCACCCCCTTTGAAAAACTCCTGTGTGCACTACTGATTTGGAGAATTATAAGATCTGAGTTCAACATCAAAACATATTTTAATTTTCTGAGAAAAAAAAGTTTATATAATTTTCATCTTTATTTTGAAATTTTTAAAAACAAAAATAATTATACATTAAAAAAAAAAAATTAGAGCTTGATCACATTAACTACTTTTTGCTTCAGTGAACGAGTTTAAACGTGAAAGGATAGATCAGTTTCTTTGAAATTTACATATATATACTACGAAGGTATCAGGGAAAAAACTCTTTTTCTCGAATTTTATAAAAAATTTTAAAGTTTTTATTCATTAATTTTTTTACCGTGATTTCTTTTTTGACATTCAGAGATTTATTATCTTTTTTGTCGTTCCAAAACTTGGTTTAGACACACTGGCGTAGCTAGTTCTGAGTGGGCCAGTTATCAAAATTCCTTCGGGGCCCCTATTCAGATATGAGAGCCCTGTTAGTAGGACTAGTTCAGTGGCGCACAAAAGGGGGGTGTCCTAGGGGTCCGGATCCCCCTTCCCAAAGCCCTTGATTTTCCCCGATTGATTATAATTTTAAGTATATAATACATAAAATTTAATTAAATATTTGTTTTTAATGATTAATTTTATTAATTAATACTAATTATTTATTCCATAATTAGTTTTTTACAGTTTTTTGTTCCCCCAAATCGACAAAATCAAAAGGAGAATGGTGGACTTTCGACCCTGGACCTCCCCCTGGAAAACTTCTGTGTGCGCTACTGCTGTAGTTACACATTGTTGGGGCCCCTATAGCTTGGGGGCCCCGTATCATTGATACGGCTGATACGGTGGTAGCTACAACCCTGTTTAGACATGAACATAAGTGAGTGAGTACACATAAGATGGAATTTTATGCTGTATTGCAATAATCAGGTATTAGCATTTTCTAACCGCTGATTCCACAAAAAGTCTTTACAATTGGACCTCTAGCCTTCGCTGCACTCGGCAACATTTAAATCCATTAAAAATGAGAGAGAGAAGTGACTATTAAAATAATAATCTTAAAAATTCACTGACTTTAACCCTAACGATTTCTATCAATTTGACAGAATCACAAATAAATATTTTTTCTACAGTTAGTTAGTTCTCTGCAGATGCTTCTTCAATTATAATTTCTCGAATTTGAATGTGTTGGGTACAATTTATTCGAGATCATGAAAAAAAATCCTATTTTACTTATTTTTAACCATAAAAAATTGTGATAGTTTTAATGTTATGTAAAAGTATATTTAAGTGTATACAAATCGGATTGATATAATGTTTGATAGTAATACAAATTTATTAATGAAGTTATTTTTAGATATTTCTTTCAACAGTTCTCTTGAAAAGAATTCTCTAATCTTTTACACAAAAAAAATGTTATTATGTCTGGTCACCAATACGTAGTCTTTAAGTTCAAAGATTAGGTAAATTTTTTTGGAATGTAGCTCAAAGTTCAAAGTTATAAATAAGTATATGTTTGTTTCTTTAATAGCAGATAAAATATTTTCATTTCTCGATTTACAGAGTCATGCTCAAAGGTAAAAGGTGAAAAAATAAAACTGGGTTTACTTGCAACCCAATGTAGTATTCGGTGCTTTTCCGTTTCTACGACGCTAATCTCGCCAAGCAGGCTTTATTGGCGACAACACACAATATGCACACACAAAAAAATGCTATAAATGTTAGTCCTCATTGGTTTTTCTTCTGTTTTTGATGTCCTATGAAGAACATGTTATTGATAAGAAAACACCATGAAAAAATAAAACTGGGCTTGTGGTACTTTTCCATTTCTAAGGCGCAAATCTCGCCAAGCAGGCTTTATTGGCGACTACATACAATATGCCCACACAAAAAATGTTATTAATGTTAGTCCTCATTGTTCTGTTTTTGATGTCTTATGAAGAACATGTTATTGATAAGAAAACACCGTGAAAAAATAAAACTGGGTTTGTGGTACTTTTCGGTTTCTAAGACGCAAATCTCGCCAAGCAGACTTTATTGGCGACTACACACAACATGCCCACACAAAAAATGTTATAAATGCTAGTTCTCATTGGTTTTTCTTCTACACTACTAATCACCGTAAATGCAACACCAAGAAAGACAAGAGATAGCACAGCAAAATTTATTTTGTAGATAACATGTTGACCAAGTATCAAATGATTAAATTTATAGTCTTCTGTGAAGTGTGGTTCCTGCCAGAATCAGCAGCCAGAGATTGACTAAAGTGACTTTGGGATGTGTTCTGGGGTACAAAGAGAGCCCTCAAGAAGCTTCCACACGTTGCCAAAGCTGGGATCTGGTGTGGCAGCTGGGGTGTATTCCATCAATCGCTGAGCAACCATGGACCACATGTTTTCTATCAGCGAAAGATCCGAGAGGAAGCCGGCCAGGGAAGCAATTCAATCTGGCGATTGACGAACCGTTGACAATGCGTGCCACGTGGTAGCACACATCCTGTTGAAATATGGCTGCGCCGCCCCTGAAGGTAAGGAAGGACAACTGACTCAACACTTCGGAGATGTAGCGCCATTAAAAGTACCGGCAATGCATACTAGAGGAGTGAGAGAGTGATATCCAATACCGCCTCATACCATAATACCTGGTATGACCAGTGTGGCGGTGCATAACGCAGTTGTTCAGCATACTTCCACGGTGTTCCAGACTCGAATCCGACCATCGTGGTGTTGCAGACAGATGTGTGACTAGTCAGCAAAAGACAACTTCATATTCCATTCCTGCCGTTCGCCATCCTTTTTCTTTCATCGCCCCATTGGCGGTGGAGACGTCTGTGGTTCTGCGTCAGCGGTAGACCAAGCAATGGACATTCGGTGACAGACCACTTGCTGTAAAACCGCGTCGAATGGTACGCGCAGACACTGAATGATGCGTTACAGACTCAATGTGCTGTGCTATGGTTCGTGATGTGACTGCTATGCGCACAATTTGCCTGTCCTCACATGAAGTGGTGCAGCACTGAGGTAGATGCGATCGACCACGCCGGTCCGTCCTATCACCCTCCCGCATCCAACGGTCACATACGCACTACAGTTGTTTGGTTTCGTCCAACACGACTACCGATTTCCCTGAAAGATAATCCACAATCTCGGTAGGCCACTATCCTTCCTCTGTCGAACTCGATATTTGATCAACAGCTGATCGCCAAGTTTCTTACGAGACATAACTGATCGTTTCTTTGAAAACCACAAGAAAACACAATTGCCGAACTTTGAAATTGCCGAAACTTCCAAGCCTTAAATAGCGCTTTTGAGGTAGCGCCACACGCGCGCGTGATGTATGTCTGCGCTGAAATTCTAATCATTTGCATATCTCACCTCCGCTAATGCATGTTATAAATTTCATGTTATTTGCATGATTCCTTCAGGGTGTTGCATTTACGGTGGCCAGCAGTGTATATTTGATGTCGTATGAAAAATCTGTTACTGATAAGAAAACACCGCGACTTGTTTTGAAAATGTGGTGGTAAAAGGTTACCAACGGGAATATTCCGTTTGGCGTCAGTTATATCATTTTTGGCGATCGCATCAAGTACCAACCGCATTAACTCGAATCTAAACCGCACCATTTTTCCAGTGTTAATGCTACTACGAATCGGGTGTAGCTTAGAATCGAAGGCACAACATTTGTTGGATGGAAGAAACTGAGTTTCAACCTCTTTCAAAAGGAAAAATGTAACCGTCCATTCTGGCCACTTGCATCGATGACTTATCCCATTCCGTAGTTTATCTCCCGTATGTGTAACTAGCTGGTATACCCGTTCTTCGCACGGGTGAACTGAAAAATTAAACAACACAGATTGAAGTATAAAGAAGTTCTTAATGAGTTAATTTTACGTGAATTGCAAATTAAGAAAAAAAAAGCTTTTTGCATATCTAAGCTGAACAAAAAAAAAAGAAAAAAGAAAAACACCTTTGTTAAATTTTAAGTCTGTAGATCTAATAGCTGATAAAAAGGATTTTTTATTTATAACACCCCGTAAACTTTCTTTGAGGGTCGATTTTTGAAAATACCTTCCTGCTGATCTGTGCTCAGCAAAAGTAACACATTGTTAAGCAAATTTTGGCGTAATGAACGCTTAAAATAGTGTAAATAATTTATATCTGAAAATGTAATACATTAATATTACTTTCTGTTGTATTTATTTTATGTTAAAATTGTAATATTCGCAAGCAACGCTGTTTCTTAAATTATAATGGCGATTCAATGAAAAACATAGCGAAATGTGGGCGATAAGAGTCAAGTTAGCAAATGTCTATCCACTTTCATAGCTCGAGCTTTATTAGAGCTTTGGGAAAGATTAGACTTACGCTTTCGCGGCATAATTCTTAGTAGGTACTTTTTCTACATTTCCAAAAAATACAGTGGCTGGCCTTGTCACGAGTTCGAGCCTAGTACCACTAAAGACCCATCGTGTTGGGGAGCGATGCACGTTAACCCTTTATCTTCCGCATTACGATTTACTGCAGTTTTTTTCATGCAATTTTTTTTTTTATCACTACATTGAAAATTAAGGGATATACATAAACAAAAATACTTAACTTTGGGAAATTTAATTCGTTAGAGCTAATTACTCACTAAAGCTATTCAACTGTAAAATTAATTATATGTATGTAACGTTTCACCTAAAATAAATAGTTAAATCGTTTTCTGCTGTCTTTATTAACGTACACAAAACATAAGACACTTAAATTTTGACATTAACTTTTTTGGGGGGGACAAAAATGATAATCTTTACAATCCGCTGAAAACAACGTCAGCTGAAAACGCAATTTCTGCTACAAAACTGTTCGCCTTCCCCACTTAAATACTCATCATAGAACCCGTGCTTCCATAAACCTTAGAAGAGCGGATTTCAAAGAATATTCCTGCTAAGTATTGGTAGAATATTCCTCCTATGTTGGTGTGGTGTGGTAGTTAGGGAGAAGTGGGGTACAGCTCAGGTGTCGTCCACGTCACTTCGACCATGGTTCGTACTATGCGGTTCGTCGCCAAAAGCCCTCGTGTGGCTGAACAGTGCGACGATAATATTCACTCACTGACTCCAAAAAATGCAGTACAGTAGTTATTATTTTTATACTTAGGAAATGCAGTATCTGCCTATTCCATTAAAATTATAGCGTTATAATATATTAACTACTAACCACAAACAAATTATGCAAATTTGTCCAAATGATGTAGTGTGAAAGACAAAGTTTATCTACTTTAAGTACCAGAAGCGATAAAAGTATTTATTTTGATATAAGGATCAATTTGTTACTACCAAATGTGCATTATAAAATCATAAAAAAAAAAGTGCATAGAAATAAACTATTAATTTTTATTGTATTATGGTTCACTATTTTGGTGATAATGGCTTACCCATGAAAAAAATCAATAGTAGCTATTCAAATAAACCATATTATTATACCATATTAATAAACCATATATATTCAATTCACCCTTCAAAATTTAGTTTTATTCTAAAATAAAAAAAAATAGGGATTACACCGATCACAGGAATAAATTAGAAGTGAGCGGAGCGCCTTGCATAGACAAAACAAAAAGGGTTTCTTCACAAATAAAAGATAGATAGATGTCAAGCCGCGGATCCTTTTTGGCAGCGCACACGCCAGCAGATGGCAGAAATTTTTCCTACTTACTTAACAAATATCATTATATTTTGAACACTTCACACAATATCTTTATAAATTATAGCCTATGTGGTATTCTGATGTATAAGCTATATTACTGTAAAGTTTCATTAAGATCGATTCAGTTCTTTTTGAGTGAAAGACGACCAAACATCCAAACAAACTTTCGCATTTATAATATTAGTAAGGATGTGTCTTTGCAATTCAGTCTATCATAAACATCAAAGATATCGGTAACAGCATCAAGACGAGTTCACTATGACTGAAGTATGACAAGAGGAAGGCAATTTTTGTATTCAGGAAAATGCGGAAACAGAGTAGCAGCCACTGAAAATTTGACACGGATGTGAAACAGGTACACGTCGATGGCGTCAGCAAAATGATATAATTTTTGCTTGTAAGCGTTCACCGGCCTTTTATAATTCTTTTAGATTCTTCTGTGGTAAAATTTTTTCAAAATATCCGATTTTACTCCCAAAACTCGACAAATGTTTTGTTTTTCAAAGAACTTGAAAATTTTGTATTAAATTTCATTAGGTTCGCGTGAATGTTTTTGTTTCGTTAATTTTTATTAAATACATGCAAAATCAAATGAATGTAAGTAAAATGTACTCTAATAAATTTAATTTTGTTCAATATATGTTTTTTTTAACGCGAAAAAATATTTAAGTCCCCTCAATTTCGTGTTAACCGATTTTCATTGTATTTCGAATTTGATAACTATAACTGAGTAAAGATGTTCAAATATTAAAATTCTTCTAAAAGTTTTTGAAATTTTGTTATTTTTAAAAAAAGTACTTACCGTAAAATCCGGTGAATAACGCGCACTTTGAACACAAAAAATTAGATCGAAATTTAAGGGTGCGCGTTATACGCCGGGTATAAAAACGATAGCTTTAAAAATGTGATAAGAGATGAACATAAAAAAAATTAATTTCTTCTACGCATACCTAAATACAATTTATTTAAAGGAAATGACATGCTTTGTGAACTAAAATAGTTATAGCTCTAAAAGTATACTATTTTTACAAAAGCTTAGGAAAATACCTCGAATAAATCGCTTCTTAACATAACAGCTGCATATGTATATTTCGGGTTTCTTCGTAAGAAAAGGGGTGCGCTTTATTCTGCAAATATAAAAATTAAAAATTGCAGCTTGAAAGTATGGGTGCGCGTTATACGCCGGATTTTACGGTATATGATACATGTACTTTTAAATCAAACGCATTTTGTTTATCTGTAGGAATCATTATTGCTAAGAAATATGTACTTTTTAAAAGAAAGTTTCTACAAAATGCAAAAGTTGGCAACAGCGTAGCGCATGAACTCCTTGGATGAAAACACGTGGTTGTATTCATCATGTAACAAGTATGTAGCTCGTGGAAAAAATAATTACTTGCAGATAAATCACTATTTTTAAAAGGCATTTTTCCTTAGGTATGTATAACTATTCAAGCATCACCAAAATTATACTTAAATTATTCAATATCTTTACAAGTCGAAATTATTTAATTCAACGGAGGAGTTAGTTATTTTAACTAAGGTACGCGTTTAAGGTATCCGACTAACCTAAAATCATGATTTTTTTTCAAAAATTGACAAATTTGTTTTATTATTTTATTTTATAGACCATCTTATTAGCTTAATAAAAAATACCAAGATTTTGTTTTCCATTCATCAGGAACAAAACTACAAGTAGTTTAACTAAAGAAGATGCCATAACTTTACACAAGATGTCAAACTTAGAAATGCGTTTTACTCGAAATGTGTTTCGAAAAACTCAAACGCGGACAGCGATTGCTCAAAAAGTTTTGAAATAATTTAATGAAAGTTTTGTAAATGTTTTGTATAACAGTAGAAGTATTTTGTTCTTCAGATTTATCAATCACTGTATTATTTCAAAATTTACAGTCCTTTATGAATATAATCACTGTTTTTTAAGCAATTTCCATATAGTCACTATGATAGAGGGCTCAGTTCTTGTAAAATTAAAAATATCTATTATCTTGAAGGTCATTTCAAAACATGAATAACAAAGTAACATTATTAAAACTGAAAAACTGGAGAGAATTTGTTCGAAAAAATTTTTGTACAGAGCGGGCCCTGTTTATATAATTTTTTGTACATTTTTCCAGTTTTTTTCCCATTTTAATAATAATGAATTTTTTTTCTCTGCTTTTTTGCTTAAAAATATACTAAATAAACCTAAAAATCACAAAAAAATCCCCATATCTTCATTTTTTCAAAAAAAAGTTGTCGCAAGTAGTCGGATACCTTAAAATAAACTGAATAAATAGCTTGCATTTGTTGTACATAGTTCATTAACTTTTGATTCCTTCAAGAAAAGAAATTAAATAGGATCCCGGATTTCAAAAATCAGCAATTTAGCAATCGCAAAAACAAAATCAGCAATCGCAAGAATTTAGAAAAGTTTGAATTACATGCCCTGTTGGTTTCAGACACAGCGCGGTTCCTTAGAATATTACCATCTATATGTGCAATACAGTTGAAGAAGATAAGGAATATACTGCGAACATATAATTGTTTATATCATTGCCAAGTGTTGAGCAATATTGTATTTCGTGCTAAGCAAAACAATAACCTTAATAATACTGTAGAGTTAAAAAAAAAAAGAAATTGTGGACAGAGAATGCGGTTGATGTGAAATGTTTGGTTTCGATGTTTTAGTTCGCATTTCTTTAAAAAAGAAGGGGGATTCAAGGTCAAATTGTATTATCTGTAATTAGATAACAAAAGATCAAAAATATTGATGCGACTCAGAAAAATGACCTCAAAAAAGGGTTTGAATAAATCCGCAGAAGATGATTTTTTACTCTTTTTTTTCCAAGTTTTAAATTTCAAAATTAATCTTTTTCATTTTGAAACGAAATGTGATGTTTATTTATTATTAGTATTGTCAATGCTCGATTTTGGAAGTAAGTTTTACTGGGGAAAAACATTCAAAAATAATTCAAAATTTAAAGTTTTAATCATGGTTATTAAGGATTTTTCTGCAAAAAAAATCAATAATTTCGTAAAAATGTTTGAGCTATTTTTTCACGTAGTTTTTATCCATATATTTTAAGAGAAAATAGAAAGAGCCTTCTAATTAGATATGTAAAAATCCATAAAGAATTTCTTATGCCATTCTATTCTTATTTTTAAGTATTGAAAATTATTCGCTTCTGTAAACTGCCTAAATTTTTCAAGCAAACTCTAAACCTCTTTAAAATTGAAACTTTTTATTTTTAAGACTGTTCTATGGTCTTACAAAACATAATTACACCGCTTTCACTTTAATATTATGAAACAAAATGTAAATTTCATCAGTATTAAAATACAGAATCGGAAAATTTCAGCCAAATATCATTTAATTTGCATAGTGGATTAACTGCAAGTACATTATAAGGTGAAATTTGTTTATGTACAAAAGTGTGTGTGCGAATTCGATGTAATAAGCTGAATTTCATTGCATTATGATGTATTAAAGGCTTTCATATATAAATATATAAGAGAAAAGTGACTCACTCACCACAAGATCTCCGGAACTATTTGAACCACAGACATGAAATATGGCACACACGTTGCTTTTCTTGAATAGAGATCCACTAAGAACCTGTTTAGTGAAAATCGATTCCAAAGGGAGAGGGGCTCATTACGGACAAGAATTCTTGTTTTTGAACTATTAGACCCATATACTGGAAATTTGGCAAACATGTTTATTTTATTGAGTAGAGGTCCATTAAGTACGGGTTTTGAGGAAATAGAATCCCAAGAGAGTTACGGTTAAAAAAATTCGAATTTTTGAACTATTAGACTTGTAACGGGTCTATCCGCGTTCTTTCCAATAATAGTCCTCTTGGGGAATATTAGGTCTTTAAAAATTATTCTATTATAAACCTTTTTCCGAAGAAGTTTTGATTATGTAAATTAAGACTTGTTTATAAAGATTAAACTTTCGAGTTAGAGAGAGAGAGAGATTAGACTGCTAACGGATAGCAGTGATTAATTAACGTGAAGCTAGGTGTGTGCACTTCGTAGCTTATTTGAGTAATATTAAGATTGACGATTTGGTCAATTAATGATTAAATTGGAATAGGTCGATTGGAATTAGAAGGTGTATTGCCTGAACTTAAGTGATCCGATTTAGTGTTAAAGTCTTGTATCTCGTCTACCTCGCTATTGCTTTCCATGTTTAGTAAATGGTGCATTTCTTAACTTGGGTTATTGAATTTGTGTTGTTGTTCATAATTGAGAATAAATAGAAGTTGTTGTGAATATGGCTAATCTTCCTTCCGACCCTCACACATTAATGGCGTCCATTACAGACCTATATACTCGAAATTTGGCAAGCATGTTTCTTTTGTTGAATAGAGATCCACTTAAAATGGATTTTATTGAAATCAACTCCAAAGAGAGGGGTTGGAGGAGTGCGTAAAAGATAAAATGCTTTTGTCTTAGAAATTCAAGTCTTGTGTCTCTTAAATCTCGGAAGCAATACTATCAAAAGCCTAAGACTTAGACTTTGTTAACAATAACGTAAAACAATATATAATGATATAACAGCACGAAATACCCAGCAAATCGCGCGGGTAATATGGCTAGTTGCTTATAAGATTTAATAAGTACCAGAAATACGGAGTTTTTCCTCGGTTTAAGCTTCCTAGGTTTGAAAAATAAGTTTTTCTTTCAAAATGCTCTTTAACATTGCTTTCTTATCCTTGAATATTTTCGTTGTCCTTTTAATCTTTCGAATGAAAACGATTTTCTAAAAAGAAAATCCTCATACTAGTCATATTTTTACGAAGTTAAAGTTAAATCAAAGGAATTATGTTTGTAATAAAATATAGTATAACTAGTAAAATTTATGTAATAGCTTATCATATTTTAAAAAATTTCTCGATATATGACTCATTTCTTTTGAATTTTAAAGTTTCTTTCTCTTATCTATTAATCTATTCATCCATTTCCGCACTAGAAAATCACTGTATTTCGCTTCCCAAATTTAATCTTTAGCTGGAAATCAATCTAATATATTATCTTATCTCTGTCAGAAATTCTTTTTGAAATCAAAAACTAAACTGACTCAAAGTTGTGAAATGCAAATTCTAACCTGGCAAAAATTTGCAGTGTTTGAATAACATCTTTTTGTACCGCGTAGATTTAAAGATGTTTACTAACCAGTGTTATGTAAGTGGTCAGCTGTTAACGTTTTTGTAGTGTTCTTTTACCATTTATTTACCCCACGTTTTGAAACTCCTGCCACGGATAAGATTTCTAATTTTTCCTCGACCATGCATTTTGATGTTGTATTTCACCACAAATGTGTTTTTTGATTATGTTATCTTGTGACAGCAATTCTTTTAACACTTAACTCCTTTCAAACCTTATGTCCAACACATGAGTATCAATAAGGTGACCACAACCGTCCTCCTTTAGGAAAGGACAGTCCTCCTTTTATAGGTTCTGTCCTTCCTCGAAAAGTGTCCTCCCTTTCAATATTTTAAAACTGATCTGTTAATCTCTATTCAGAGATGAACCAAATATGTTTCCAATATGTCGAAGAATGGTCTGAAACAAATATCACAGGAAATAACTGTTTTCAATGGTATTTTTTTTTGACTTGGTCTCAAGTAGATATCGAAAATTACGTTGAGTTTTTATCGAAAGAAATGCCTGATATCAAAATCGATGACAATTGTCTTTTAGAAGTAGAAAGAAGACTGAATGTATATTTAAATTCTAACAAATTAGAACAATTGAAAAATCAACATGCTGAGAAATTGGTAAAATATGGGTGAAATTACTTAAACCATTTCAAAAATGATCACACTCCACGTGAAAATGTAATTATTCTTGTTGAATTTACGTTGTGCTGCCCTGAAACCAATGCAGCAGTTGAAAAAGTTTTTTCTAGTTGGTAATGATTTTGTGAAGCGACTAGTGAGAAATCGTAAACTTGAATGTTAATAATATTTTAGCCAGTGCCGCTCGTAAAATCTTTCAGTATGAAGGATATTTTTTTGCCCGAACTTCTTCCTGATATGTTAGAAAGCATATTGCTAATAAACAAAAATTCATTGAATGGAAAAATACTCTTTTAAAATAATAATTAAAAAGAATGTAAGCATAATTAGCGTATTTTTGTTTGAATTAATTATATATATATAAACGTTTCATATACTTAAGTTATAATTTTTTCTTAAATTTTTTGTCTTCCTTTTCATTGTAAAAAAAAAAAAATGGTCTCCTTAGTATCAAGTATATTGTTAGTTTGATCGGGGGTTCGAGGTTACGGGGGGTTTTATGTTAATCAGTTTTTATGTTTCAGAACGATGAAAATTTATTGAAGAGAAAGTAATCCTTGAAATACAGGATTCAGCAGCAAAATTTACAGAATAAAATATCAGAAGGACTTCACGCCTTTACAGCGCTCAGACACAATATCAGTGTCTAAAATACATGTAATCTAGATTATTCATAAGCACCGCTCGTCCTACTCAACAGCCGAGCTATCGCTATTCGACTCTTCATGGTCAAGTCAAGATTACTAATCGCTAGTCAAAGCAATACTACTAATGACTAGTCAAAACAAGACTTCTAATCGCTAGTCAAACCAAGACTAACTCAGTTCCGGCGACCGTCACCATTTTTATACGTCTCGCGGATCCCTCGAGAAAGAACCGCTTACGTGATAGATCGTGAAATTAGTGTATTTCTCCACTAATTTCTGGAAGAATCCTTAGGATCCCGAAGTCGCCAAAAAGGGTTACCAACATAATCACCAAGTCACCAAAATGGTAGCTAAAGTCTATAAAATGGTCGCCAAAAATGATGCCAACTTGGCTCTATAACCAAGATTTCGCCAAGTTCCCATTCAATCGCTATTACAACGTAAGGGACGGCGTTGCTTGTGAATATTGTAACTTTAACATAAAATAAATATAGCATAGAGTAATATAAATGCATTACACATCCAAATATACATTATTTGCACTATTTTGGACAAAATTCGTAACAATATGCTTGTTTTAGATCACTGATGACATCAGTGGCAATTTATCACCTATTCCTGATGACGCCGCATATAACACGCGTAAAGGGGTTGCCCTCCCTCATCGGTCGAGCCGTTTGTGCCTAAGTTTGTGAGATTTGTGAGTTGTGCACATTTATTTGTTTCAAATTATCGTTTGAATGAGTATTTGACAATACATGCTATATATATATATATTTCCATTTTTAAAAATCACTGGTAAGGCCTTCTTTTGCACACGGGCCCAGGACCTCAAAATATCTTAAGATTTCTCTGGGGCCCATGGCCTCAAAGTCTTAAGAGGTTCTTGGGAGTGGACATTAGGAGAGTGCGAGGCCCTCTCAGATGTCCTCGTTACTTGACTGAGGTTCATAGTTATAAGGTCCGTCACCAATAGCCCACGTTTTGCTCTACAGTGCGCCGTTAATTAACACAAAAGAAAAAAATATCGTCGGCCTAGTTATCAGACTGCGTAACTCCACCGATCTAACTGATTTGATGTAGGAATGCAACGCGCCAAGCACTTTTTGGCGCGATTCTTAAATTTGCCAAGCAGCGGTGAAGCACTTTGTCTCTTTTTTTTGTCTACGCCATCCCTCAGTGCCGCCCGCTTTTAATTTTTTCCCTTTCCCGATCAGTGTAATCACTACTTTTTATTTCATAATAAAACTAGATTTCAAAGGGGGAGAGGTGGTAAGATTTAACATAAAATAAATACAACAGAAAGTAGTATTAATGTATTACACTTCCAGATATATAAGTTATTTACACTATTTTAAGCGTTCATTACACAAAATTTGTAGCAAAATTTGTATCGCACGATAAAAATATCAAAGTAAACCATATTGTAATATTATCGCCTATCTTGGCGAACATAAACAATAACTTGACATCTAGCCCTACTGTATCAAATTAGCATCCCAGATGGAGTTACGCAGTCTGATAATTAGACCGACGATATATACTTTTTAGTCTGTTATAAAAAACATAGTACATTAAAAAATTTTTTTTATTCAAGTTCTTGTTTAAAATTAAATTTGTAGATAATCGAATTTCACTCTCTAGCTCGTTAGGTTTACACGGACAGTAAGCAAAAAGAGGAAAGAAAAAAAATAGAAACTCTCGGTAATATTTTTTGCCATCTGCTCTTATTTAAGAAATTCTTGAGTTATTTGTAATCGTGCAAAAACCATAAACTGCTATCGTGAGTGGTAATCTCCGATGCATGTTCCGAATTGTTTTTCTCCCCCCCCTTTCTCTTCGTCTGTGGTAAATAAACCTTTCTGTGACGTTGAGTCCTTGAACTGAATTGTAGCGGATTTTGAACCCTTCCGCGGTTTCACTAAAAAAAGGCATCTTAGTATTTACTTTTCACGATTAGATTGAATTTCGAATCAATTTACGTCATGTGTTGTAATTGTCAACGTGTATCGAGTTTTCACCTCATTATGTATCTCCCGAAGAATTCAGTTATGTAACAGTTTGTAACTTTCGTATCTGATCGCATAGTTTGTATCATTAACATCAGTAAGATAAGCATAAAAGGGATTTCAATAGTAATTGTGACTAAACCTCATTCTCATTTTCATCTCGTTTCTTTTTTTCATTTTTCAAAAATGTAAAGCTTATGCAGAAAATCGACAGCAGCTATGTCGTATGATTATTACATAAGGTGACCGACCGTCCTCCTTTTATAAGTTTTGTCCTTCCTCGAAAAGTGTCGTCCTATTTCTTTTTCAATATTTTAAAACTGATCTGTTTTTCTCTATATTCAGATATGAATCTAACATGTTTCCAAAATATCGAAGAATGGTCTGAAACAAATATCACAGGAAATAACAGTTTTCAACGGAGGTTTTTGACTTCATATTTAGTAAATTGGGTCGACATAGAACATTGGGTTGAGTTTTTATAGAAAGAGAAAGACCTGATATTAAAATCAATGACAATTGTCTGCTTGAAGAAATTAGAAGACTGAATGTATATTTAAATTTTGTTAAATTAGAAAAATGGAAAAATCAGCATGTGAAACTGACAAAAGAAGGGTGGAAATATTTAACCATTTTAAAAATGAACTCATTCTATATGAAAATTCAGGGAATATATATATATATATATATATATATATATATATATATATAAGAATCCCACCCTGAGCTGTCGAGTCACCGAGGAAGGGAGGAAGTAAATTCAATGTTATACTCTCTGCAAAAGCAAACAATTATCTTTCTAATAAGTACGATAACTTTTTCTTATGTCTACATAAATTGGAACATTTTTTTTTTTTTTTAACATTTCCGTAATTTTAATATTAACTCGATGCGATGTTAAGTTGATTCAAAAATAGGAAAGAATGTAGCACTTTAGTGAGTTTTCTCTCTACTTCGATCCTTACATTCCCATCGAATAACGTCAATAAATAACTAAAATAAAGTGAAATACCAATGCTAACTTCAATAAAATAAAATATGACCATTGTTCCCGAATTGTAATTCCATTAAAACTTCTATATACCAATTAACATACAACTTTTCAAAACCGAATCAGCGTAGCTACTGCCGTTTTAGCCGTATCAATGATACGGGGCCTCCAAGCTACAGGGGCCCCAACATGTGTAATTACAATTCCACTGACAGGTCTCTCATATCTAAAAAAGGACCCCGGAGGACTTTTGATACAGGGCCCACTCAAAACTAGCTATGCCAGAGTAGCTGGATAACAACTTAACGACACATTAAAGATCGAATTGAGGAAAAATGCTTCGAAATTTTGTCATTTGTATTATGATATTGTAAATACTGCACATTTTTTTTTTAAAATTATACAGGCTGAACCAAAAATCTTTGCCTTGATTATAAATATTCATGTTCTTTTATAACACTGAATAGGTCAGTTTTAGTGGTTTTATTGTGCGGTATATGTCGCGAATATTCCTTCAAAAGTGATTCGGGGAACATTTGTAAAGAAGACATCATTTTTTTGCCGAAATGGCGCGATTCAAGAGAGCCCAATGCGAGCTTTGGTTTCAAGATGCGAAATCGCCCATAAATATTCAGGTGTACATTTCGACGTTCTTATGAAAGCAAGCCTCTTGGTGCAAAATCTATAAGGCAATGGCAGTGGCGTAACGGAGAACATTAAGGGCCCCCCTGCAAAGTCAAGTTTGGGGCCCCAAGCCTAAATACGTACTTGGAGTCAATCAGGCTTTGGCCCCCTAGAATCCCTCGGCCCCTCCGCATTGAGCGGGTTGCGGGGGTGTACGTTACGCCACTGAGCAATGGGATGAAATTCTAAAAGAATGGGCCACCTAGATCTTCTAGAGGTGGCAGGGCGAGTATGAGTGAAACAACTGTTGAACTTAATACTTAGCGGGAACTGGAATATCGCTTACGACATTCTTTACTTACCGAGGGGTACACGTTGAAATTTATTGAGATAAATGGTCAAAAAAAATTCATAATAATATTTCCCATATATCGAAAAAACATATGTCTAATTATAATTGTTCGAATACAATAAATATTTATATAATCAGGGTAAGACTTTCGGTTCACCCTGTATTTCCAAGGGGGAAAAAAAGACTTTTGTTTTCTACAGTCGTTCTAATGTCAATTGTAATTGAAAATTTCAGCCCAAAACTTTGTAAAAAAGTTAAGATTTATGTGTGGACATTATATATTTGTTATCTTATTAAAAATTATATAATTGTTTTTCCCTTAAATATCATTTTCTGTTATCAAAAATTTCAGTTTGTCAACTCATCACCTTATCTTGAACAGTGTCATCTCAATTATCTTGTAAAATGACAAAAAGAGTTTTAGCAAACAAAGTGAAACTTTTATTTTTGAAACATTAAACCATTCCATTTTCTGATTTCAGCCCTTGTTCTATTTTTATTTTACTCTATGTTTTAAGATTTTGTTGATCCAATTGAACTAATATATTTACAGTAATAAATATTCCCGTTTAAGAAAAGGGAAAATAAAAGGGAAATAAAACAGAGGATGAAATATCGTTTGGTTACTAGGCTTAGCAATCATGAGTTCTGAAGAGTCATAAAATAGTTTGTACAGCTGGAAAAAGAGGGAAAAGAAAGCGAGCGGCTACTTTTGGAACCCGCACAGGTGCATTATGACGAATCTATTTCCAAACATTCATAAGATCAGTGTTCATCATTCAAGAACATTTTTAGTGTAGGAAAAAGTTCATTGAACGTTCAAAATCGAATTATTTAGGTAATATTACTAGAGATAAAATGTGTAGAGATAATAGAGTTTTTTTCCTTCTAAATTCTTGCTGCTCTGAGTAATTTAGTTAAAGAATTTTTGAATACGTTACTCAGAAATAAAAAATTTAAAGAATTTTTTGAAAAAAAAATGGCGAAAAATTTGATTAGTTCTATTTTTTAATTTAATATATTAAAAAGTGGGAGAAAAAAAAGAGAGATTTGAAAGTCCTTTTTAACATCTGTAATCCTGTTTAAAAAGATCGAACTCACCCATGGTGGTTTAAAAATTAAAATTTCAAAAAAAGAAGAAACGGAAAAATCCGAAGGGTAAAGGGCTAAGAAAATATAATTTCTAAAAATGAAATCTCTATTAATGGTAGTTATTCTTAAACACTTATTTCACGTAAATTGTCATATACGATTTAAATTTGAAATTGGAAATTTTCAGATTTCATTAACGATGTTTATTAAAGAAATTTGGTAAACGAAATATTTAAACTTGCTTTATATTTATACCATAATTTGATGCTTGAGAAGGTAACATGCATAAAACATTGAAAAAAAAGATATTTTATCATTTTGGACAAAAAAAAATGTAAAATAAAAGTTTTTGTGAGAAAAATATATTAAAGAATTTTTTTTACTTTTATGGAGAATTTTTATTCTTTAATCTAAACGGGTTTTTTTAATCACTTATTAAATTCAAAATTTAACTATCTAGAACTTTCAGTGTTAGGATAAAGAGCGATTTAGATTGCAAAATATTGTATACCAAAAGATAAAATATGTGAAAAATAGATATTGATAAGAGGAATAATTTTTAACTCGAAGGATGGTGATTTATATCTTCAGAAAAACCGCCAAACTCAGATAAAAGCATCAAGGTTTTCATTAACGAAAGTGTAGCTAGCGAACGGTAATGTTATTTCTTTTAATTTTTATTGCCCGGAAATACGAAATCGTAGTACCAGAGATAAGGTTTTTTCTTTCTTTGAATGCAGTCGTTAGGTTTTCAGCACTCATCTTTATCTGATCAATTCATGTTGCCAACTTCACATCCAGTAATTACATATTATCCTTTTGCAATATTTCCTTTATCTATTTGTTAAATTAGGCCAAAAAAGAATTCTCTCAAATATTGCAATAATTCTTTCTTGATATATATCTCTTATCTTTTTCGAAAACCAAGTGAGAAAATTCTAGTGTGAATTAACTGTACAAACAAGGTTGTTCGGCAAAACAATCAAAAAACATCCTATGTTTTTGCAACCTTATGCAAAAAAATAAAAGCGTTTAAATAGAATATTCACGTCCTTGAACCAGTTAGAAGTTAGTAGAATTTGAACCCTAGTGAATTTATTTATGTGTAAATGTATGTGACGTAACATCAAAACATGTGACGTCACTTTCCGAATAAAAAATTCCGAACGGACTTTATCGTCTGCATACTTCAAATTTAAATTGCTGGATGTGCATTATCTTTCATTCAAAAACAAAGGCACGTGTCACCGATAAGTTTAAAGAAAAGAGGAAAGAAAATGTAAAAGATGTTGAGGAAAACCCTAATATAGCTTCTTGATCTCTCTAGAAACTTCTATATGTGTTGAGAATATTACATAAGCAAATGAATGATCCAGAGTTTTTGATTTAACGGGAATCTAGATTTTTTTAAACATGAAAAGGAAGGAGATTTAAACCTTAATAAGTATCTTTTTCGAAAATTTGGTTATATTTTAGTGCCTTGTTTGGTTTCAAAATGTAGAAAATTTTGCTGTTGCTTTCTATTTACCCATAAACTGATATTGTGTTAGGAAGTAACTTTACATTATTATACTTAAAAGTATGCTTTGACAAACTGAAATTGAAGGGGGAAAAAATCTGCTTTATTTGTTACTTTTCAAAGAATGAAATGCACACAATACATACATTATTGTCTATATGTTAAGCTTAAAATTATATTAACATATTTATTCATTCTTTTGTCATTTCCAACAAATATTGAGAATAAGAAATTTGCTAGGTTAGAAGACTTCAGAAATGAATTAACTCAAAAGAAAATATTACTGGTTCTGGCTTTTGATAATTGTAACCAAGGTAATAGATTGATTTTTTATGCTTTAGAATTTTTTTATGTGTTAACAATTCCAAGCACATAAAATATTGTTGCAAATAATAATCGGAAAAGTTACACTTTGGATAATTAAGAAAAAAAAAATTGTAAGGTAACGTAATTTATTTTTGTTGTTTCATAAGCAAATATACGTTTTTTTTTTTTATTCCTGAATTTTCGTTTTGTGATCGAGTAGAAATAATAAAAAATTCTATACTTTACATTAAAATTTTAAACGTGAAACACGCATTTGATTTGGTGTTCAACATTTTATGATTTTGAATTTCTTAAATTAATTTAATTCTAAAATTCTCTCTTTATACGAGTATAAACTCATAATTTTTCGTAATCAATTTTGCAACAACAAAAATTTTAAAAGTGAATTTAAATTATAATAAAATAACGCCAAGCAATGTATTTTGTATGCCAAATAATCCGTTTGCCTTGCTGTGATTTACAAATGGCAACTCTCCTTGGTAATGTTTCCGTTGTGAGGTTGGCGACCTCGACAAATAATATTGGCGAAGTTTTTTATCTTACGTAAAAAAATTTTAATGAAAAAAATCGTTTGTCTCAAAATACGATGAAACAGCGCTAGGGATAAACACATCAGCTTTGAATCTCTTTGTTAAATTCCTAGTAAGTTTATTTTAGTTTAATTCATTTTTGAATCCTTTGATTATGTATAAATTATTATAATACATCAATAAATTGATATTTAGTTACTTTTTTTGTACGAGTTTTACTTGAATCCAATACGAATTATAAGAGAAATTTATCACTGTTATAAATATTTTTGGAAAATTAATTTCATTATTGGTGAAAACAGATGTTTGAAAAATTGTCAGATATATTTTACTGAAAATTAAAACAATAAACTTTGAAACTTAAGCTTTTTTTTTTCAATCATTAAAATTATAAAAATTTTATAGTTTAAGATGTATTAAATATATCAAATATATAGCGTTCATAAAATGAAGAAAATATTAAAAAAAATTACTTTATTTTGATATTAGTTTGAAATTTTTTTTTTTTTTTTTTTTTCAAACAGAATGCTTAAAAAATTCTTTAAAAAGTTAATGTATAATCTTTCTGTTTGGAAGTTAATAAAAAAACTATGAACATGATTTTATGAAACTCTTATTTGAAGAATAATCATATTTTAATTAGAATTTAAAGTTTTTTCATTTATAGAGAAACCTACATGAAAAACAAACACAAAAAATTTTCCATCTGTAATTTTGAATAAAATTCTGTAAAACGTAAGAGAAAGCATTGACAACACTTTCACGAAAATTTTATTGGGCGAAAACTTATTTTGAAAATGTTTAAGTTGAATTTAGTGGTAGTAATCGCAAAAATCAGTTTGTGACGTTTGCAACTATAAAATTCCCTGCGCAATAATGTTTTGCAACGTGAAACGTGAACTCAGTCAACTTTATAGGAATTGCTGTATTGTAGAGTTTTCGGTTGTTGTTGGTAGAAAAGTATTTGTTGTGCAGTGTCAAAATACGAATTGTGCTGATGTCACAGGTATCAAGAATTACGTCAGAAAATTTTACGCAGAAAGATGTTTTTTTAATATAACTTTAAGATGTTTTTTCGCCCCACATATGTATTTTTAAAAATTTTATTAAAGGGTGAATCTTAAGCCAGTATTATTAAAACTTTATATAATAGGATTAATTTAATATTAATTAAAAATAAAATTTTAAAGAAAAATTGGTTATTTCTAGAATATTTTTTCTTTTGTTTTTTTTCACTAAAATTGTGTTCTTTTGTGTAATATTACAGAATAAAAGCAGAAAACTTTTTTTCAAATTTTGGAATGCTTCAGTATTAATATTAGTATGTGTTACGTTAGTTCCAAAAAAAGAACGAAAAAAAAAGTATTCACATTTTGTGCTTTAATTTTAGGGGAAAAGAATTTCCTCAACCTGTCAGCCATTTCAAGTTTTAGAAATAATTTTATGTACCGTAAAATCCGGCGTACAACACGCACTTTTAACACAAAAAATAAGATCGAAATTTACGGGTGCCCGTTATACGCCGGGTATGAAAATGAGAGTTTCAAAATAATGAAAAAAAGATGAGAACATACAAAAATTCAGACTTCTAACGTATATCGAAATGCTGTTTATTTAAAGAATTGTCATACCTAAAGAACTTTAAGGGTTGCACACAGTTCTAGAAATATACAATTTTTTCAAAATCCTAAGGTAATACCTCGAATAAATGATAGAATTGCAATGATAGAATTGCATATATTTCAGGTTCCTTTGTAAAAAAGGGAATGCACGTTATACGGCGAATATACCATAAAATTAAAAAGGCAGCTCGAAAGCATAGGTTCGCGTCATACACCGGTGCGTCTTATACGCCGGATTTTACGGTACATATTTTTTAAACTTTTGTAGAATTTATATTTTTCAAAATGTAGATGTTAATAAGAGATCTATTTTTTCACAAATTTGGAGCACTTTTTTATAAAAGGTAACAAATTTATAAAATTTATAGTCGACCAATTTTGCCAAATCAAAAGACGTTGCCAATTCAAAGACGACGCCACAAATGCTGTCAATTTATTATTCTTACAATTATCGTGTTTGAACATGTATGGCAGCGGTTTTCCACAATTGGCTACTTATCGTGGCATTTGACGATGCAGCAGACGTAATTTTGCTGCATTTGAGATGCAGCAAAATTAGCAGATGGTTAAATAGTACGTAAATCCCAATTTTTATAATTTTAAGGTATACCTATAGACAGTGACGCACACAAAGGGGGGGCCTAGGGTCCGGACCCCCCTTGTGTGCGCCACTGTCTATAGCCCTTGAATCCCCCCCAAAGCCCTTGATTTTTTTCCCGATTGATTACAATTCTAAGTATATAGTACGTAATACTTAATCAAGTACTTTTTTTCATTAATGATTAATTTTATTAATTAATGCTAATTATGTATTCAATAATTAGTTTTTTACTGTTTTTTTGTTCCCGAAAATCGACAAAATTAAAAGTAGCATGATACAAGAATGGCGGACTTTCGACCCCCCCCCCTCCCTTTGAAAAATTCCTGTGTGTGTTACTGCCTATAGATTTTAAGAAAAAATAATAAGAAATTAATAACATTGAGAAGACCCATATTTTATGATGCTTTTTAAATTTAATTTCCTTTTTTGAAACTGCGAAACTTTACTTTAATAAATAAATAAAAATGTCGCTCTGAACAATAAAATTTTTAAAATAGTGAAAATGTTAAACGTTATAAATATTTTAAGCTTCTTTTTTTACATCTTCCAAATATTACTAGTAAATATTTAAAAAACTAAACAAAATATTCTTAAAACCCAATCTGATAATGAATAAAAAAATTAAATCAGCGAAATTTTCATTTAAAAAAAAATTCACGTCAAATAATTTTATCTCTTTAAACTTTATAAACATTATATGTAACCAACAGAAAGATAACCTTAGCGGTCCACCGCTTGACACCCGAGAACCCGCGGAAAATAACAAAGGGAAAAAAAGGCAAACTTGTTTTGACGATCCCTAAATTTTAATCCAATTGGCGCACGCCGACGCGTGACCATGTGACCATCGTACGATATGCCACTACCCCGTACGTCACATTTTTGAAAAACATCCCCTCCGAAGATGAATCAAGTGGTCTGCACGATGAGGCATGACGATCTAAGAAACAGGTTGGAAAGGGGATTTTCTTTCCCTGAATTTTACAGGAGCTGACACGTTTTGACATTCGATTTCCCAGTCATACGATGAACAGTAGTGTCGCACGTACACATGAGGTCTGAAAGTCACCCCGGGTTGGGTAATCTATAAAATACTGGGTTTTTTTTTTAAATGTATTGGTTCATTATTAGAGAAGTCAGTTTACATTGTAGTTGGTAATAGTGTATGCAATAATGTTATACGTGATTGCGTAAGATCCCGCGTTAAGGTTGTCATCGGTCAGTGTTAAATAATAGGTCTCGGATTTGGAATCTTTTTTTTCAGATACAAAAGAACTAAAATATTACGACTGTTTTCGGTTAATGTTAAAGAATAGGACCCGAACTTGGAACATTTTTTCAGATATAAAAGAAATGAAAAATTAATATGATATTCTGGTTTCACTATCCTTTAAAGCAGTGCTTCTCAAACTTTCAATATTGGCGACCCAATTTCCAATCATAATTTTCCTCGCGCCCCCTTCATACAATAATAATATATTGAATGCAATAATAATGTACTTTGACGTTAAACTACAATATGATTTTAATCATAAACTGTACGAGATAAGTATTAAAAATTTTGTGTATAATTTTGCCTATGAAAGCCCATGGGAGTCACTATTAATTATTAAACTTGTTCTTAACTTAGTATATTGAGAGATTAGTTATCAAATACATTGTAAAGTACTAATAAGTATATTATATGAGTGTAAATGTGTATTTTATTTTTTATTATATGAGAATGTATTTTGTTTTGCTACCTTTCAGTAAATTAGTAAATTTTTTAAAATTTTTATTTTTTACCTTTCAATTTGCTGGCGCCCCCCTCGTAGGTTTGTCACGCCCCCTTAGGGGACGCGCCCCACAGTTTGAGAAACGCTGCTTTAAAGAGCAGTATTTTTTATCATACTTCCCATTTTTAACCGAGTTAATTCATATTTTCTGGTATAAAATGTGTTTCGTGTTTTTTCTCCTATATCGTAATGTTAAATGGGCTACGCCTTCACATATTAAAATAAAAAAGAAAATACTATTCATGGAATATTTTGAAATTTTTAAAAACACTATATTGTTAACAGAGGTGTGAGCTAAGTTATTGCACATTTCCATAAAAATTGAGACATTTTTCTGTCTGAAAATGTGCTTCGCGTTTAGTTCAAGCTCTCGCACTTATTACCGAAAACAGCCTTAATATTATATTCATGAAAATAATATGTGACCTGCAGTTAGTTCTACATCCGATTTTTGCGGTATAGGGAAGCAGCAAAGAACTCTTTACAAGAAATTAAACTTACTTGGCGAGAAAGTTAAGTTTTTTTCTACAAAACAATTTTTTAAATTTTATATTATTTAATTTTTAATATTGTTTAGTACTAATACAATAAATGAATCCGCATGTCAGTGGCGCACACAGGAAGTTTTCAAGGGGGGTTCGAAAGTCTACCATTCTCGTAACATGCTTCAATACGCTACCCAACATATTCTTTTTATTTTGTTCGATTTTCGGGAACAAAAAAAAAAAACAGTAAAAAATTAATTATTGAATAAATAAATAGCGTTAATTAATAAAATTAATTGTTAATAACATATACTTTATTAAATTTTACATACTTCAATATATACATAGGATTATAATCAATCGAAAAAAATCAAGGGCATTGGGGAGGTCCGGACCCCTTGTGTGCGCCACTGCCAGCGAGTGCATTTTATAAAGTTTTCTCCCCCTCCTCCATTTTTGTGGCGGCGGTAGCCTAGTGGTTACAGTCACAGGTTCGAGTCCAGGTGCCACTGAAGACCCTCCGTGTAAAGGAGGCTGATTCACATTAAATTTGTCTAGGGTCAATGTCCTTCCTTTGGTGTGGTAGTAAGGAATCTGGGTGCCAGCTCTGGTGTCTCCCTCTTCTGTCAAGGGTCAATGTCCTCTTGTTGGTATGGTAGTTAGGAGAGGGGATGCTAGCTTAGGTTTCAGCCTCGTCATTTGACGAAGGTTCAAAATTATGAGGTTCGTTGCCAATAGCCCTCGTGTTGCTTTATAGTGCGACGTTAAGGCAACTCTCCCTTGCTCTTTTTTTTTAAAATTTAAATATAAAAAATAATTTTCATAATTTAATAATTCTATGCATATGTATTGCGCATCAACAAGTTTTTTGATAATTTTTTTTTCTTTAGGATTTGTGATATTTTTAAAGTTATTTTCCGAGATAATAATTTGATTTCTGTTAG
Source organism: Trichonephila inaurata madagascariensis (assembly GCA_019973955.1). Taxonomy (NCBI): domain Eukaryota; kingdom Metazoa; phylum Arthropoda; class Arachnida; order Araneae; family Nephilidae; genus Trichonephila; species Trichonephila inaurata. The sequence goes on along the minus strand of BMAV01017929.1, from coordinate 14,200 downwards.
TACTATAACGAAAAAAACATGTAAATTAAAAGGCTTTTTGTATGTATGTTACCTTAAAATTACTTCTTCGTACTTTCTGTCGATGTTATAACAAAAATAATGGAAATCTAGACAAAATTATGTTAATAATTCTATTTGCTTAGGGACTAAATAGAAGACAACAAACGTGCAAATTGTGTCATAAACATAACATAAGCATATTCAAAATATTACATTTAAAATTCTTATTACTAATTTTAACAGGCTCTGAAAGTAATAACACTTAATTAATATGTAAAAGATAATAAAGCAAAAATGCGTTGAATTGTCAAAAATATTTACCTTTTAGAGATTATTTAAATATTTATATAAGCTGTTTTTAACTTTATCTTTCGACGTGATAAATCGAGTAACGAATATTCAATAACAGTAATGTTTAATTGCTGTTAAAGCAATAACAGTAATGTTTTCTTAATAATAAGAGTTTGATCCTTTTTCAAGGCTTCCCGCTCTGTTTGTAATGAATTTGCCAAACAAATTACGAAGGAAAGTGCAACAAAATTGTTTATGTAATCGGAAACTAAAAAAAAAATATATATATAAGAAAAAACAAGATACAAAAATTGTGTACCCAATAACTTAAAAAAAAACCATAATGAGCAAAAAAAAATTTCAGCTCTCCAAGACATTTTTTTAGATGATTATTACAAAATCTTGTTGTCACCGCAGTGGGTTTCGTTTGTGGTTGAGTAAGGGTGCTGAAATTAAGGTGGCCCTATCTCCCCCTTCCCCAAAAAAACCCCTAAACATGATTTGTTCACAGTTTCAGGTAAATATAGTATGTATATTCATACTGTTTTATGCATATTTCTTCATAGTTTTTATTTATTAATGAAAAAAGGAGTGAGTGAATGAGTAAATATTAACGTCGCACTGTTCAGCTACACGAGGGCTTTTTGCGACGGACCTCGTAATTTTGAACCATGGTTAAGTGACGTGGACGACACTTGAGCTGGCACCCCCCTCTCCTAACTATCACATCCCATCCATGGGAGGACGTTTTAGCTCTCGACAGATTTAACGTGCATCGCTGCCCTACACGGCGGGTCCTTAGTGGTACAGGGCTCGAACTCATGACATGCCTGACATGATCCGATACTTTGACCACTGGGCTACCGCAGCCCGAAAAAAAAAGGAACTCGTAAAAATAAAAATTTGTCTGGGTATATATGTTACTGACGAATAAATTTGCATATTTACTGAAAACGTTTCGCTTCAAATAAAAATGAGCATTTGCATGTAGTCTTCGACGCTCTACTAAACACTGCCCTCGATGTTTATTTTTTATTTTTCATGTTTTGTTTTGAAATTGTTACAGTGACTTTTTCTTCTTTCTGTAAACTGGATATCCATTCAAACGGCATGTTCAAAATAAGATGAAAAATCAATTACATCAGCTTTATTGCACAATTGGAAATCATAAGACAGTATGAAATTTGGATACTTACGTACATGGACGTCTTAAGGCATGGGCCAACTGGGTCCTGGCTCAGGGCCTTGCCCTCGGTGGGGGCCTCGTTTTGTTCTCAACTGTACCCTGAAGGGATCATGATGTTAATTTTAATGGTCAAATATTATTCTCCTACGTATTTCCTGAACAACAGGGAATTTCAAACTGCATGTCAACTTTTAAAAGTGGTAAGACTGTATTATTATGTGACGACCGTTTTCCACAGTCTCTATGCCAGGGCCTAATATCAAAAACAATCATTAAAATCATTTAGTCGAAATGAGTTATTGGTCAATCCGATTTGTGCCTGGTTTCTTGAGATTGTGAGTCGTGCACATTTATTTGTTTCAAATTACCGTTTGAACGAGTATTTGACAATGCATGCAAGAAACTGTCTTCTTGAAAAGATCTCAGGTATGGCGTATTTCTGCATAGGAACCCAGGGCCTCAAATGGATTAGATGTCCCCTGCTTACGTATTATACCGTCGAGTAATTTCTTCAAATCAAAAGACATCGCCAAATGCTTCGGTATGCAGCCAAAAGTGGAAACCGTTTTTGAGCATGTTCGAATATAATGAGAATAACGATGTCACCATTTGGCGACATTTTTTGAATTGGCGAATGTCTTTTGATTTGGCGAAATTGGACGACGGTATATATATACCGAAAGTACCGAAATCTACAGTCTTACCAATCAGGGAAGGCACATTCCATAAAGGCCCATCAACTTTCGCGCCAATATACAACAGTATGGGACGGAGGAGCGCTCTGCGCTCCAGTTCCCAATGATAGCCAGCGTCGTCGTCATCTACAGTCTTTCACAAGCTTAAAAGTTTCAGTTAAAGTGGTATTCACGTCTTGTAAGCCAGAGTCAGCGCAAAAACAAATTTTATAGAAAAGGTTGCTCATAATTTCACTTTTGATTTTTTTTTAACCGAAGAAAACTTTGTATTTTCAAATATCATTGTACCATTGATAACAAGTTATGTCCAAATAAATTAAAAGTTTCTATAACACTGAGATCGATGGAATCTTAATCCTAAACTTGACAAAACTTTTCCACTGTGAAAAAAAAATCTTACTAACTTTCCATACGTTTTATTGAAATAGCATATTGCATAAGATTCCATGTATTATAGTGCTCCTGCAAAGAAACTTGCACAATTTTGCGCTATTTATTGTGAAAACAACAATAAGGGTTCCTCGATTATTTGATACCTGATGAACGAAAATATTTATTTAATTTGTGATAGAGTTAACACATAAGAAAAGTAACATTTTAAATTATTTATTTATTTTTCCGATATGATACTAATGATGCACGGTTGTTAATGAAACCGTTTTAGATGTTATCACCATATAAGTTGTTATTGTTGTATAAGGTCACTGCCATGCTGAAGTCATTGTCATCGTTTTTGGTTACTCTCACTTTTTAAATCATCGTTGACTCATATGTTTATCTGCTCCAAAAATAATAAGATATAGAAACAACAACTGATATATAGAAGCGAAAACTGAAAATTATGTCATGTATAAATTTCCACAATGTATGCATACACAAGATTAGCACTACTTCAACAAAAAACATGGTATTCGTTTTATAATTATAAACATACTCCTATTTTTTAACGTCTAAATTTCACAAAAAATCCAGTTAAATATTATAGCATTAGTAAGGACTATATATAGTCAAACCTATAAACTTTTAAAATGCAATTTTTAATTTTTATGTATATTTGCCGTGTATATATAACGCGCAAGTTTTTTATGAAGAAACTTGCAGGTACATGTGAAATACTTTTATATTTTGTAGTCTAGATATAGTGTGGGAGTAGGGAATAAAGGCATATATATATATATATATGTAACAATCTGGATGGAACGGAAGATGATTATTTATAGATCAGAGTAACAGTGATGATGAACAGATGAAATAGACGATGTGCGTCAAGATATAACATAGGACAAAACTTTCATGTTATCTTTTAATAAAGTTCATGAAGTAGTGTGTGTTATTCCTTTTAAATAAACAGCATTCAGAAATCTACCTTTTTTAACACTCATCTTAAAGTATCCGACTACGTTCGGAACCGTGATTTTGCAAAAGCGCATAAATGGATAGTTTTCATGATATTTAGTGTCACTTAGATTAGAATACATGTATAAAGTTGTTTTAAGGACATTTTGACAAAAAGAAATGATTTAAGTACAATATTTTGGCAAAAAATTAACTTAGAATAATCTTTTTTCGAAATGTTCTCCTTTTGTGAAAAATGCTTCTATTATAATAATATTTCCTTCGACCCTCTACAGAGGCGCAACTAGAATTTTTGAAATATGTAACTTAGAAGTGGGTTTATCCATGTTTCACGACTACAGAAGGGAGAAATTTTAAGAAAAAAACTCCGATAATTATTTCAATGGGTTGTAACTCTGAAAATAACGTGAATTTTTCAAAAATCATAGTTGAGTCTCTGTGCAGAGGTCTGAACTATATACAGGCAAAATATTATTATAATAGAAGCATTTTTTACAAAAGGAGAACATTTTGAAAAAAAGATTATTCTAAGTTCATTTTTTGCCAAAATATTGTATTTAAATAATTTTTTTTTTGTCAAAATGTGTCCTTAAAACAACTTTATGCATGTATTCTAATCTGAATGACACTAAATATCATGAAAATGACCCACATTTATGCGCTTTTTTAAAATCACAGTTCCGAACGTAGTCGGATACCTTAAATTACTTTATATTCCTTTGAAGACTATCGTTTTTTTTGTTTTTTTTTTTTTTTTTGTCATCCAAAGTAAGACGCTTACCCGTAAATTTCAACCCTATATTTTTAGTTAAAAGTGCGCGTTATACTACGGAATATACGATGTATACATATCTCTTTCATCGAGAAAAGAGGCTGAATAATGCAATCACCCATCACGATATCTCTGGAACTATTAGACCTACAGACTTGAAATTTGGTAGGCATGTTCCTTTCATAAAGTAGACATCAGAAAGAATGGGTTTTAAGAAAATCGACCTCAAGAGGGTTGGGAGAGGTTAAAAACCGCTATACATAAATATTCCTGTTTTTGAATTGTTTGATTCACATGCATGAAATTTGGTAAGCATGTGTCTTTTGTTGAATAGAGATCCGTTGAGAACAGATTTTATGGAAATAGATTCCTATGTATATACGTTTCTTTTGTTAAACTGAAATCCGCTAAGAACGGGTATTCTGAATATCGACTCTCAAGGAGGTTATAGAGCTTTGTGAAAGACTTAGACTTGAAATTCGGCAAGCATGTTTACTTTCTTGAATAGAAATCCACTAAAATTGGGTTTTGAGGAAATCCACTTTTGGGGACAGAGTTACGGGAACGTAAAAGATAATTCTACTTCATTTTTAGAAATTCAGCAAGTGAGAGTCATAAGAATGTGTTTCAATACAATCGAATGCATTATACTAGGACTTAAGTTATCAATAATTTATAAACAGTATACTTTCCTGCATCATGAAATACTCAGGAAACGAGTGAGTAAAGGCTATTTATTTAATAAATTTCTATCCCCGCAAAAATCATTCTCACTTTTAAATAACAATTACTTTTGAATCAATATTGCCTTTCATATTGTCTATCCCTTGTCATATTCTTTTATTAAGCTGCCTTGCAGTGATGTCGCAAAATTACGAGCTAATCTCTTTGTGTTTTAGCTAAGCCCACTGTATGTGACGTAAACTGTTAAGAACGGATCGAGCAATTATCAGCAAATAGTTTTTTCCGGCGGATGTTTTTTACTCGAGATACATAGAACGTGTTTCATTTCACCATTATTCGGTTTCCTTTCTTTGTATTAATACAAACCTCAATGCAAAATACGATATGCTTGTTACTATCTATAGAACATCATAAATGTCCTTTAAAAAAGGCTTAATTATGATGTAATAACTACAGTAATTACAAGAATATTTCGCCTAATGCTAGAGAATGGCTTAAAAAACATGGAACTACTTTCTTTTCTGGATTTAATATTAGTTCCATTAGCATATTAATAACAGCACATTCCATTATACTTCTCATTTGTTTTTTTAATTATCTACCAATGAGATTATTCGCGAGCGCAGTTTGTATCACGTTAACAAAAACAATTTTTTTTCGTGCATGAATTCTCAATTTCTAAAAATTTTGATCAACTAGTAGCTATTAGAATCATTGATTTCCGGTAAAGGCTTCTCTGATTGGTCCGAATGCGTGGATGATGCAAGATTGCATCGTCCTATTTTAAAAACGCTAACCTTTCAGTTTTGGGGGAGATTAGATTGTGGTTATTTCCCGTTAGGGTGGGCATAATAAAAATCGCATGAAGTCTCAGAGATCTCAGTACCATTATGAATTAAAATCCCTTGGGAGAAAATTTAAGTGAATTGCTACATTATATACATAGGTTTCTCAAACTTGTAGGGATCTTGCCCCCACGCTTAGAGATGTGGGAGAAAGAGAGGGAAGACTAGCCACATGTGCAAAATTACTTAGTTTATTTGCAACACTTACAACAACACAAGTTTGATCAATCAAAACTAAGAGATGCACCCAATTAAAGCAATATGTAGACAATTAACAAGGTACACGAAGTATGAGAAGTCTTTAATTACCAGTAACACTAATTTCTGGTTCAAGTACACTGCCTTCCTAGCTATCTTATCAATATTCAATCTCCAGTGACAAATCGTCACCTTAATTATTAAAATTATCAAATACTAAATATCTGCGTCACACTATAAATTTGATTAATCACTGTTCTGCTAGCAGCCTGTCCTATCTCTCCCTTTCTAACTTGAAAGCCTAGACTTTATATCGTAGTTATAATTTATATGTTCGCGTTCTCTTCTTTAGAGGGAGCGTTTTAATAAAAATAGTTTTTAAGGACCAAAGATTCCTCAAGAGGATTTGTTAGTGCGAAGGTTGCGGATAGAGCCGTCACAAACTTACATTAAGGGGAGTTGGAAACCTCTCTCTATATATATACTGACAATGTTAAATTGGCTGTTTTCGATGTACCTTTTCTTAAAATCTGTTATATGTACATGCTTGAAATTTTTCATACAATTAAAGTAAATACTGAAATGGGCTTTTAGCTAATTTTGAATTTTTTAATAAATTATGAAATATTTTATCAAACATTGTGAAATTTAACCCTTTTTTTACATAAAAAAATTTGTAAAAAATAAATTTTTGAGTTTTTTACAAAAAGCTCACTTAAGTATATATTAGACATCATTATAAATATATCATAAAAAAATTACATACCTGTGAACAGTAGTTTCTCAGAAAAGGTATATCACACATCAAAATTTACACATTTTAATATAAATTGATTTTAATGCATACAGTGAGACAGCTCGGCTAGGAAATAAAAAAAATAAAGGCTCAATTTAAAATAAAAGATGCATGTTTTAGTTTATATCAGACGTTACACTTTTAAGCAAAAACGTAGTACTTTGTTTACATTTTTCGCCATTCAAATGGGCGTGGTCGAGTTTCAACGATTATTTAAAAATAGGTTTAAAGGGCTTATAATTACCCTAGAGTTTAAAGTAAGGTATTTTTAGAAAGATTAGAATCTATACAGTTTGAAAATGTAAAAACCTCAAATTGTCAAAAAAATAAGATTTTAGCTTTTCAATAGCCCTTAAAAATGAGTTTTATAAGATAAATATAACGCAGATTTTTTTAAGTACTCTTAAGTTTATTAAACAGGGGAAATAATACTACTTATAGAAGCTAAAAATTCTTGTCTCCTCTAAATGCTAAACAAAAAAAGACAATATATTTAAATAGTTTATCTCAATTTTTTTATAAAAAAATAAAATAGTAACCCATTAAACCTGCAATTTATCTATTGCTTAAGAAATTGCCCCTTATTATTAAGCATACAATTCTTTTGGGTTCATAATATTCCATACATTTCTTAATTTCCTTAGTCCAAAAGTTTCTAAAAATAGTTTTAAGTATTTTTCATGACGGATATTACGCTTGAATAACGCAAAAAACAAAGCAAGACTTTGCAATTAATAACATAATTTAAGAAAATAATCGTTCAATATATATAATGTGAGTCTGCAGATTTATTATCTATTGTCTGATTTTTCATTACTGTAAGTGGTAAATGTCTATTTTTATTTTTTTTCCTTAATTTCTACATTCTAGAACATTTTTTTGCCTTATTATTTAAGTTTTCGGTTCAATATACTAAGTTAATAAGATTATATAAGGAAAGTGGAATGTGAATTACAAAATGCTGGCTTTAAAATTGATTTTTGCTAAAAAACAATTTTCATTGTCTTTGTTAAATACATATTGGGAAAATTTTTTTAAAAAAAATGAAAATATAATTTTTTTGTGTGTGTGTGTGTTTTTTTAGTTTTTATTTAGTACATTTTAAAAAAAAAATATGCTAAAAATTAAGAAGTGAAAATGAAATTTTTATTATTACAAAAAAGGGGAAAAAATTTGGTAAAAATTTACAAAAAATTACATAAACTCCCTTTCTGTTCCAAAAGTTAATGAGCAAATTTTCAATTTTTCAATTTTGATGTGTTGCTTTGCTATTCATTTCTGAAATGATCTTCGAGACAAGAGTTATTTTAATTTTTTCAAAAACTAGAGCAATTTATCTTAATTATTACATGAAATTGCTTAAAAAAAAAACAGTGATTATATTCACATAAGGGACTGTAAATTTTGTAATAAAACAGTGATTGATAAATTTGTAGGTTAAAACACTTCTACTATTGTACAGAATATACACAAAGAAATTTTCAATTCATTTTTTTTAAAACTTTTCGAGCAATCGCTGTCTCCGTTTGAGCAATTTGAAAAAAACACATTTCGAGTAAAACGCGTTTTAAATATGACATCTTGTGCTTAAGGTATCCGACTCTCCTAAAATCATAACTTTTTTAACAATTGACCATTTTTTTTTATTATTATTTCATTTTATGTACGATCTTATTAGCTTTATAAAAATACCAAGTTTATTATTTTCCATTCACTAGAAAAAAAGCTACAAGAGTTTTAGTAAAATCAGATGCTATGACTTTACATAAGATGTCAAACTTTAAAATGCGTTTTACCGGAAATGTGTGTTTTTCGAAAAGCTCTAATGGGGACGGTGATTGTTCAAAAAGTTTTGAAAATAGTTTACTGAAATTTCTTGTGTATGTTCTGTATAATAGTAGAAGTGTTTTAACCTTCAGATTTATCAATCACTGTTTTGTTACAAAATTTACAGTTCTTTATGTAAATATAACCACTGTTTTCTTAAGCATTTTCATATAATAACTAAGATAAAGTGCTCTAGTTTTTGTTAAAATTAAAATATCTCTTATCCTGAAGGTCATTTCAAAAAGGAATAACAAAGTAATGCATCAAAGTTGAAAATTGAGAATTTGTTCATTTACTATTTGTACAGAGCGGGCCCTGTTTATGTAATTTTTTGTCAATTTTTACCCATTTTTTCCTATTTTAGTAGTAATAATTTATTTTTCTCTTCTTAATTTTAGCATTTTTTTCTAAAAAGTACTAAATAAATTTAAAAACCACAAAAAAATCTCCATCTCCATTTAAAAAAAAAAAGTTGTTGCAAGTAGTCGGATACCTCAAAGTACTGGCATCTTGTAGTTTTTGTTCTAGTGAACGGAAAATAATAAACTTGGTATTTTTATAAAGCTATTAAGATGGCCTGTAAAAAAAATTGTCAATTTTTGGCAAAATTCATAATTTTAGGGTAGTCGGATACCTTAATGTAATACACCGATATTTTTTAGATAATGTGATGCATTTATTTTATATTATAGAAATAATGAAATATATTCTTTTAATATCAAATCTTTTGTGTATTTAAACAGACCAGTTTAATGTTCGTAAAATAACAAAATAGGAAAGGCACCGTATTTGATAAATAAAAATAGATAGATAATTTTATACATAAATTTGAATGTTTATACCTTTATTTGGGACTAATAATGAAAATCCACTTCGGGGATCATATTGTAACAAAATTTTGCAGAGAGTTTCGCTGATATTTCAAAGGATCCGTATGCATATTTCCACCAAAAAAAAAGAAAATTCGAATTTTTTTTAGTTAATTTTTTTAAAACCTCCATGCTTCAGGAAGAATTTGTGTGTACGAGAATATGTACGAAGTCGCCAAATGTCGTAATGTGCAGCCAATAGCGGAAAACCTTTCCTGCTCATATTTACAAAACGACTACTGCATTTGGCGACATCTTTTGATTTGGCAACATTTAAGAACAAGTTTTACGGTTATCAACAGCCAATGGAGGGACAGGGAATTGCGATGGGGGTGTAGATAAAAATTCCCGTTTACGAATTATTGGACTGCAGACTTTAAGTTTTGCAAGCATTTTTCTTTTGTTGAGTAGAGATTCTCTAATAAGAGTTTTTGTGGAAATCGAATCCCAATTGAAGCTGCAAGGTTGTTATAGATTTTAAGAAAATTCCGTTTTCGAACTATTAAGCCTATAGTCTTGAAATTTGGTAAGCGTATTTCTCTTTCGTTGAACAAATTTCTACGAATTTTGCAGAAAGTGACCCCAAGGGTGGGGCTACGGGGAGTAATGGATAAACATTTTCCTTTTTAGAACACCAAGTCCTGTTCTTTTTATATCAAAAGAAAAGGGCTATAAAAATATTTACAATACAATCGAAAGCGTAATGCTAAGACTCAAACTAATAACTAATCAATAACTTTAAAAATTAGTATATACCGCAAAATGTGGCGTATAACGCACACTTTAACTCAAAACAAGATCGAAATTTAAAGGTGCGCATTCTACACCGGGTATAAAAAGGATAGCTTTAAAAATAACAAAACAGATGATCATAAAAACAAATTTACTTCTACACATATCGAAATACTGTTTATTTAAAGAAATGACACGTGCCTTATGAACTAAAAGAGTTGTAGTTTTAGAAGTAAACTATTTTTTTCAAAAGTTTTGGATAATACTTCGAACAAATGACTTCAAAACATAAGATCATTGTATACTAACATTTCAGATTTCTTCTTAAAAAAGAGGGTGCGCGTTATACGGCGAATATACATAAAAATTAAAAAATGTAGCTTGAAGTATAGGTGTGCGTTATACGCCGGATTTTACGATAGCCATAAATTGTCAGGAAATATCTAGCGAAGCGTGTGAATTAAGTCTAGTAAGATATAAATATGTATTATTCTATACAATGGAATCTTTTTAAACTGAAAAATTTACTATGATAATTTTATCTATTATATAAATCGCTTGTAACTACACTCTTTCTATCCGTTTATGTTCAAAATCGCTTAAATTCTGAAAATCTTTTTTTTTTAAATGATAAGTATTTGTATTTCTATACTAGTTCCTGAGTCACAAACGATTTTAACGTTTTTAATGCCAACGATTTAGAAGGCAATAAACTGTCGACTGTTTTATGCCTTCCTTTGACTTATCTGTGAAAAACATAATCTATATTTTCAATTAAAATAACAAATATCGAACATTATTGGTAAAAAAAAATTCGATCATAGAATCATTTTCCTATCATTCAGATTTTAATTTTAACCCCAAAAATTTTCAAATCACTATTGGGGAAAACCCACCTATTCAAAACGATTTTTTGCATTTTCTCCAAAATCCCGTGATGTCACTCAGCGGTTTTTTATCCAAGGGGATTTCGATAACCGAGCAGGTGCGATAATTAGTGCTCCCGCTTCGCGTTCAGTGTGTTTATGATGCATTTCATAATAATTGACGATGGAAATGAAGACGTTGTTCCTTGAAAAAAAAAGTGTGCGCGCTTATAATGTTTACGTTGGAAATCAACACGCGGAATAGAGAATCAAAACAAAAAAACGACGCATTGCTTTTTAAAGATGCAATACCTAAAATGCTTCTGAAAATGCCATAGATTGACAAAAAGAAATCTTCTGTGGAAGGAATGTGTTGTTTTTGTGCGTAAGAGACAGAGATTAGTCTTAATACTAGTTATTTCATAGAAATTTAAAGACCCATCAACGTTTTTACAATAAAATATTCTCTTATAAATTCACCAGCCCTTACCCACCCTCATTGCTCGGCCTATCATTATATTGTTTGACAATATTTTTATTGTCTTTAATTTATTTGTGTAACTGCCCCTAAACTCTTTCTTTCAAAACGTATTGAAAAATATTCGTATAGATTTGAATTTTTAAAACGGAAGTATATTTATATTTAACGCCCCCTAGCACCACTTTTAGGAGTAGATTTTCACAAAACCCGTTCTTAGTGGGGATCTCTACCCAATGAAAGGAATATTTTTACAAAATTTCAAGTATTTAAGCCTAATAGTTCAAAAATGGGAATTCTGTATATGTATACACCCTCACAACCCTTTGTTGGTAGTCAATTACAACAAAACACACTCGTTATGATGCAATATCAGTGGCGACACAGGTCGGACCGGACCCTCCAAAGCCCTTGATTTTTTTCCGATTGGTTATAATTCTAAGTATATAATACGTAAAATTTAATTAAATATTTGTTATTAATGATTAATTTTTTTTAATTAATGCTAATTATTTATTCAATAATTAGTTTTTTACTGTGTTTTGTTCCTGAAAATCGACAAAATCAAAAATAGCATGATACAAGAATGGTGAACTTTCAACACCCCGGACCCCCCTTGAAAAATTCCTGTGTGCGCTGCTGTGCAATATATATATGTGATGCAATAATGCATAATACATAAACAATATATTGTACTATAAAAAAGGGGTTTAATATCACTGGCGTAATTAACCCTGAGTGGGCCCCGTAGCAAAACTTCTTTGGGGCCCTTTTTTTAAAATAAGAACTCTCTTTGTGGTACACACAGGTTCACTGTAGCTTGGGGGCCCGGTATCATTGATACGGCTGTATTACGCCCCAGTTTAATATGTCACCAGAAAAAGTAGAAGCTTTTTTGTTTTATGATAGGTGTTAAACTTCCGTTTCAACTTACATGGGCAATCAAATTTAATTTTTTCTAATCTGCAATTGTTTATTTCATTTGCAATTTCTGGCAATTTATTATTGGCAAAATACAGCTGATGCAGAGAGAATTTCATAAATCGTATATTTTCGAATCTAAGTTGCACCCTAAATTCTCAACAAGTTTTAGAGAAAAATTAAAAAAATAGTGTAAAATGGCTTATCGGTAACCAATTTTACGAAATTAAAATAAATTTAAAATGAGAACCAGTAAAAAGTGAATAATTAGTTATTTTACCAGCATTATAAACTTTTAAATGCATACATGGACCTGTAATTTCTCTAATTGCCTCATTTAAAGAATTTTTATTCCCTTCGATTCTAAGCCGCACCCGATTTTCAGCAGCATTAATACTGGAAAAAAAATGCGGTTAGATTCGAGTAAATACGGTATAAGTCACAGAGAACGAGATATTTCCAAACGTCTCTTTTCATATTACCTATTGAATATTTTGAGTGCCATCAATTCTATCTTGAGCATTGGAATGTTTCGTTAATTCTTTGTCATGGTTCAAAAATAGAATATTTCTTGAACGTCATAAAACCTTTCGACATTTTACTCTTACTCAGCTTTTTATCGTTGGAGGATATCCTCTTTTCCTGCTATTCCAAAGCTTCTTCTTTTTCTTTTTTCTTTTTTCCAACTTCGTATCTCATCTCGATAGCGAATTTGTGGTGGTGTGTCCGAATGCGATTCGCAGATTGGTTGAAGGAAGTCAGCGTCATTAGTGACGTCCAACTCTTGTGCAAACCGCTGCTGGGTATGTGTTTGTATACATGCTGTATACAGTTTTGCAATATGCTCTGGTAATGAATTTTAAATTAGCTCTGAAATTGTATGATACGAAAACATCGAATGCGGAAACTCATTTGAAAGTCGATTAATGGTTTGATTTGTACGAGAGTTACGGCCACTCAATGTCCAAGAAATCAGTAGCTGTCAGGGAAGTTGTTTGCTTCAAGACTTCTGGGTCATTAGCGAGGAACTAAGATCAATCTAAGAAAAAAGAATAGTGTCCTTGCCTCGAGTTATTTTTACGTTGTATTTTACAGCTATAGTTTAAACCAGGGGTGGTCAACCCGCGGGCCGCATGTGGCCCGCAAGATTCATTAAAATTTTACAAAATGCGAGTATTTTGAGCAATATTTTTGTTTTTAGTGTAGTGTTTTGTAACAAATAAATCCCATAACTGTTTCTATTTTATCACGTTGCTTATGTTTTTGAACATAATTAAAAGTGGGGAGTATTGCTTTGCAGCGACACCCCGCAGCATCACTTGTAACTTTTTTTTTTAACTTACACCCCTGCGATTCATTTTTTTTGTTCTTTTCGAAAATTAGCATAAATCGCGCTCAAACTTAACGGACGAAAACGTGCAATATCAATTACGATGTGAAAATACATGGATTGAGATCGACTTGCAAAAACTAAGTGAAAGAGTTGAAAACACAAATATATCTCCTTATCTAAATAAATAAGGAATTAATTGATCCTGCATTATTATTATTATATTATCTATGTATGAGTACATGAAAAATATTGAAAAAAAATTACTTCTGTTTTAAATTTTCACTCCTATAAATGTTTTAATGGGTCAAACAATAAAGGTATTAATTTTTTTAATTGGGAGTGAAAATTTTT